>OY856415.1:625526240-625958740 GCA_963693085.1 Alisma plantago-aquatica | reverse complement strand
TGATCCAAAATGAACCAATGTGATATCATAATATGATAGATCCACATACAATAGATGTCCTCACAAAGGCATACATACAAAATTGTACAATATATAAAAAACTAAGTATGTCGTCCTCGCCCATGACGTCCTCGCCCACTTCCCTCTACATCAGGATCCTCTGTACCGATGTCATCTGGAGACGGCTGAACTGGGGACAACTGCGTAAGAGGTTGCTGGCGAGCATCAAGGAAGAAATGAAAAGGTGGAGGTGAGGTGAGGGGTCTCGGAAAATCAAGATAGGATGCATCAGGTGGGGTGCATCCTGAGAAATTAAACAGAGTAGGTGAATATGTGACATAAGATGGTGGTCGGCTCTCCAGAATAATTGGTGGTGGGAATGGAGTGTATGGAGAAGAAGAAGAACTTGCTCATAGTATGATGGTGGTTGAGGTGGGGTGATGAATGAGGAATATGAAGCAGCTCCTGAAAAATATGGCCTTGTCGGTCCCCATGACATGAACTGAGAAGTGGGAGTGGGAGTGGGCTCAGTAGTAGGAGTAGGAATAGGAGTGGGCTTAGGGGTTGTGGTATGAGTGGGTATGGGATCCCACGACCGAGCATAGTCGGGAAGACTATCAAAGTAACTCCCCTGGATGTTATAGATGTTGTCTCTGATCTGTACAAGGGCGTGCTCTAATGTCGCTCAGATCGCCACCTGTGTTTGTACCTATAAAACAAAGTATGTACACATAATAAAGACCAATTACATATATTACAAATAACAAAGATAAATAATAAAAATTTGTAAAAGAAAATAATAATGAGACTCACAAATTCCTACTGGCGATAACTTTGCAGGTAGTATATGCTTGGAGGCATAGCTGGAGGGGGCACGATGTATTGTGGATGTTACCATGCATAGTGAACCTGAGGACTGAAGACTGTATCAACTGGTGGAGCGGGAACTAAGCTCTCACGTCTGTTGTTCCACATCTACACCTTCTGCCTATAATGAAGCATCCAATCCTCAGCCACATGACCCCTCCCATCTATCCAGCTAAGCTGCGGCAGCTCAAGAGTAGGTTGTACTTGAACAAAGCTGAACTGTCTAAGTACTCTGTCGGGAAAGTGCCACTCCACTATTGTGTAGCACAACAGAGGCACTCGTGCCAACCAAATATCACTACCATCTCTACAAATGGCAGGCAATCTCTCGAGAACCTCAATAGCGTAAGGAGTCAACTCTATCTGTTATTCATATAGACAACGTGTATCATATAAATCGGAGTAAATTGCAAATAAATAAAACATACCATACAACAGAGGTAAGTAAGTTATACCTGTGAGGGCAAAATCTGGTCAAATGCTGAATTGTAAAACTGAATCATTCCCCTGATAGTTTGACTCCTTTGGACAAAGGTAGGCCACCTATTAAATTGACAAACTAAATTTAGATAAAAACTACATAATATTCGGATAAATAAAAAAATTAATTGTGTAGATCTTTAACCTGTAACCCAAGGGAACATCTTTTGGCCAATCATCCCAGCGCATTGCAATTGTACCTGGGCGTCCAATTCCCAACCTCTCCCAACACCACAACTGTAATAGGCAGACACAACCTGATAGATGGGTTGTTCTCCTAGACCGGGTGGTTGCCTTATACAACTCCCTATATAAGAAAGCTAGAGTTGCAACACCCAAAGATAGAGTGCCACAACGTGAAAAATCAGACACAAGAGGGAGGTACCTAACATGAACTATATCCCATGTACTATCTGGGATAAGGTATCTACCTAAGAAATATAAGAGATATGCCCTAGTATACCTTGTCCTCATTTCTACTTGTTGTTCTTCATCACCCGCGGTCAGATCCATATCCTTGAAGGTCTCACGCAACCAAATCAAGGATATATGCCCCTTAGTCATCCCATCTGGTGCATCTCCTAAGAAAGACTCACAAAGGTGAGTCCATGAAGAAAATTGCCCCTCATCTACACGTAACGGATATGAAGCTATAACCGGTGGGCCATCAATCCTCAGGCCTAAAAGAACTACAACATCCTGAAGAGTGACACTCATCTAAAAAGGTGGAAGCCTAAAAGTATTGCTACAGTTGTCCCACCTGTTAACTAATGCAGTGATTAAAGTAGGGTCAAGGTGGATACATGGTAGCCTATGAACAAGCCCAAAACCAGCTATGGAAATATTTTCTAAAACATCCTGGTCAGTAATGGGAGAGTCGGTAGGTTTCTTGTCTAGGAGCCATATCTATGAAAAGTGCAAATATTACATTAAATGAAAAGTGCAAATATTGTACAACATTTAAGATTGTCAAGATTCTTCATTAGATAAGATGAAATTAATTCAAATACATGAACCACCAAACAATATAAAAATACAACATGAACTACATGAACTACAATAATTAGTTACTGCAGTTGATTCAATATCTCATCTACAGGTTCATAAAATGGCCACATTTGATGTACAACTTGATGTATCTCTGGATGTGATACAGCTAACTGGTTTTTAACATGTTCATTGATTGGCATTGCTTTCTATTTTGTGTGATCCCAATACCAACCAGGTAGCTCAAGAAGTTCTTCATACATGTGAAACATTTGCTTTAAAAATTGCCAATGAAATTTTGCTTGTTCTTTTGTCACTATAAATCCTAACTTGTTGTGCAACAAATAAGGTACGTCATTCCAGTCATCATCCAATAGAGTTTGATGAGCCATTTTTCCTTGTAGGCACTTCGTAGCTATTATTTGGATTAACTCTACGGACATGTGAAATGTCCATTTCCTTTGATGAGCCATCTATAGAAAAACCATTATAACTTCATTGTTTTAGTGAAATTGAAATTTCAAACATTACATGACTTTAGTGAAATTGAAATTACAAACATTACATGAATTTAGTGAAGTTGAAACTGCAAATATTACATGACTTGAGTAAATTAAAATTGCAAACATTACATAACCAGCCATCATATGACATTAGGACAAGTGCGTCTATTATGGCCCTTTCTGCCTCACTTATGACAGTGATATGTATACTGATTTGGATCAACATCCATAGTTGAATGCCTTCTCTTTTTCTTTGGTCTTCCAGCTTGCCTTCGTTTCCTAGGGGGTAATAAGGGATACATACCTCTACTTTCATCAAATTGAGGCCAATACCTCTTGTCGGGAATACCACGAAATTCAGTTCGGTATGCATTTAGATAAGCCTCATTTGTATAATATGCACTCACAAGTGCATCAAGATCCCAATTGACAGAGTCTGCAGCTACCCAAACATGAGAGCATGGATAATGCCATTGTTGTGGAAAACCACAATTGCATTGACTGCCACCATTTGGACGCACTATTACTTGAAATTTATATCCATCCATGTCACCAACAAGCAATTCATCATTGTTCACATGGATGTGTATTGTCCACTTTTTTGCATCCTCTCGAACATTATAAAGCTTATCATGAACCCTAAAGGGCCATTTTAGTCCATCTTGTGCACGTTTATTTGTGAGATTACGCCTATGCAGCCACATGGTCACGGAGCGATAGTATGTGGCAACAATTAATGCTTGTATTGGCAAACCTCTAACTCCTTTTAAGACTCCATTATACCCTTCAACATGATTGGTAGTCAATGACCCATACCTGCAACCTCTGTCATATGCGAGAGCCCAATGTACTGTATTTTGGCCTAATAAATACGACTTCGCTGCTGGTTCTATGGTTTCTATAACAGTCATATGACGATCAAATTCATGTGTATCGGTTGTGGATCTCACCTTCCACATAAGGTCCCTCAACTCCTTGGACTTGAACTGCTTATGGAAGTTCTCCCGAAGATGTCGAAGACAGTAATGATGTTGAGCCCAATGAAATTTTGATTCAAGTGCTGGAAAATACCCACTCATTCGATCAGAAATAATACACAAGTCTGTACGTCGTGGAATGATTGGAATACAAGTTTGTAGACAACCAAAGAACCACTCCCAGGAGTCCTTATTTTCTTTCTCGACGACAGCAAAAGCAAGTGGAAATAGACCATTATCAGCATATATGCCACATGCAATGAGAAGTATGCCAGTATATTTTCCTGTTAAAAATGTGCCATCAACAGTAAGAACAGGCCTACAATAGGCCCAACCCCTCACAGCTGGATGAAATGCCCAAAACACCCGCTTGAATCTACGAGTGCCTTCAGTTTGAAGGGTATAATCATCAATAAGGTGGGCATATATAGTTCTTGGAATATATTGTGTCAGAGAAATCAGGAACGGAAACAAACTATGATATGATGATTACCAGTCTCCAAATATTTTACAAACAACCTTCCTCCTCGCTAGATATGCCTTCTTGTAAGATATATTGAGCCTTAGTTTAGCATTCACCTTGTCACGAATTTCTTGTGTCGACATATCCAATCGTGATACTAGGATTCACATTATCATTCGAGCAATATAAGATGCTGTGACTTGGTGATGATCATTATTCATAATAGTTAATTCACAATTGTGGCCTCTTTTACAACGTTTTATCTTCCATATGCCACCTGCTCTTTTGGACTGGCAAGCGGTCAATCTCCAAGGACATCGTCGATCATGGATACATGCAAGTTTAAGATGACGATTATTTGAGCGTAATGTATGGTACTGGACATTCTTTTGTACCAACCATTTTTGGAGTGTCTCAACCGGTATAACTTTAGATGCAAATAAAGCACCCTCATATATAACATCACTGGAAGGATTGTAATTGAGACGAAATTTATGATGAAAATCTTCCACCCAGTGATCATCTTGAAAAGCTTCATAGTTGGAATCAATGTGTTCATGTTGGGTCCATTGGTTGTCAAATATGGATGGAATACAACTCAATGCTGCAATAGAGTCAAGGAATGTATGTGTGTGCTCATCATCAGTTTCAGTCAATGACTCATCCTCAGGTGGTTCACTGTTATTACCACCTTCAATGTCACTATTGTTATCACCTTCATGATCACTATCATTATCACCTTCATGATCAATATCATTATCTCCCTCCTCAACCTCAACACCAATATTCTCAGTAGTAAGATTTTGAGAAAATTCAGGTGGTTGACTCCACTCAGTAGTTAAATTGCTAAGACTGAATTGAGGTGTAAGACTGAATTGAGGTGGTTGACTCCATTCAGTAGTTAAATGACTTTGAGAGAATTGAGGTGGTTGACTCCGAGAGAATTGAGATTGAAATTGATTCAATAGACTCATTTAACTAGGTTGTTGGTGGATATATGTTTTTTCAAGAAACACATCAATATAGGCATCAGCTGAAAGTGATAACAAGGTTCTGTATGCATCATCATCATCAACTTGTACGAGCATATGATTTTCTCTAGGGAAAAGATAGGATACTTTGATAGAGAAGTGGTTGGGATTGATGTCAAGTGTTGTATAGATATATGATTTTAGTTCAGATAGGGTATTAATAAGTGAAATGTTTATGGGTCTAACAGATCGACTAGAATAAGACCCATCAGAGAGAAATTGCCCATCATATTGCATCTTCACAATTCGTGAATTTGAACTAGATGCCATGTTCCTATATTTTAGAATATTATATTAACATCAGAAAGAAATTCATATTTTATGACATTATATTAACATAAATTAATATTTTAGAGCAGTGACATCAATTTGGAATTAAATTTATTGGACTACTTTTTCTATAACATTAACAGTGAACAACAATTAAGAACAACAATTTTGCTATTTTTTTCAGTAAGATTAACTAACATTATATAACAACAATTTTGCTAATTTTTTAGTAACACTAACATTTCAGAATAACAATTTTGCAATTTTGAATAATAATTTTTCAGGTATTAAGTAGCCTTCAATTGTCATTTTCTACATCATTATTTCAGTAATGTGCAATTAAAGAGTAACAATACAATTATTTCAGTTGTAATATTTCGTACTAAAGTTAAGTTCATATTTTTAAAATTAAAATTTTGGTAGAATAAATACCTGAAATGGAGAGTTATGTGTTGACAATCGAAGAATAGAAGAAGAGAAAGAAGAAGCTCCAAATCGTCTCCGAGCAGTAGAAGATATCAGCTCGAAGATCGTCTGAAATAAGCTAGAAATCACCCAAAGCAATAGAAATCCGAGAAAAAGCTCCAGAGCAATGGGAGTATAGAGCAAGAGTAAGGAAATGAAGAATGGTGTGAGTTTGGGGGGTTGTTTTCGGCCAATATATATAGGGGAGCAATGTGTCCCGATTATGGACGCATTGCGCCCATGTGGCACCGCCCCGCACCGTGCGGCGGTCCCAACGGTAAAATAGCCGTTTCCCTGGGAGCAATGTGTCCCCGTCCCGGACGCATTGCCCGCGTTGCAATTTCTAGCCGTTGGGCGCGTCGCGGCGCGACGCATTGGTCCCACAAAGGGCAATGCGGCACGGTTCCGGACGCATTGCACTCCAGTGGGGTCAATGCGTCCCCTACTGGGACGCATTGCTCTCACGCGAGGCAATGCGTCCCGGTGGGGGACGCATTGGTCCCACAGGAGGGCAATGCGTCCCAAACCGTGACACATTGCCCTCCTGTGGGACCAATGCGTCCCCCGCCGGGACGAATTGCCTCGCGTGAGAGCAATGCGTCCTAACAGGGGACGCATTGCTCCAGAAATGTGCCATTTTAGGCAATAAGTTCAAGAACGTGTCATTTAGGTAATTAAAATTTACAAATGTGCCATTTAGGTTTTTTTATCTAAATTTCATGCATAGATAGTTACTTTTGCATCAGCAGATTTGAAAATATGATTACATATATATATGCTGTGTATTTTGTACTGATTTATTTTTTTAGTCGTATAGTTATTTTTTTATCAACATAGTTATTTTTTGATAGCGTTATTACTTTTCTGACCAGAACAGTTACTTTTTTGGCTGCCGGGTAGCGAACTCCAGGCTACCCGCACGGGTATTGAATGAACGACCATATATATATATATATTTATATATATATATATATATATATATATATATATATATATATATATATATATATATATATATATATATATATATATATATATATATATATATTTGTTGTTTCTGATGTGTCTCAGAAAATCTTAGATTTAATGTTCAAAATAAACATTTCGGGAAATACATAACGGGACACAATAATTGCTCTTAGATATAATGAATTAGCGAGACGTAGGACAAAGATTAAAAGGGAGATATCTAGAATAACATATAGATTAAAATGTATTAATAAATGAGATGTGTGCACGACACAAATCTCAAGTTAATATACATATGTACACAAATTTGAACCCAGTTTTATAAACCCGGTATGCATTCCATTTAACAATTCCTAGTGCCACTGCCACGATCAACCAAAGTTAAATAATTTACTTTAACAGAGACGCCGGCCGACAATGCATGATGAAATCATTTTGGGTACGTCGTTACATTTACGTCACAGATCTTATTATCATTTTGGGGACGTCATTACATTCATGTCACAGGTCATGATGAAATCTTTCCGGATTGCACTGGTTTTTAAATCAACCTGATTCTTTTTCCTCTGCAATTATGAACCCAGCCATTGCTGAAGAATTGCACGCAAATGCACAGAAACCATATAATATACACACAACTTTCAGAAACATTCTTAGAAGTTGAAACAGAGCACTCTGGACTGTTATCATTTATTATAATATGCCATTGGCATTTCTTAAGTGCAAACGGAAAGGATGATTCAGAAACAGCTTAACTGCAACGGAAAGGATGATTTAGAAACAGCTTAATTGCAAACGGAAAGGATGATTCTATGCCATTGGCATTTATTAAGTGCAAACGGAAGGATACTTCAGAAACTGGCGACTAAAACTGCATTGGGTACACCGGCTGCTTGTTGGGAAAGAACAATCCGAAGTTGTTCTCGATTCCAAACGGCTCCTTCTGGTTCTCGTTAAACATGGCAAAGATGTAACCTTCCAGTTTCTTATTAGGCCTCCGAGGCGTCCCTTTACCGCTGTTCACGAATTGGACGAAGTTGTTGTTGTATGTCCTTGCATAATCGATGCTGGCTTGGGCACCCCCAGCGGATGGCCACCCACTCTCGGTTATGATGATGTCCACATTCCCGGCATTGACCTTCTCAAGCGAAGTGTAAACGGCGTCCAGCGTGGCGCTAAACAGGTTGTGGTAATTGAGGTTCCCGTCGGTGACCACAACTCGGGTTCCCTGCATAAGTGAAATAAGGGTAGATGTTGGCCATGAGCGGCGCGCCGTTGGACTGCAGGAACGTTGCGATGTCACGCATGTAGATCAACGCGGCTCCGCTGAAGAATCCGGCCGACGGGGGATAAGAGTTCCCTAGCACAGCCATGGAGACGATTGTTGAGACTTTGATCTGGTCGCCCACGCCGGCAGCCACGAGGGCGTTTTGCACGTTGCGCATGGCATGAGGACTACAAGAACAAAGAGAAGCTGCACAAGGACGGCTGCATGGGATGCCATTGATGAATGGGTGGAGGTAACAGCCATGGCTATTGGATAACAAGGGACTTCAAGGTAATCAACCGATGTCTTGCTAATCAATCAAGTATTCTGCAGTTCTACCTTAGTGTGTGAAGTTGTATGCTAAAGGGGAGGATATATATATAGGGATGTTGGGCTCCGATTGGTTTTGATTCTCCTTCAACTTTCTCTCATGTCTTCCTTCCCTCCCTTCCACGCGTGGCATGACTTTCCTCCAATCCTTTTTCTTCCCTCTCCTCCTCCCACGTTGGTCTTCGTCATGTATTCCACTTCCTCTCACGGTATAATCTCCTAATAACAAATTTTAATACTGATTTTCATTATGATTTCTTATTGTCAACTGAAATACGTCATTGTCAATTTATCTATATGATTATTGATCTTCCTCGTTGCTACAATGAGAGAGTCACCTACTACTCGTACCGTGCTATATCAATAATCTCACGGTCAAATATAATCCTAATGTTAATTGCACCTTCAATAATATCTTGCATTGTGACGGGTAGGTTGTTGGGAGAGGGAAAGCTGGAAAAAGACAAATGTGAGAAATATGTGTGACATACTAAGATTGTGTTTCGACTCTATTCGCCGTTGTCGATGCATTGGGGGTCTGTGATGAAAGGAATGACACGTGAGAGTTGTGGGATAGCAACATCTGACATATTTGAGTTGAGTGTCCTAAGCACATACTTACATTTACCTTGAAGTTCATGTTGTGGGTACATTGGCGTGTATACAACTATCTAGCTGCGTGTGTGTAGATTGAGTACTATGGCGGAGCACTGGAGTGCATAATAGGGGAGGCGGATCACTGGAGTGCATAATAGGGGAGGCGGCTACCATGTCGTCCGTACTTGTTTGAACTTTATTAAAGATGAGAATTAGTAACCCGTTAAACTATTGAAGGATGTATATAAGTATAATAAATAGACAATTAACTCCAAAAGAATAATATGAACATCAATAAAGGATTTTAGCTAATCAGTAATCAATCATAGTCCCCTTCTTGTCAAGTAGCAATTTGTCACAGCTCTCCACTTTTGTCTTAGTAGTAGTATTTTATCATAAACCCTAATTTTCAAATCTTAAATATCCACTCATCCATAAACAATAGTTTCTTAATTAGCCCCAAATATAATTTTTTGAATCCATAATTGCCCTAATACATCCATCAAAGTTTCATTTGAACTTAGTTGACCTCAAAATATATGATAGGTAGGTATTCATTTCATCAAATTCTATTAACTCTAACATTTTTCATATATAACCTAAAAAATTCAATGTTATTTTATATGCCTATGTTAAGATATTAATAAATTACTACCAGGTAAGTAAGTTCAATAATATAGTTGGATCTTCATTAAAATATTTAACACTATTAAGACAAATAACTCTCCAATAAGTTTTTCCCCAAAAAATAATTTTGAACAATGTTAGAGTTTTAATATGAAAATAGAATTCATAACATTCATAATAATTCTCTATTACATTTAAGGGATTAATTAATGAGGTTCTCAAGTTCTCTTAAGATGTTGTAGCATAGCGAAAAGTAAATAATGAATGGTCTCAATATAACCCTACAACTCTTAAAAGATACCAAACTAAATAAGCAACTCTAGTCCTTAAACTAATGAATTACTATTATCATCAACTTACAATTATCTATCCCACCGAATATTATGATGTTTCAATATTACAAGTTTTCTACATTGATGAAATCTTTGTCATTTATAATTTCATAGACCCCATGCTTGACCAGTCTTTTTGTCAAACCAGAATTCTAAATTATCAACAAAAAGTTGTTGATATAAGATGGTTTTTCACTAGTATTTCTATAATTTTAATACAATTATTTGAATAAAAGGATGTATCAGAAATTTTGGTGTCCTTCATTTTGAAGGTATGGATTTCTATAACAAATTTTCCTTTTCTATGGATTTTGTGGTTTCCATTGTTTCTATATTTTTCCTTATTGCATGAATCGATTAATCTATATAAGATGAAAAGAATATTAAAGAACCAAGTGGAAATAATTTGTTAACCTGATGTTAATATTGAGTAACAATAGGTCCAATATTATGTATCTATACTCAATACAAATATTTATAAATTATTTGATATTATGTATATATATAATCAGTTGAACTTGATAGCCATGCCTGAACCGCTTTAGTGAACTTGATAGGCATGCTTCATCAAACTGTAGATGTGGCATTTTTAGAAGATTCAATCGAAAGATATATTGAGGATGACATATTCATAATAGATTCAGGGGTTGATGCTAGGATGATAGTAGAGGATGTTGTAGTCGTATTAGGTTTACCTAGTAGTTGTATAGATATTGTGCCAAGAAAAAAGTCACAGAATGTAAAAAAATGTTTGGGAGGATGTTTCTTACAAGAAAAGGAGAAGATGAAACTGGGGAAGGTATTAAGACAAAAAGAGAGAAGGAACTATTACTTAAGGACAACTTATGGAAGATGTGGCAAAAATGTCCAATGAATGGCTTTGAAGAAAACTACCCAAACATGTGTAGAGCAAGGATGTTGTACTTTTGGCATCATTCCCATGACTAGATACAAGCTATTATGCCACACTTTCTCTTGTCTGCTACTTGGATTTTGTTAATGGAATAGGATGTTAAATTGGGCTAAGCTAGTCCACAGTTACATCTTCAAGATGATGAAAGAATTAAGTGAAAATCTCAAAAGGAATAAAAGAGGGGAAACCAATATAAGCACGTTCTACACCACTTGATGTGTTATGTGCCTATGTGTAAGTAACTTGTTTCATTTTTTTTATTTCATTTAACTGTTATATATGAAGATTTGAATTCTAAATTCTACTTTTCATATATACTGGTTTGGGATTTTGAGATTACAAGAATTGAAAAACCAACATTCAAAGAAGAAAAATCCAATGATAAAGAAATTGTCTACTAGTGATAATAAGATCAAGGATCTCATAAGTTTAGAGACTAAAATGGTATGATTGAATGTCATTGAACAGAATCACTCTATAAATTCATATAAGACTTATATGATACATTATTGGCTTTGAAATTATCAATGTGCATAGGTATTGGCAAAGTTTAAGAAGAATGATATAGATGACTGTGAAGCTGCAAAGAGAGACAAGTAATTACCATTTTATCTTGCATTAAATTGTGCAAAGATTAAGGTATTGACAACTAGGGTAGTTACATCAGTTGCATGAGCATGATAGTCTCAGATATCTTAGAGAAGAGAGTCCATATTCTTGAGGACAAACTAAGACTTTTGTAACGCCCGGGCCCACTGCCCAAGGCTCTAGCAGGGTTTCCAGAATGACGACTGGCCCCACAGACCACCACTAGCCTTAACTGCACGCTTTTATCCACTCACGCGCATGCCAGGATCAACTTCCCGACACGTCACCCATCCCAGTACTACTCCAAGCTGAGCACGTTTAACTATGGAGTTTTTTAGTGATGGGTTCCCGGAAAAGGAGGTGCACCTTTGTGATATGGGTAGTCCAATCATTCCTTTTAAGATCATGTGATCTGAGGCCTCAAATCATGGGATGTTACAATCTCCCCCACTTAGACTCTTGATGTCCTCGTCAAGACTCAACTATAAGGCCTCATAATCTCTTCTCCATTTCAGTGTAGACCCACAATGGGCCATGGACACCCAGCTCCCGATCACGGAATACCAGCGCAAGGGTGGCTACATCAACCATGGACAACCCTTTCCTACATGCTAGGACCGCATGGCTCAAGACTGGCATGCCATGCCCATGTGGGCCCACCTACTGGAGGGGAATTGGCTCTGATACCATTTGTAACGCCCGGGCCCACTGCCCAAGGCTCTAGCAGGGTTTCAGGAATGACGACTGGCCCCAAAGACCACCACTAGCCTTAACTGCACGCTTTTATCCACTCACGCGCATGTCAGGATCAACTTCCCGACAGGTCACCCATCCCAGTACTACTCTAAGCTGAGCACGTTTAACTATGGAGTTCTTTAGTGATGGGTTCCCAGAAAAGGAAGTACACCTTGGTGATATGGGTAGTCCAATCATTCCTTTTAAGATAATGTTATCCGAGACCTCAAATCTTGGGATGTTACAATAGAAGGAGGGTCTGCAATAAAATTGCAATAGAAGCTTTTTCTTCTTTAAGAGAAGAAAACTAGAGGTTGAGGAAATGATTATCAGAAGTTTAAGAGGAAAACTGAAAGCAGAGGAATGAAATTTAAGATGAGAGGCATATAGAAGATCAAATACATCGACTCCCAATTTTAGTGAGAATGTATGGTGGGATTCTGTAGATGTAAATGTAGTTAGTGTTGGTATGTATGCCCGATGATCCAATCCTATGATGATTGTGCTGTCATATCATATATAAGATGTGATTAATAATAAATTTGAGCTTCCAATTCATTCCATTTCACTCAGGTATGAGATAATGAGGAAACATAATGAATGTCTAAAGAGTGAGAATTTCTCATTGAGGTATGTCTTCAAGTATGTGACTTGAACAATGAGATCATACAAATGTTAAGAGTATGTACATTCTTGTTAAGTCCCTTGTCGGTTGCTACTGTGGAAGGAATATGAATAGTAGTAAAACTAAAGACTAGAGTGTGTGTTGGTTGATGACATAATCTCATCAGTCATGATACATGTCATATCACACCAAGCGCATAGATACTAGTTAGAGAACATTGCATCTGATAGACCCACCTTCAGATAGAAACATGATAACCATAATTGGTGGTCAGAATCACCTCTCATAGTGAAGGTGGAAAATGTGGCTCTTAGACTTGAAGTTGCTACACTCATCACATGCCATTCAGTGTTCTTTGACATCATCGACCGTGATCTTGAATAAGGGTTTCCATAAAGGTGATGATAGATGTGTTGTGATACATGAGGATGATTATGAGTTATGCAGATGGGATTTTCCCCTCCTACTAGAGTTTGATATCCAAGCCACTCGATTAGAAAGACTGAGAAAAAGAATGTGCATGCACATGTGAATCAATATATGATATTAAGGTCACATATATCTTAGATAGTCTTCTATGGATCAAGGAAAATGGCTTGAACATTGAGAGGATGATGATTCCATGCCTCAAGTTCATTTCGGATATCAGAGACAAAGGAAGAAGTTAATCAATGTAACACCTAACAGAGATCGTAGGGTGATGTTGTTGAGTTTTAGAGGAGGCAGAGAAGGCAGCGGAAACAAAATTTTTCTCCTCCCCAAACCCGGAACAAGGAAACACGTCAACGTCTATACAATAGGAAAAGATGGTTTGTGGAATCATACCTTGTCCCGAGGCGTGCTCGGTGACAATACCTCGTGCCTTGCGTGGTCTTCACCTCCGGTCTTGGACGATGTCTGTGCAGCTCCTGGTCGCACTGGGACTGACGACTCCTGGTCTCACCATGACTGTTGGGATTGATAGTTGTTCTCCGAGTGGCAGAAACCTCCCGCCTCTGAAGTAGTCCACACATACCACCTGGAACTCCAATCTCCTTGTCCCATAAGGAATTGGAAGGAGCCGCACCCTCCTGTTAGCGTACTAGTCACTGACACACTCTCCTGCCACCAGTCGCTTTCTGCAGTTGTCTTTCCCTTGCTATGCCTCCCTTATCGCGTAGCACTTGCTCGGGCTCTCTCTCAGTTACCAAAACCAGATAGGACGACAACTTCACAGAGAAACTGATTGCACTAAGTTGTTCTTTGAGAAGCCCCCAATACCCCTATATATATAGGAGGGTCATGGGACAAGGTTCTCCATCCCGGGAAATGCGGGACCAAAAAGCAGGAGTATAAGGGTTCAAGATTTTCCACAAAACAACCAACTCGCAACCTGAACCGATCGTTTCACAACTGAAACAGTCGGTTGGGGACCTGAACCGGTCGGTTGACACCTCAACCGATTGGTTGGGACTCATTAACCAGTCGGTTCACATCTGAACCGGTCGGTTCATGTACCTGATCAGTTCCCGATTGACTTTCCTTCTTTTTTTTTCTAATTGGTATCGAATACCAATCCTTGTTCCAATCAAATTGGGCAAGTGAAATGCTAGGAAAATTCTCACCAATCCTACTTTCCCAACTTGCTCGGTTGCATCAGTTGAACCGATCGTTTCAACACTTGAAGCAATCATTTCACCCTGACCATGTGCCGATCGACTCACAACCTGAGCCGGTCGGTTCACCAAGCTCAGCCGATCGGTTCATCACATGAGCCAATCGGTTGGGAGTGCAGATTGTGCAAAATCAGTCAATTGCGGTTTCTATCAATCCGATACTTTAATCAATTTGTCCAACACCTTGAACGCTATGATTTTGAGCTATCAATCAATTGAGTGTTTGATTGAACTACTAAACTCCTTTAGCAATCAATCTAAACATTGGTTGTGGACAAAACTCCTTTTCCAGGTTGAATCCTATGTGTGTGACCCTGCAGGTCCTTTTTCACGTTGGCAGTGAAAGTCCATAACATTTATGACTTCACAAGCAAAGAGCTGTAAGGACCCTGACCTCCGTTTAGGGTTTACCCTATTTGCTTTGCTTAACCCTGGTGCTTTGTTGCTTGTTAATCACCTTTGGTGGTGATTAGGGTTTGGTTGCACCTTGTTGAGAGTTGGAGGGGCTACTTGCAAATAACCAAAGTCTAGGGTTTGTGGGCAAGTTTGTCACCTTGTGAGGTGTTTCTCTCTCTCTTTGTTTCCTCTAGTGTTGAGGGGAAGGTTTGGGCTCGTTGCTTGAGTTCTGTTGGGCTTGGTTGAGCTTGTTGGGCCTTGTGGTGCCTTGCTTTGGCTTGGTTGGAACTTGTGTCGGCCAAGGAGGTGGTTGTGTCGCCCAGGGCTGTGTCGCCCAGGGGCAGTGTCGCCCATGTTGGAGGTGTGTCACCCAAGTGTGTCGCCCATGACCTTTGACCAAGCTTTGACCTCATTTGTGTCACCCCTAGTGGACACTTGGTGCTTGATGCTTGCATGTAGCAATGACCTTGGACATGTGTTTAGGGCTTGCTAGAGTGGTGGCTCGTGCACTAGGACAAGTGTCCCTAGGTGGGTGACACCTTACTTGGATCTACCTTGTTTTCTCCTCCATCCCCTTCTATATATGTGTTTTCTTTCCCTTGCTAAGGATCCCTTTAGTTCCTTAGTTTCTCCTCTACCTTGGTGCACGACACACTCCTCTCTTGCAAGTTTGGTGGCCGATAACCTTGGAGTCTCCTTCTTCCTTGCTTGGTGGTGCTTGGAGCTAGGAGCTTGGAGCTTGCTTAAGGCGGGTTACATAAATTCTAACCCTAACTACATCAACATCTTCTATGTTCTTGTTCCTTAAGATCGGTTATACATGATAGTAGTTTAGTTTCTTGTTTAGTATCCATGTTGGCCGATCCTTGTGATCTAGGGTTTCTTGGTGAGCAATACTCCTTTCTCTCCTTGGTTTAGAGGAGTGAGCTGGAGCTCCTAGTATCATGAGCAACACCCCTCTCTCTTAGTCGATTGAGGTGAGCTTGTGTTCTAGTTGCTTGAGCAACACCCTCCTCTCACCATGGACTAGAAGGGTGAGCTTGGTGATAGTTGTGAACCTTGCTAGAGTTGTGCCTTGTGTTGCCCGATGGGTGATAGGTGGTGTGCAAGACCCCTCTTTCTTAGTTGATTGAGGTGAGCCATCTCCTTGATCCTTTAGGGTTTGGTGCCCTTGTGCTTGAGGTTGATGATGAGCTTGGGGAGGTGCTGCCCGACAGTCCTCTTGACCTAAAACCTTGAACAACACATGTTGAGAGAGTGATGGACGATACCTTGGTCCTTGAACCTATTTGTGACGAGCGTCATCCTATGCTTCATGTTCTGCCCGATACCCTTCCCTTGATCTGGCCTTGGATGAAACACCTTGAGGTTGCGACGGGCGTCACACCACCACCCTGCCTTGTGACGGCCGATAGGCCATGGGTGGGTTGGCTGATCGTCAGGTCCTTGGTCGGTTGTGTGGGCTACACCCTCTGGACGATACCCCTTGTGGAGTGCCTTGTCTGATATACACCTGGGGTAGGCGTTGCTAGTAGTTCGGTGACGGGCGTCACCTTGGCTTTGTGTGTGTCGGCCGACAGCCCTACCTTTAACGGGCGTTGCGCGACACCATGTCGCACGATACACCTAGCTGCACGGCAGGCCCTTGGCCGTTGTCCTTGTACACGGCGCAACTTTGCAGACGTGCACGACATGCGTTGCCTGTTACCCTTGATGTGCACGGATGAGTTGGTTTCTATGTTGCCCGATATCACCTATAGATGAGGGTGCCCTGCCCGATACCACTTGTGGTGAGGGTAGAGGGTACTTATAGTAAGAGTCTTGCTCCTTCTGCAAGTATCTATGATAAACTGTGTGTATGCATCACGTTTGGCTTATAATGGTGATCCTTAATATTTGTAATGATAATTGTTATGGTAAAGCTTGCTTATGTAACGTACATGTCTTTACCCATGTATGTGACCATCATGATATGTTGTATAATGCTAAACAAATGGTAAGCATGTGATATGGTTTGCCTACTGATGAAACCTAAGCTCATGATCACAAGTTGACATATGATTAAGTATATGATCATTAATGTCACTCTTTGTTGATAGCATGGTTATTCTATTAAATCTATGATTATTAAGTACACTAACCATGCAGGTGATGCGTAGCCAAGTAAAAAGGCTATGAGGTATATATGATGAGTAACATTGTTTTAATAATCACCCTTGATAATGGGGCAACATGTGTGATCTGATTGCTACTCCATGATGATGATGATGCAAGCCTTGAGAGGAAGTGGCACTATGTGATAAGTGTTGGGTATTAGGGGAGGCAGAGAAGGTAGCGGAAACAAAAAAAATTCTCCCCCAAACCCGGAACAAGGAAACGTGTCAACGTCTATATAATAGGAAAGGATGGTTTGTGGAATCATACCTTGTCCCGAGGCTTTCTCGGCGAAAAAATCTCACGCCTTGTGCGATCTTCAAACACGGTCTTCGACGGTGTCTGTGCAGCTCCTGGTCGCACCGGGACTGACGACTCCTGATCTCACCGGACTGTCAGATGACAGTTGTCCTCCTGAGTGGAAGAAACCTCCCGCCTCTGAAGTAGTCCACACAGACCACCTAGAACTCCACATTCCTTGTCCCACAAGGAAGTGGAAGGAGTCACACCCTCCTATTGACGTACTAGTCACCAACACACTCTCCTGCCTCTAGTTGCAAATGCAGTTGTCCTTCCCTTGTTGCACCTCCCTTTGCGGGTAGCACTTGCTCGGGTCTCTCTCGGTTACCAAAAGCAGAGAGAACGACAACTTTGCAGAACAACAAATTGCACTGAGTTGTTCTTTGAGAAGCCCCCAATACCCCTATATATATAGGAGGGTCATGGGACAGGGTTCTCCATCCCGGGCAATGCGGGACTAAAAGCAGGAGTAGAAGGGTTCGAGATTTTTCACAAAAGCAACCAACTTGCAACCTGAACCGATCGGTTCAAAAGTGAACCGATCGGTTGGGGACCTGAATCGATCGGTTCACAAGTGAACCGGTCGATTGGGACACCTCAACTGGTCGGCTCACAAGTGAACCGGTCGGTTGGTGGTCCTAGTCGGTTCCTGATTGACTTTCCTTCTTTTGTTTCTAATTGGTATCAAATACCAATCCTATTCCCAATCAAATTGGGCAATTGAAACGAAAGGAAAATTCTCACCAATCCTACTTTCCCAACTTGCTCGGTTGCACCAGTTAAATCGATCGTTTCAACACTTGAAGCAATCGATTCACCCGAGACTTGAGTCGATCGGCTCAACTCTTGAGCCGATCAGCTCAACTCTTGAGCCGACCGGTTCAGCAACCTCAGCCGACCAGTTCAACACTTGAACCAATCGGTTGGGAGTGCAGGTTGTGCAGAATCAGTCAATGCAATTTCAATCAATCCGATACTCCAATCAATATGTCCAACACCATGAACATTATGATATTGAGTTATCAATCAATTGAGTGTTTAATTGAACTACTAAACTCCTTTAGTAATCAATCTAAACATGCTTGTGGACAAAAATCCTCTTCCAGGTTAAATCCTATGTGTGTGACCCTGCAGGTCCATTTCACGTTGGCAGTGAAAGTCCATAACACTTATGACTTCACAAGCAAAGAGAGGTGCCTAGTCACACATCAGTGCTACCCAAGTGAAAGAGAAAGTTGGAGAACAACTTTCAATCCTACAATCCGTGAATGGTGTTACAGTGAATGTATAATTCCTTTGTCACTGATATTCCGAATGAACTCGAGGCATGGTACAGTCATCCTGTCAACGTTCATTCACTTCCTTGATCTCAGAGTAGACTGGAAGAGATATGTATGACATCAATATCACATACTGATTCACACACGCATGCACGCCTTTCTCAATCCTACTCATCAAGTGGCCATGGATATCAAACTCCCTCAGGAGGGACAAATCCCATATCTATCACTCACCCCTCAAAAGACCCATGTGTCAAAGCCACCCAATCATCACCTTTATAACAACCCATGTTTCCGGACTGCGTTTGATGATGTCAAAGTGTGCCCAACGACATGTGTTGAGTGTAGTGATTTTAGGTCAAAGAATCACACTCACCACCATCACTGTGAGTACTGACTGTGACTGCCATGTCATGGTTCCATGTGTCAAACTCACGGTGGGTCTGTCTGGTACACTTGTTCTCTAACAAGTACCTATGTGTTTGGTTTGATATCTCTATATCATGACTAATGAGATTCTGTCATCAACTAATACCACAATCTAGTCTTGTGTATCATTGTTGTCTATCTACCTTCCACAATGACATACGACTAGGGACATAACCAAGAATGTACAAACTCTTTGCATCCGTATGATCTCATCATTCAGGTCATGAACCTGAAGGCATACATCATTGAGTGCTGTCATTCTCTAGACATTCAATCTATTCTATCACTATCTCATATGACTGAACCAGAAAGAATTGGAAGCTTGCCTTTGTTGTTTATCAAATCAATCTTGATGTATCCCACGAATCATCCCATGATTGGCTCTCAGGGCATACATACCAACAATAAGGGATTGAGATCCCATGATATGTGATGGTCCTTGAGATGGATCTAGATGATTGGCAAGAGGCCAAGTGATAACATGTGATGTTGGGTCCTTGTGATGGATCAGGATGATGTTGATTACAATAAAAGCATGATAATGAGTTTCATATTGTATATTCTTGTTATAGTTTGCATGTTATACAACTTGGTTGAATCTTGCAATCCACATAAAATACACTAATTAATTACAGTGGAATATATCATATAGTTTTTCCTGGCCATAGATCCATCATCGTCAGTAGCTGGTGATAGTGAAACAGGTTCTCCTGCGGGTTAACCTGGAAGCCCATATTGTTGAATATGTGTGGTTTCTCCTAGCCTTAAATAGAGAGGGAATCGAGTGCAGCTATGGTTGCAGACTCAGATATATATATATATATATATATATATATATATATATATATATATATATATATATATATATATATATATATATATATATATATATATATATATATGGAGCATGGTGAACAGGCCCATGGCTCAAAGTGATAGAGCATGAATGCGTTCATGGCTCAGAGCACGGTGAACAGGCCTGTGGCTTAGATATACTAGCGTCGTGACCTGTACCAAGGCGGGCTAGAGGAAGGGTAGCCTATGGAGCTGACCCTATGGCTGAGGCCACTTCAGCATGAGACTACGATCATGCTTGTGTTGTACTCGTGCACAGACCACGAGGTGGGAGGTCATGGAGTCTGGCTCTTCCATTGACCTTGTATGGCACCGGCTTCGGGTTTCACAGCCGTCGGTTGGATCTGAGCGGTACAACTGACTTCCTCAGGGCATAATAATACGTAATCTAGCCGCTTAGTATTTGCTGCTTAAGATAAATATGAAACATTGGTTGAGGCCTTGCTTGTGTAGTTAATTTTTTTATATCTTGCAGTTTCTTATATGTTCCTCATATGTGATAAGACCTTATAAATCTCATCTTGTTAATCATGTTCCATAAAGAAATACTTGAGTATATGCCTTCCGTATATCTAGTAAGCTTGACGGTATGAATAGTTTTACTTTATAAACTGCTCTCATTATACTTCTTATCAGTTATCTGCTTTATCTTTCTGAGGTTTTGTAGTTTCGGTGGGGAGTTATGTTTCTCGCTGGGACTGTGTGTCTCATCCCGCTGGTTTACACCCTTTTTAGGTGTTCGAGCTAGGCGTGGTGGTGGTCACAGAGTTGCGGCCGAGCAGCAAGACGAGCAGTAGAAGGCAAGCAATGGATATGCTGCTGTTTTGGACGTTTTGTAGTAGAGTCTAGAGTCATCCATGTACTCTCAGGTCCTTGGAGTGTTTTGACGTTGTTTCACGATGTATACCTGTTGATGTTTTGTATATCCTGTTGCTGGCCGGATGTGTGCCTTTATGTATATATAAACAGGTGATGAAGTCATGTGATGGTGACACAGCTGTTCCTCTAAGTTGTGGACACATATCAGATCTTGTATATGTTTATATAACTTGTTTCCTTGCAGGATGTGGACTGGAATGTAATAGTTTCTCTGTTTATCCGCTTTCCACAATTAGTTTTAATTAACCGGTGTTTTTGATAATCTGTGGTTATGGTGATTTCCGCACATTTTTGCGTAACACCTCAGTGTCTGTGTGATAGTGGGATGTGTTGCCACAAGTTTGGTATCAGAGCTCTAGGTTCGTTGAGTCTATAGGGATTTAGGATTAGGTTGTGTATGTTCTTATGAGTTTTCTAGATTTTCTCACAATCATCTTCTGCCCTTAGCGGAAGAAAAGTCAAGATGTCTGGAAACCATGAAGAACATGTTGATCAACACAACAATGCTGCATCAGTTGATGGAGCTTTAGGGCGGGCACATGAAGATCGGGTGCCTGAGGTCCCCCATCCTGACCCAGCCATTCTTGAACACCCTACCTACCAGCAGCTTATGGGGTAGATGATGGCTACGATGAATCTCATGGTTGAGCGATTGCCAGTGCCTCCTCCGAGAGCACTGGCTCCCAATGGAGAAGCATCGAGTATTGGGAAGACCTTTGAGCGGCTTCGCCGAGTCGGAGCTTCGGAGTATGCTGGAACGGCTGATCCAGAGGATGTAGATTTGTGGTTGACAAGTCTTGAGAAGGCTTTTCGGATCCTCGACATCCCCAAAGTAGAAAAAGTAAAGCACGCTGTCTACCTTCTGAAAGGTAGTGCTGGTCACTGGTGGACCATCGGGGAAGAGAAGCGACCTGGTGGGGTGATTTTTTGGGAGGTTTTCCGGCGCAAGTTCGTCAGTAGATACTTTCCGAAGATGTATCTGGATGAGAAGATCAGTCAGTTTGAGAGCCTGCGACAAGGAACGATGAACATCACCGAGTATGAGGCCAAGTTTATGGATCTTTTGAGGTTTTTTCCTCACATGGCGGCAACAGATGAGGAGCAGATCAGACGTTTCGAGAAAGGTCTGAGTTCTGAGCTGACAACACCTGTGTCTGCGTTGGAGAACCGAGAGTAGTTTGCTACGTTTGTGGAATCTGTTCGGAGGATCGAACGATCAGTAAGGGAGAAAAGAGAATCCATGTCTAAGAAGAGGCTTGCTCAGTTCCAAGGACAGAAGTTTGGTGACTTAAAGAATCCAAGGTTTGTAGTATTGTATGTGATAAGAGGTTCTAGTGTACCGTCTCAGTGGTCTCCGAGCATGGGAAGAGGTTATGTTTCTTCACCCTCAATGTCATACAGTACAACATCAGTGGCAGTGACAGGGCCATCTAGGCCATGGTTTGAAGTTAAGAAATGCTATATCTGTGGTCAGACGGGGCATTTCAAGTCGAGTTGCCCAAGTAGAGATGTTGAAGTGACACAACAGCTGATGCAGAATCATCAAGGGTCTGATAGAGAGCAGCCTAGTGGTAGGAGAGGGCGAGGACGCAATCAAACGTCACAAGCGGGATCATCTGCTCAAGGAAGCAGAGGACATGGACAGCAAGCAATGGCTCGATTCTATCCTATAAGTCAGCCGGAGGCGATAGTCAACCCGCGAGTGGTGTCAGGTCACATGGAGTTATTTCATTCTGATATGTCTTCTTCTTGTTTTATATCTGTTCTGGTTGACCCAGGTGGTACACACTCTTTTATCACCTATAGTATGCTTGAGAACTGTCGTTTACCTATTAGCTGTAAGAAAGATAGTCTGTTGTTAGAAACCCCTCTTGTTGGTTCCTCGATGCTTCCAGAAGAGTTTCCATTTTGTGTCTTGTCTTTCTCGGGACACAGCATCCAGGTGGATCTTATACCACTTGATATGCATGGTTTTGATGTTATCCTTGGGATGGATACCTTAGAGAAGTATAAGGTGGTTTTGGACTGTGGTTCCAAACAGGTTGTGTTTGATGATGCTGGAGAGAAGTGGATCTTCCAGGGAGATAGGAAGATTCTTCCAACGTGTTTGGTATCAGCTATGGTGGCAGATAAGTTGCTACGACAGGGATGTGAGGCGTTCTTAGCTCACGTTGTGGATACCGTTGTGGCTACCAAGGTAAAAGGTCCTAGTCTCGAGGAGGTGTCAGTTGTCCGAGAGTTTGTCGAAGTGTTTCCTGATGAGTTTCCTGGTGTTCCTCCGCCTAGAGAGATTGATTTTGAGATCAATCTAGTTCCAGATACGCAGCCAGTAGCACAAACACCGTATAGGATGGCTCCAGTAGAGATGGCAGAGATTAAGAAGCAGTTGCAAGAGTTGTTGGAAAAAGGTTTTATCCGACCGAGCACGTCGCCTTGGGGTGCTCCAGTGTTGTTCGTCAAGAAGAAAGATGGATCGATGCGGTTGTGTATAGATTAATGGAAGTTGAACAAAGTCACGATAAAGATCAAGTACCCATTACCGAGGATAGATGATCTGTTCGATCAGTTGCATGGTGCTACAGTGTTTTCAAATATCGATCTACGGTCTGGATATCATCAGTTGAGGATTAAGGCGGATGACATACCAAAGTCATCTTTCAGGATGAGGTATGGTCACTTCGAGTTTGTGGTTATGCCGTTCGGGCTAACCAATGCACCTGCTGCTTTCATGGACTTGATGAACAAAGTGTTCTGTCCATTTCTAGATCAGTTTGTTGTAGTCTTTATAGATGATAACTTGACCTACAGTCGGGACAGGAAAGAGCATGAGCAACATCTTCGACGAGCGTTGACTCTTCTTCGACAACACCAGTTGTATGCCAAGTTCAGTAAGTGTGTGTTTTGGTTAGAAGAAGTGACTTTCTTGGGTCATGTGATATCTGCAGAAGGAGTCAAAGTAGACCCAAAGAAGGTAGAGTACGTTGTAGATTGGGAGCAACCGAAGACGCCGATAGAAGTTCGTAGTTTTCTGGGTTTAGCAGGATACTATCAGAGGTTAATCAAGGACTTCAGTGCGATTGCGTTGCCGATGATGAAGTTGACAAGAAAAGATGTACCTTTTGTCTGGGATAATCGTTGCCAGCAAGCTTTCCAGAGTTTGAAGGAGAAACTGACCAGTGCTCCGGTGTTGATCCTGCCAGAGCCTGGGAAGGGCTATGTTGTTTTCTGTGATGCTTCCAAGAAAGGTTTAGGTTGTGTGTTGATGCCGGAAGATCATGTGGTTTCTTTTGCTTCACGACAGCTTAATAAACACAAGGAGAACTATCCGACTCATGACTTGGAGTTGGCAGCAATGGTTCATGCATTAAAGATATGGAGATACTATATGTATGGGGAAGTGTGTCAGATCTTTAAGGATCATAAGAATCTGAAGTATATCTTTTCACAGCATGAGTTGAACATGCGACAACGCCGATGGATGGAGTTGATCAATGATTACGACTGCACCATCGAGTATCATCCTGGTAAGGTGAATGTGGTGGCTGATGCGCTTAGCCAAAAGTCTTCTCTTTCTTCAAAGAAGGCACAGTTGATTTCTCTGGTATGCCATAGGCGGGATATGTTTGTTTCCTTGCGGCAGATGAATGTACAGATGGAAGTTTCTTTGTTAGCTGGACTTTTAGCACAGATGCAAGTCAAGCCTACATTGAGGCAGCAGATCAAAGATGCACAACAAGCAGATGATGCAGTACAGATGATCAGATCAGAGTTTGACAACGAAAAGCGTGATGGGTTTCATGAGTCCGAGGATGGACTAGTTTGCTATCGTGATAGGATGGTGGTTCGCGATGTTGATGATCTAAGGAAGTTAGTGCTCGAGGAAGCACACACGTCATTGTATGCTATGCATCCAAGAGTCATTAAGATGTATCATAGTCTGAAGGACTTGTATTGGTGGCCCAGTTTGAAGAAAGATGTAGCTGAGTTTGTGGCTAGATGTGCAGTTTGTCAGCAAGTCAAGGCTGAGCATCAAAAGCCGGCAGGTATGTTGCAACCCTTACCGATACCACAGTGGAAATGGGATCATATAACCATGGATTTCGTAGTTGGTCTACCCAAGACAACTCTGAATCATGATTCCATTTGGGTGATAGTGGACAGATTGACGAAGTCTGCCCATTTCATACCTGTAAAGACAACGTATACAGTAGAAAAGCTCACTCGACTGTATGTGGATGAGATAGTACGCTTGCATGGTGTGCCAGCAATGATAGTTTCTGACAGAGGTCCTCCGTTCATGAGTCATTTCTGGGAACAGTTGCACAGAGCATTGGGAACGCAGTTGAGGTTCAGTACCGCCTTTCACCCGTAGTCAGATGGACAGTCTGAGAGGACTATTCAGATTTTGGAGGATCTCCTTCAAGCTTGTGTTTTGTAGTTCCTAGGCAGTTGGGATGTACATCTTAGTCTGATAGAGTTTGCCTACAACAACATTTATCAGCGAAGCATTGACATGGCTCCTTATGAGGCCATGTATGGCAGGAAGTGTAGATCTCCTTTGTGTTGGTACGAGTCTGGTGAGTATCAGCTGTTGGGTCCTGAGTTAGTACAGCAGACAACAGAAAATATCAAGGTAATACAATAACAGTTGAAAGCGGCGCAGGACAGGTAGAAGTCTTATGCAGACAATCATCGATGACCTTTGGAGTTACAGGTAGGAGACAAAGTGTATCTTAAAGTCTCGCCGTGGAAAGGTGTGCTGAGGTTTGGCCGGAAGGGTAAGCTAGCACCCAGGTAAATGGGGCCTTACCCAGTCATGGCACGTATGGGCAAGGTAGCTTACGGGTTGAAGTTGCCGCCAGAGTTGCACAGGTTACACCCAGTGTTCCATGTTAGTATGCTGAAGAAAATCCATCCAGATTCAGGAACAGTGATACAGTGAGTTGGGGTTGAGATTGATGAAGATGTGACCTACGAGGAAGGTCCTGTGATGATCCTTGACAAAAGGGTTAAGAAGTTGAAGAGGAACGACCTAGTTCTTGTGAAGTTTCTTTGGCATCATCGTGGTGTTGAGGAAGCCACATGGGAGCTTGAGGAAGAGATGAAGAGAAAGTATCCCTCACTTTTCTCTTCGGATTTCGGGGACGAAATCCCTTTGTAGGGGGTTAGCTTGTAAGGACCCTGACCTCCGTTTAGGGTTTACCCTATTTTCTTTGCTTAACCCTGGTGCTTTGTTGCTTGCTAGTCACCTTTGGTGGTGATTAGGGTTTGGTTGCGCCTTGTTGAGAGTTGGAGGGGCTACTTGCAAATAACCCAAGTCTAGGGTTTGTGGGCAAGTTTGTCACCTTGTGAGGTGTTTCTCTCTCTCCTTGTTTCCTCTAGTGTTGAGGGGAAGGTTTGGACTCGTTGCTTGAGTTCCATTGGGCTTGGTTGAGCTTGTTGGGCCTTGTGGTGCCTTGCTTTGGCTAGGTTGTACCTTGTGTCAGGCAAGGAGGTGGTTGTGTCGCCCAGGGCTGTGTCGCCCATGTTGGAGGTGTGTCGCCCAAGTGTGTCGCCCATGACCTTTGACAAAGCTTTGACCTCGTTTGTGTCACCCCTAGTGGACACTTGGTGCTTGATGCTTGCATGTAGCAATGACCTTGTACATGTGTTTAGGTCTTGCTAGAGTGGTGGCTCGTGTACTAGGACAAGTGTCCCTAGGTGGGCGACACCTTGCTTGGATCTACCTTGTTTTCTCCTCCATCTCCTTCTATATATGTGTTTCCTTTCCCTTGCTAAGGATCCCTTTAGTTCCTTAGTTTCTCCTCTACCTTGGTGCACGACACACTCCTCTCTTGCAAGTTTGGTGGCTGACATCCTTGGATTCTCCTTCTTCCTTGCTTGGTGGTGCTTGGAGCTAGGAGCTTGGAGCTTTCTTAAGGCAGGTTGCATAAATTCTAACACTAACTACATCACCATATTCTATGTTCTTGTTGCTTAAGATCGGTTATACATGATAGTAGTTTAGTTTCTTATTTAGTATCAATGTTGGCTGATCCTTGTGATCTAGGGTTTCTGGGTGAGCAATACTCCTTTCTCTCCTTGGTTTAGAGGAGTGAGCTGGAGCTCCTAGTATCATGAGCAACACCCCTCTCTCTTAGTCGATTGAGGTGAGCTTGTGTTCTAGTTGCTTGAGCAACACCCTCCTCTCACCATGGACTAGAAGGGTGAGCTTGGTGATAGCTGTGAACCTTGCTAGAGTTGTTCCTTGTGTTGCCCGATGGGTGATAGGTGGTGTGCAAGACCCCTCTTTCTTAGTTGATTGAGGTGAGCCATCTCCTTGATCCTTTAGGGTTTGGTGCCCTTGTGCTTGAGGTTGATGATGAGCTTGGGGAGGTGCTGCCCGACAGTCCTCTTGAACTAACACCTTGAACGACACATGTTGAGAGAGTGATGGACGATACCTTGGTCCTTGAACCTGTTTGTGACGGGCGTCATCCTATGCTTCATGTTCTGCCCAATACCATTCCCTTGGTCTGGCCTTGGACGACACACCTTGAGGTTGTGATGGGCGTCACACCACCACCATGCCTTGTGACGGCCAATAGGCCATGGGTGGGTTGGCTGATCATCAGGTCCTTGGTCGGTTGTGTGGGCTACACCCTCTGGACGATACCCCTTGTGGAGTTCCTTGTCCGATATACACCTGGGGTAGGCGTTGCTAGTAGTTCGGTGATGGGCGTCACCTTGTCTTTGTGTGTGTCGGCCGACAACCCTACCTCTGACGGGCGTTACACGACACCCTGTCGCCCGATACACCTAGCTGCACGTCAGGCCCTTGGTCGTTGTCCTTGTACACGACGCAGCGTTGTAGACGTGCATGGAATGCGTTGCTCGTTACCCTTGAAGTGCACGGATGGGTTGGTTTCTATGTTGCCCGATATCACCTATAGATGAGGGTGCCCTGCCTGATACCACTTGTGGTGAGGGTAGAGGGTACTTATAGTAAGAGTCTTTCTCCTTCTGCAAGTATCTATGATAAACAGTGTGTATGCATCACGTTTGTCTTATAATGGTGATCCTTAATATTCGTAATGATAATTGTTATGGTAAAGCTTGCTTATGTAATGTACATGTCTTTACCCATGTATGTAACCATCATGATATGTTGTATAATGCTAAACAAATGGTAAGCATGTGATATGGTTTGCCTGCTGATGAAACCTAAGCTCATGATCACAAGTTGACGTATGGTTAAGTATATGATCATTAATGTCACTCTTGTTGATAGCATGGTTATTCAATTAAATCTATGATTATTAAGTACACCAACCATGCAGGTGATGCATAGCCAAGTAAAAAGGCTATGATGTATATATGATGAGTAAAATTGCTTTAATAATCACCGTTGATAATGGGGCACCATGTGTGATGTGATTGCTACTCCATGATGATGATGATTAAGCCTTGAGAGCCAGTGGCACTATGTGATAAGGGACTGAGATCCCATGGCATGTGATGGTCCCTGAGATGTATCTAGATGATTGGAAAGAGGCCAAGTGATAACATGTGATGTTGGGTCCTTGTGATGGATCAGGATGATGTTGATTACAATATAAGCATGATAATGAGTTTCATATTGTCTATTCTTGTTATAGTTTGCATGTTATACAACTTGGTTGAGTCCTGCAATCCACATAAAATACACTTATTAATTACAGTGGAATATATCATATAGTTTTTCCTGGCCATAGATCCATCATCGTCAGTAGCTGGTGATGGTGAAATAGGTTCTCCTGCGGGTTAACCTGGAAGCGCATATTGTTGAATATGTGTGGTTTCTCCTAGCCTTAAATAGAGAGGGAATCGAGTACAACTACGGACTCAGATATATATATATATATATATATATATATATATATATATATATATATATATATATATATATATATATATATATATATATATATATATATATATATATATATATATATATATATATATATATATACGGAGCATGGTGAACAGGCCCATGGCTCAGAGTGATAGAGCATGAATGCGTTCATGGCTCAGAGCATGGTGAACAGACCCGTGGCTCAGATATACTTGCACCGTGACCTGTAACAAGGCGGGCTAGAGGAAGGGTAGCCTATGGAGCTGACCCTGTGGTTGAGGCCACTTCAGCATGAGACTACGGTCCTGCTTGTGTTGTACTCGTGCACTGACCACGAGGTGGGAGGTCGTGGAGTCCGGCTCTTCCATTGACCTTGTATGGCACCGGCTCCGGGTTTCATAGCCGTCGGTTGGATCTGAGCGGTATGACTCACTTCCTCAGGGCATAATAATACGTAATCCAGCCGCTTAGTATTTGCTGCTTAAGATAAGTATGAAACATTGGTTGATGCCTTTGTTGTATAGTTAATTATGTTATATCTTGCAGTTGCTTATATGTTCCTCATATGTGATAAGACCTTATAAATCTCATCTTGTTAATCATGTTCCATAAAGAAATACTTGAGTATATGCCTTCCGTATATCTGGTAAGCTTGACGGTATGGATGGCTTTACTTTATCAACTGCTCTCGTTATACTTCTTATCAGTTATCTGCTTTATCTTTCTGAGGTTTTGTAGTTTCGGTGGGAGTTATGTTTCTCGCTGGGACTGTGTGTCTCACCCCGCTGGTTTACACCCTTTTTCGGTGTTTGAGCTAGGCGTGGTGGTGGTCGCGGATTGCGGCTGAGAAACAAGACGAGCAGTAGAAGGCAAGAAATGGATATGCAGCTGTTTTGGACGTTTTTTAGTAGAGTCTAGAGTCATCCTTGTACTCTCAGGTCCTTGGAGCGTTTTGACATTATTTCACGATGTATAGCTGTTGATTTTTTGTATATCCTACTGCTGGCCAGATGTGGGCCTTTATATATATATAAACAGGTGATGAACTCATGTGATGGTGAGCTAGTTGTTCCTCAAAGTTGTGGACACATATCAGATCTTGTATATGTTTATATAACCTGTTTCCTTGCATGACGTGGACTGGAATGTAATAGTTTCTCTGTTTATCCGCTTTCCGCAATCAGTTTTAATTAACCCGTGTTTTTGATAATCTGTGGTTATGGTAATTTCCGCATGTTTTCGTGTAACACCTCACTGTCTGTGTGATAGTGGGATGTGTTGCCACAAGAGTGGTGCCTAGTCACACATCAGTGCTACCCAAGTGAAATAGAAAGTTGGAGAACAACTTTCAATCCTACAATCTATGAATGGTGTTACAACGAATGTATAATTCCTTTGTCACTGATATCCCGAATGAACTCGAGGCATGGAACAATCATCCTGTCAACGTCCATTCACTTTCTTGATCTCAGAGTAGATTGGAAGAGATATGTATGATATCAATATCACATACTGATTCACACATGCGTGCGCACGCCTATTTCAATCCTACTCATCAAGTGGCCTTGGATATCAAACTCCCTCAGGAGGGACAAATCCCATATCTATCACTCACCCCTCAAAAGCCCCATGTGTCAAAGCCACCCAATCATCACCTTTATAACAACCCATGTTTCAGGTATGCGTTTGATGATGTCAAAGTGTGCCCAACGACATGTGTTGAGTGTAGTGATTTCAGGTCAAAGAATCACAGTCACCACCATCACTGTGAGTACTTACTGTGACTACCATGTCATGGTTCCATGTGTCAAACTCACGGTGGGTCTGTCCGGTACACTTGTTCTCTAACAAGTACCTATGTGTTTGGTTTGATATCTCTATATCATGACTAATGAGATTCTGTCATGAACCAACACCACAATCTAGTCTTGTGTGTCATTGTTGTCTATCTACCTTCCACAATGACATCTGACTAGGGACATAACAAGAATGTACAAACTCTTAGCATCTGTATGATCTCATCGTTCAGGTCCTCAACCTGAAGGCATACGTCATTGAGTACTGTCATTCTCTAGACATTCAATCTGTTCTGTCACTATCTCATATGACTAAACCAGGAAGAATTGGAAGCTTGCCTTAGATGTTTATCAAATCAATCTTAATGTATCCCACCAATCATCCCATGATTGTCTCTCAGGGCATACTTACCAACAGACTCCCACTTGCACTGTGAGCCAATCACCCTTGAATCATATTCATAGTGATCTTCAAACATGTCCCACATGTTACTATGCTCTTGTGTGATCATAGTGAGTAATGGCAACACCTTGCCAAAGTCAGTTTTAACTGCATGTCTCTCATCTCTTTGTTGTACGTCACACGTATGAGATGGAGTTGCCGTAATATGCGATCTAGCATTCCTTTGCTAACCTTTAGCCACATTGCATGATCAAGGATTCCATACTTGTCATCAATGAGAGGAATATCTATAAGTTCATCTCATGAACTTCTAGATCCATATAGTATCCATTGATGTTCTCTAACACACGGATACTCGACATTTCCTTTTAAATGGTTTTATTGGAACACTTCCAATTATCAACAAACTTTCACTTTTATATATATCCTATATGTATTTTGCGATTAATTTTCTGTCCTTTTGGAAGTTCGCATCAATGTAACTCTTTACATTGAACTCTTCCTCATCTCCATAGAACTAGTACTTCACAAGTACTTATCAAGTTCTCATGGTATTCCAATAACCCTTACTGGAAGTAGACAGACATCCACTCGTCATATCCTACATATGAGTTATCAGGATGAGCACATCATATTGCCATGTCATACATACAAGATGATGAATGCATTTTGTTCTTGCCATGCAAGATAATGGGATGATTACATACATGATAGATCCATATCTATTCTTAGTGTTCCCATTCTTCATAAGAATTGGACACTTGGCCTTGGGATACTAACTCCATGTAACATGGACAAGTTTTTCTCCCACTAAATCTGTGCATGCTGAACTCTTCAGTACAAATTGCCAATGTATGTTTTCTCTTTTCAGATCAAGAGGTTTTCGAGAACTATCTCTATAGATCTCTATTCCTGTCGCATAGGAAACATCTCTATCTTCCTTAAAGATAATTTCCACTTTTGGATTTCCATTCTAGAACATATCCATTTCACATCAACATGTGGAATGTGAACACCCTCCCACTAAATCACATATCCCTTCTTTATCTTTGACATATCAGTCAAACTGTTTGACTATATCATCAAAGTAAAGATCCAATTCTGAGTTGCTTGTACTCAATCAATCACATTGATTAGTCCATTGTAACTTATAGACTTCACTTGCATTAGTGGATTCATAAACCTTATAGGTTGTGTCACGTACACATACTTGTTTTATTCCTTTTAGGAATGCAGTTTTAGTATCCATATGCCAAATGTATTAGTCATTAAGTTGCAATCAACAAGCATCATCCTTCTCAAAATGTTTTCCATGTGTCTTAACACTTAAGACTCATTTGCACTTATGGATTTCATTCCAATGGGTGCTGCCATCAAGGTCATACCTTATGGTTCACATGGATGTCATTTAGGATGAAATGGTCATAAACCATAACTCAAAATTCGGTTCCTCATATTTATCTAGATAGTTGACTCATCACATAAACAACTCATCACATAGATAATTGAGGTGTAAGGATATAAGAATTCACAACCCTTGTGATTATTAGTGAGGGGTATTCTATTATTAAGAAGAATTCAATTATTTGATAATCATTCTCTAACTCCTTAGAGTATGATCCCTTCATGATTTAGACATCATCATGCCTTAATCATGAGTTCACTATGATACACTATCATAATTACTCATAAGGATCTCAAACATTTGGTCCAAGTATTTCATTCATTGATCTCATCAAGAATTAACACTTTACCAAATTTGCACTTCATCTATGATAATCTTGAACACTTCAAGATATTCATATAGGTATTTCTTTAAACACCATTTGAAGTATTAGCATTTGGTTCAATAGGTATGTAAATACATCGTATGTATTACACCTAATAGGACAATCATTCTCTCACTACCATTAGTGAAGATTGATTAATCATGTACAAAATATTCATGTCTCTTATTGGTTCTCTAACCAAAAGAGTCTAGATTCATCCATCACATGGAAACTAGAAATGAATTTCTCATGATTGATGCTAATTTGATTGTTTGAGTTATCTATAACTTTTAGGTATCATTTCATCTTATGCATATCAAATACCTCAAGATAAACAAGACATTGCCTCAAAGATCATATCTTTATAAATTGAAACATGTCTTTATTGATTGCCATCATTGTCATACAATATGCAAAAATAAAGTGTTTCTATCTATTGGAAAATATGAAATAGCAGTTCATAACTGTATTACATGCATTTTAGGCTGAAAATAAACTAAAGTACTCCTATCTATGAAGGCAAAATTTGCCCCATTTATTGAGTGCTTTACACTTTACATCTTGGTATCATATACCTCAAAAGTGTTACAAGTTTACTTTCATGATACCTTTAAGTAGAGACGTATGTCACCTCCTTCTTCTTTTGTTCTTCCAGATAGAGAGGACAATTCCTTTTCCAATGTCCTGGCTTTTGAAAATGGTGGCAATTTCCTTTCTTGGTCACGCCTCCCTTGGCCTTAAGAGCTGAAGACGACTTGGGCTCCTGGCTAGCATCAGAACCTTTCTTAGCTTTGCCCTTGCCCTTGCGCTTGGACTTGCCTTTCTTGCTCGTGATCACCATCACAGACTTAGGCTTGTCCTTCTTCATCTGTGTCTCGGCTATCCTCAACATGCCCAACAACTCTAATAGTGGCCTATCAAAGTTGTTCATGTTGTAGTTCATCACAAACTGACTGTAAGATTCTGGCAACGATTGCAGTATCAGGTCAGTAGCCAACTCTTGGCTCAGTGGAAATCCCAGTCTTGTTAGGTTCTCCACATACCCAATCATCTTGAGTGTGTGAGGACCAACTAGATCTCCTTCTGTCATGACACACTTGAATAGTGCCCTTGAGACATCGTATCTCTCTTGTCGTGCTTGATCATCATACAAGTTCCTGAGATGCTGAATCATCTCAATGACACCCATATTCTCATGTTTTCTCTGCAACTCGTGGTTCATGGAGCACAACATCAAGCACTTTGCATCAATGGCATCATCAGAATGCTTGTTGTAAGCATCCCTTTCTGTCTTTGGTGCATTAGGAGCAGGTTCCTATGGAATTGGAGTATCCATAACATAGAGCTTTTGCTCTTGAGTGAGAACAATTCTCAATGTCCTATACCAGTCATGGAAGTTTGTCCCATTTAGCCTGTCCTTTTCAAGGACCGATCGCAAAGAAAAGTGATTGTTGTCTGTTGTCATCTGAACTACAAAAGGAAATATGCAATTTTAGTCCAAAAACTCATTTTTGACTTATTTGATTGATTTGAAAAGTTGACGATAAAATTAGGCCTTTAATTAATTATCGCTCCCACTATTTTACTTCAAATTGATAGCCCTCACCATCAATTCAGAAGATTGCAGCGTACAACATTCTAGTGGGCAAGATCCTAAAATCCTCTAAGTCATGGACCAGCTTGGGCTGTCACCCACAACTTAGATCTCTCAGGTAAGCAACTCTTGCCAATTGCATCATATGCAACTCTTGATAAGATGTCATATGCAACTCCTTGCCATGATCATCTCCATGCCTCAAGGTGCTAGATCCTATCTAGGTCACCTTGATAAGTCCGACCTAAAGCAAACATGATGAATATGCACCCTGCTTGGGCAGACCCACATATCCATCCTTCACGCTTCCATGAGATAAACGGTGCACCACGCATGGGCGTGCCCACACTTGGTTGATCAAGCTTTTCACGTGTGTCACATTTGGAACGCATCTAAAACTTAAAATTTTAATGAGGGATTTGGTTTTTATATACATATACATATCCAATCACCACAATACATAGTACGTATCATATACATGCTATATCCCACAAAAAACATGCAAAACAATAAAAGTGATGATTATGGCCATCCTAATGTGATTCCTCGAGCCAAGAGGAGTCACGATCATCTAGGTCTACATCACATGCAACCTGTACAAGATGAACTCTGTGCCTTGCCTTTATGAGTTTGATCAACTCATCACATGACTGATCGACTCACCATTAGGCCGGTCGGTTGGGTGCCACTAGCCGATCGGTTGGCTCCTCCAACCGATCACTTCGCCTGGTCATCGTGCATCTCATCATGGCCGCCACCAGCTCATCTCGCTCCTCGAACCAGTCATCAACCGATCGGTTCACTCCTTGAACCGATCGCCTAGAACGTCAACCGATCGGTCACGCCTTGAACAGATCGTCTCAGCTACCACCAGGATGTCCTCCATTCTTTGACATAACAAGAAATAAAATTCTATCCTATTTTACATTGTAAAAAGAGAAACCTCGAGTTACATTTGAGGGGAGCAAAGGTAGGAAAGCAATCTCGAATTATTTTGAGTTACATCAGGAATAGGAGAAGGAAGATCGGTGCGCAGACCGAGGTGCAAGAAACCACATACAACCATACATAGATAGGGTTTATTGGCCATAACCACGCTATACATCCACCACAAAACTCGTTTAAGGGCGAGGCGTATCGAGTGCATTAATAATACATATCATATATGTAAATTGGGATTTGTGGATTTAGGATTGGACATGCATAAAGCCAATATTATTCACATCGTATGCAAAAAATAAAGGTGACAAACCAAAATCGATCATATCGATAATCCCTAAAGTATAGAGTAGTTGACGTGGCTCTGATACCATTGTTGGGTTTTAGAGGAGGCAGAGAAGGCAGCGGAAACAAAAATTTTCTCCTCCCCAAACCTAGAACAACATCTATACAATAGGAAAAGATGGTTTGTGGAATCATACCTTGTCCCGAGGCTTGCTCGGCGACAATACCTCGCGCCTTGCGCGGTCTTCACCTCCGGTCTTGGATGGTGTATGTGCAGCTCCTGGTCGCACCGGGACTGACGACTCCTGGTCTCACCGGGACTCTCGGGATTGACAGCTGTTCTCCGAGCGGCAGAAACCTCCCGCCTCTAAAGTAGTCCACATGGACCACCTGGAACTCCAATCTCCTTGTCCCACAAGGAATTGGAAGGAGTCACACCCTCCTGTTAGTGTACTAGTCACTGACATACTCTCCTGCCACCAGTCTCTTTCTACAGTTGTCTTTCCCTTGTTGTGCCTCCCTTATCGGGTAGCACTTGCTCAGGCTCTCTCTCGGTTAGCAAAACCAGAGAGGATGACAACTTCACAGAGCAACGGGTTGCACTGAGTTGTTCTCTGAAAAGCCCCCAATACCCCTATATATACGAGGGTCATGGGACATGGTTCCCCATCCCGGGCAATGCGGGACTAAAAAGTAGGAGTAGAAGGGTTCGAGAGTTTCCACAAAACAACCAACTCGCAACCTGAACCGATCGTTTCACAACTGAAACGGTCGGTTGGGGACCTGAACCGGTCGGTTGACACCTCAACCGATCGGTTGGGACTCATTAACCGGTCGGTTCACATCTGAACCGATCAGTTCGTGGTCCTGATCAGTTCCCGATTGACTTTCCTTCTTTTGTTTCTAATTAGTGTCGAATACCAATCCTTGTTCCAATCAAATTGGGAAAGTGAAACGCAAGGAAAATTCTCACCAATCCTACTTTCCCAACTTGCTCGGTTGCATCAGTTGAACCGATCATCTCAACACTTGAAGCAATCATTTCACCCTGACCATGAGCCGATCGACTCACAACCTGAGCCGATCGGTTCACCAAGCTCAGTCGATCAGTTCATCACATGAGCCGATCGGTTGGGAGTGCAGATTGTGCAGAATCAGTCAATTGCGGTTTCAATCAATCTGATACTCTAATTAATCTGTCCAACACCTTGAACGCTATGATTTTGAGCTATCAATCAATTGAGTGTTTAATTGAACTACTAAACTCCTTTAGCAATCAATCTAAACATTGTTTGTGGACAAAACTCCTTTTCCAGGTTGAATCCTATGTGTGTGACCCTGCAGGTCCTTTTTCACGTTGGCAGTTAAAGTCCATAACATTTATGACTTCACAAGCAAAGAGCTGTGCCTAGTCACACATCAGTGCTACCCAAGTGAAATAGAAAGTTGGAGAACAACTTTCAATCCTACAATCTGTGAATGGTGTTACAGCAAATGTATAATTCCTTTGTCACTGATATCTCGAATGAACTTGAGGCATGGAACAATCATCGTGTCAACATTCATTCACTTTCTTGATCTTAGAGTAGATTGGAAGAGATATGTATGGCATCAATATCACATACTGATTCACACATGCGTGCGCACACCTATTTCAATCCTACTCATCAAGTGGCCTTGGATATCAAACTCCCTCAGGAGGGACAAATCCCATATCTATCACTCACCCCTCAAAAGCCCCATGTGTCAAAGCCACCCAATCATCACCTTTATAACAACCCATGTTTCAGGACTGCGTTTGCTGATGTCAAAGTGTGCCCAACGACATGTGTTGAGTGTAGTGATTTCAGGTCAAAGAATCACACTCACCACCATCACTGTGAGTACTGACTGTGACTACCATGTCATGGTTCCATGTGTCAAACTCACGGTGGGTCTGTTCGGTACACTTGTTCTCTAACAAGTACCTATGTGTTTGGTTTGATATCTCTATATCATTACTAATGAGATTATGTCATCAACCAACACCACAATCTAGTCTTGTGTGTCATTGCTGTCTTTCTACCTTCCACAATGACATCTGACTAGGGACATAACAAGAATGTACAAACTCTTAGCATCTGTATGATCTCATCGTTCAGGTCCTCAACCTCAAGGCATACATCATTGAGTACTTTCATTCTCTAGACATTCAATCTAATCTGTCACTATCTCATATGACTAAACCAGGAAGAATTGGAAGCTTGCCTTAGATGTTTATCAAATCAATCTTAATGTATCCCACCAATCATCCCATGATTGGCTCTCAGGGCATACTTGCCAACAAATGTTTCTCTCCTACTTTCCTGATTATTTGGATAGAAATGATGTGACACTAGGCACCACTATTTGCTTGTGATGTCATAAATTAGTTATGGACATTCACTACCAACATAACATGGAACCTATGGGATCACACACATAGGATACACCTAGAAGAAGAGTTTAATCATGAATAACAATTAAATTTATTGCTAAAGTGTTTAGGTATTAAATTTAATCAACATAGGTTGAAAATTTACTGACTAGACAATTGAACTGACTATTTCAAGTGTTGAACCAATTGTTTTAGTGTGTCATGTCAATAGAACCAATTTTGGCAATTTTGAACAGTGAACCGACCAACTCTGGAAGTGAGCCGATCGGCTTGGGTTGTGAACTAGGCAGTCGGTGGATCAGTTCGATTGATTCCAGGATTCACGCTTACGTCATGTTGTGTATTAAATCGAATATGGATTGTCAATACAATTGCGATAGGGAAACATGATGAAACGACTTGTGCACTAGGTGATCTTATCAGCTCACATGCCAATCGATCGGTTCACATGTGAACCGACCATTTTATCTGTTGCAAGTTGTGAAAATTTGTGAGATTCCAGTCTCTTCTACTCCCATAAAGACTGGGAACCCTGACCCTGACCCTCCTATATATAAAGGGGTATTGGGGCCTTCCTACAGACATAACTTAATTACCTTTGTCAATTGTTGTCCTCTCTGGTTTTGGTAACCAATAGAGAGCCCAAGAAAGTCCTACCCACTAAAGGGAGGGATAGCAAGGACGAACAATTGTGAGAGAGCAAGTTGGTGACTAGTACACTAGAAGGAGGGCAAACTCCTTCATGTCTGTTCTAGTAGAACAACAAGAGTTCTAGGTTTTATGTGTGGACTAAAATAGAGGTGTGGATACTTTCCCCACTAGGAGGGCAACATCAACCTGTCATCTATGGTGGAGACCAGGACCTATTGTTGAGATTGTCCTAGTGCAACCAAGAGAGTTCCACTAATGCAACGAGGAATAGTCATTTCACTTGCTCTAGGACTAGGTATGAACTCGTTAAACCATCCTTTCCATTACATAGTTGTTGATGCGATCTTACAGTTCTGGGAATATATATTGATAAATTTTTGTTTTGGTTGCCTACTCTATGCCCAAATTTTGCAACAGTTAGATAGAGGATAGACGAGCTAAGAAAGAAGTTGGTAGACATTGACCAACATGGGACACATAAAGAATGTATTTAAAATAGTCTAGAGATGAAATTTGATGGTTCAATAACTATATCAACAACAAAAAATGAAAACAAAGGAAGAAACACCACAGAACAACAAACTGCATCTAAAGAGGAAAGTGGTTGCAGAAAAGCACAAGCAAGATTCAACTACAATGGAAGATGATGGCAAAGTTGAAGAAGGATATGCTCAACCTTCAGAAATTGTCCTAAAAGATGCTTAGCCAGGAGAATAAGTTACATCAGAAGTAGATGAAGGTGAAAAACAATACATTATGGTGGATGAAGGCATTTGAGATATACTGAAATTTGAGATAACTGATACAGAAAAAGAAGATGAAATACTTATGATGAAGTTGAGAAGAAAATGCCTAAAGTTTTGAGAAAGATAAATAGGAATATGAAGACGGATATCTGGAAGCATAGAAGAATATATCAAAATCAGACGGCATGCACATGTAAGGGTAAAGAATACAATAAAATATATAAATTTTTACGTATCTTTTAGATAGGTAACTAACATAAGTTACTCTTCAAAAACAAAAAAAGAGATCCATGTTCATAGGATTGGATCATTTCAAGAAAAAAAAATGAAAGAAGATGTATAAGAATTTATTTAGAATATAGATGAAGTGTAAGGAGTTACTTTTTTCTACTCATAGACTGAAATTTATTTACACACTAGACATTAAAATTACTTTTTATATGTGCATCAATAATTAAGACATCATCTATAGGAGTTACTTGTTAGATACAATAGAAACATTCTATATAGATTAGTTTCTCAATTTTAAATTCTATGTAACATCTAAAGTATGAAACTTTTGGAAAAAATAAACAATGTGCACGTCTAGGAGAGAATGGAATTTTGCAAAAGATACATGGTGCACGGGAAAATATCTATCAACACTATTGTTTATAGACAACATGATTTTATCACCTGTAATAATTGAAGTAGTAAGTATTTAACACTATGTTATGGATTGCAAACCGATGAGATGAGATTTTTAGGTAATGGATTGCATTGTGCACATGTTGAAATAAACATCTAGAAAAAAGAGAAAGAAGACAGTGTCATGGCATTATTTGAGTACTTATGTGCCGGTAAGACAAACCACTATCACTCTATAATACAAAAACTAACCACAATACAATTAAGGTTGCATCTATATAATGTGGTATATTGTTTTTACAACAAAAGCTAGACATAATGGGGGGTGACATAAAACTAGATGGGATCAATATGATATCACCTCTCTTCAGTGTACCTGACAAAGAATTTATGACAATTGATTTAGTGTTTATGATCTTAACAAGGAAAATTAGTGATCCTTTCTTGAACCATGTTTTAGAGTTAAGGTGCATAACTCTTTCAATTCAATGTCGTAAAATTTTATTTCTACGAAAGAAGTCATTAGATGGTAAAAAATACAAATAACATTAATGCACTATTGAATGAAATGGTGTAATTTGTATTGTACCTAATAATGTTTGGTTTTGCATGCAGGTGATCTTTATTAATGAGTTCATTAGGGGACTGCTAGAGCGTGGAAGTCAAATGTCTCAATGGACAATTGAGTACCATGAATGCCCTCAGCAAGAAGATGATGGTGTTGATTGTGGAGTATATGTTATAAAGTATCTTGAATGTTTGGTGAATGGGAAAGAGATGAATTTCACAAGTAAAGACATCCTTGTAATTAGTATAGAGATCTTCCAAGAAACGATGATGATGGGAAAACTGCAGCAAGTTAAAGAACTTGCTTGTGATCAAGAAGAGATAAAAGAAGGAACATGTGATAAGAAAAATGAACATAAGTTCATGGATAGCTTGCCAAGCTTGAATACATGGCTTGTGTGAGATTTAGTCTAGATTTTCCAAAAAAATGTTGTGAAAAATTGTGATTTAGAAATGATGCTTAAGAAGATGTATATCTAAACAAAGAAAATATAGTCAGAGTCTGAATTATGTTTTGTGTGGAACAAAAAGTTGTAGCTGGATTCTACAGAAAATAGGAGTTCTCTGGGTTTATCTTTATGAAAATATTATGATTTTGATTACACTGGATTCTATGGATTTGATGCTTTTTTGTCATGTTTGAACCTATTTACTTTGATGTTCTTTACATGGTTTTGTAACTTGAGCTAGTTCGTGACCATTTTCATCAGAATTATTGTGTATGAAATGTTGTATCACAAGTCATATAAAATCTAAAAGATGATTATGTGAGGTGCTCATTCTATCTATGAAGTAACTATCTGAAATGAAGAGGAACTATGTGAAATGTAAAGTAACAATGTGAATTGAAAAGTAACTATGTGAACTGAAAAGTAACTATATCAACTGAAAAGTAAATATTAGACATATAGAGTAACTTTAGATCAAAAAAGTAACAAAAGGTTCTGAAATGTACCTACAAAGAAACTCTTAATAAGAATACAACTATATGAATATAAGGTTACACATTTGTTCCGTTATTATGGCTAAAATAACAAGGTATGATTGTTTTGTAATAAATGAACTATATGAATCGAAAAGTGACTTCCTCAAGCAAAAAGTAACATCATGAGGTTAAATAACTATATGAACCTGAAAGTAATAGTGTAGGAAAAAAAGTAACTATTGGACATATAAAGTAATGCCATGTCCACAAGAGTAACATAGGGTTCTACAATGTAATGACAAGGGATAATCATATGAGGAATTGATTTGAACATAAAGTTACATAGTTGTAGCATTCCTGCTACTAAATAAAAAAAATAACATTTTGAACTTAAAGGTATTTATAAGTAGCACAACAACTGGCACAAGTAGAATGCAAATGAAAGTACACATCATGCTTAATAAAAAAGTATGATTGTTTTAATTATAAGTAACTATGTAGCTTCAAACGTACATTCCACCATCACCCAACCAAAATCGTGGGAAACAACATGGTCGTGTAGAAAAAATTTGATTACTAAATTAGACCCATAATCAAAGAGTAACAAAAGAGTAGTATTCTGAATTTTCCATATAGTTTATAATTTTTAGCATTTCTATTATCTACTAGAATTCTTAAACTTGATGTTCGCTGTGAATTTCTTAGTATTTGTCATAGTCTACCATTATATCTATCAGTGCTTGCTCTGGCTTCTTCTATTCTATATCCATTTGTTAATTATAATTGATTTCCCTCATAACATAATTTTCTTGGGATTTTATTATCCACTACTAAGGGTTTTTCATAGACATCTATATTTATATTTTCTGGTATCTCTATTTCTGAGATTATGTCTACTTTTGTAATTTTTCCTATTTCTTTGAATATGTTAGGAAGTATTATAATATCTTTGTCTTCAAAAATTTTAGAGTGATGTGTGTTGCTAAGAGCATAGCATATTATGTAGGTTATTGAATAAGGAGTGGATCCTTTTTTCATGAATTCTGTTCTTAGAAAATCTTGTATCAGAATTAAAGTTTTGTTTATATTATTATCTTTAATATTTACACTTATCTTTGGATAAATATTAAATACTAATTATGTATGACTGAGATTTCCTTGTAATATTCCTAACGTAGCATCTCCTCTGTCATTAATTCTATTATCCATTAGTACAATATTTATAGGAGAATCTATACCTTCTTGAAATCTTGCTTTTATCATCATTTGGATAGCTCCTATTTTAGATCTATCTTTTATTTTTTCCAATTTTCTCATTATGTCTTCTTTTCGAAGTAAAGGTATATTTATTCTATTTCTAATGTATTCTATATGCATATGCATTTCTCTGTTGGTTATTCTGTACTAGAAAATATGTTTTCTTTGAGTAATTCTTTCAAAGAGAGATTTTCTAAATCCATCTGAGTTTTCTAATCTTAATTCAATGCTTCTTATTGGATTAAATAATTTCCTATCTATTAATACCTCTTGCAAGAAGTTTCTTGTTTCTTCTTGGTATTCTTCAATTATTTCTATTTCATTTTGATTCCATGTCTGAGAAATAATAGATTGGTCCATCTGATTGTTCATCATCTGTTATTTGAATAAATTCTTGAATGGTTTATATTTTAGAAAGTTCTTCTTCTATTATTTCCTCAAATTGCTTTTGGCTAATTTTCTTAGATCTTTTGTTTGGGCATTTGTTAGCATAGTGCCCTTTTTCTTAACATATAAAGCATTTGCATTCTTTTGGTTTGTTTTTATTATAGTTCTTCTTTCTTCTATAATATTTTTGCTTTGGTTTCGTCTTAAAACCAAACATTTTTCTCTTTTTCAATTTATATTTATTTCTTCTATTATACCTCATTGGCTCGCATTCTATGATTATTGGATGAGTCAATTGTGAACAACAAAGTCCTTATTTTACTACTTTATTTATTTTTCTACTTAGTGTAGGTTCTGCACACCATTCTTCTAATTTCATTCTTAGAAATTCTATTCTTCCTCCTAATGTATCTGCTCGTTGTCCTATATATTGGGGGTATAAATGCATAGCTTTAAATCCCCAAGGGTCAGGAACCTTTGTATAAAATAAATTTAATAGACTTTTATTCGTTACATTTTCTTTATCAGTTCTATCATATATTTTATAGAAATATTCCTGAAATTTGCATATATAGTCATCTATGTGGCACATGTCACAAAACTTTAGATTGTATACTAGAAATGTAAATCTTTATTTTTCTTTTTCTTTTTCTACATCTTTGTTTGTATTCCATGTTTCACATAAAAATTCTCTACGTAATTCATTTTTGTAATTATTTACTACTTGGATTAAAGTGGTTGTTGTTCCTTTTATTGCTTCCTTGTCATTGTCAGTTAATCCTTTCCACCAATATGCTACGATTCCTTGAAAGGTTTGACAAAATCTTAATGTTGTTTGAATATCATAACTTTGTGATGTTATTGACAAATATGTGGCTTTCTCCCATCTTATTATTGCTTCATCTATATTTCTAACACAATTTTGGTTTAAATAAATTCCATTTGCACTAATATATTCTTGATTCATATAATCTACTAGAGTTTCTAAAGTAATTTCTTTTGGTCTTCTGTTTGATGCCCAGTTTATTACTTCGTATCTATTTCTATCAATAGGTTTTCTTCGAAAACTAGGATTTGACCAATATCCAACTCCTTGTTTTTCTGGCATTTCATGTCTACTACCTTGTCCTCTAGGGACAGTTGTAGGAATGGGCATCATTACTTGACTTAGAGACGTTCCTCCTTCTATAGGTTTTAGATTTATGGTTCTAGCCCTTTCCGTTAATCTAACAATTTCTTGTCTTAAACTATCTAGTTCTTCTGCATCAGCTTCTAAATATTTATTTTCTAATTGTTCAATTTTAAAGTCATTTGTTTCTTCTATCTTGAGGGGGCATATGCTTATCTCATATTCGTGTTGTGCAACTCAACTAGAAACTTCAGAAATTGAAATGAGGAGACACACCTGTCGCAACATATTTATGTCAAGAAAAACTCCTTGTAGATCATCTTGCCACCGCCGGCCAACCTATCACGCCGGCCACCTTCAATGCAATCATTTACACCAATCTTGGATCAGATTACAAAGACATTGTCACTGCGTTGTCCGCTCGTGTGACCCCTAAGAACATGATGAAATTCGCGCGAAAGCCTTCCAAGCCCAAGAAAACACCACACAAGATACAACCCTAGCTTGCACGATAAAAGCGACAACAACCTCCTAGTCGAAAGGCCAAACCGACAAACACACAACCAATGAGAGAACTGAGTTGGCAAAAAACACCACAAAATTTTATTAAGCAACTTCACAAAGATTACAAGGATTGTCGCTCTCCCACAATCCCATGCCCACAATAGAATTTCATACCCCACTCTCGCTGTCTTCCTTCTTGGATATCCGTATGACTTCCTTTGTATTGACACACTCAATGTTTGGTGCTATTCGGCACACCCATAACTCATGGTGTCTACCTCTATTTATAGGTACAAGACATCCCCTGTAAGGAAGTAGGAGAGTTGCGTCTATTCTATAAGGACTAGGAGAACAACAATAAAATAAGAGAAGGAAATAATATTTCGACTCCACATTGGACATTACTTTCCCTTTCCTAATATTGTTGGACTTAATTATAATCCAATTCAAATAAGAACCAAATCCTAACAATTTCCACCTTGGATCTTATCCGCTGAAGTATCTACTCCTTCAAGAATTTTGCTCCCGTTTTTCTTCTATTTGCTTCCGCCTTCAGAAGCTGCTTCCACCCTCAGAAGCACTCTACTGTTGCACGCCTATGCAGAGTGTGAGTCCAAACATGGCTGCCCAGACCCTTCATCTGAGATCTCCACAAGTTGTATAGTTTGGAAAACTACACCGCCTCCTCCTACAGCTGGAATAACTGCAACCTTCATTCCTTTGGCCCTCCATGCCATAGGTTTATACCTTCTCCGAGCTACTGCTGGTACTGCGTGGTTGGTCTTACCACGTCTTCCTTATTCCAGCATTTGACAACTTCACCTCTGTACATGTTGAATTTCATAGCTGGTCTTGCAGCCTCGCACGTGACTGACCCTGAGACTTGAAGACATGTAGCATGTTTTGAGCTCACCTCACGTGGCAATGCTTCATCTACACCTCTAGTGGTAGAACTCTCATCAACTACTCCTCTTTTAGTTAGAACCTCCCCAACCAATTGATATGCTCCTTTGGACCAGGTACCCTTCATGATCACTTACACATTGCATGTGACTTGCACGACTCTACCTTGCTTTGAAATCTTGCAACCGATGGATTCCTCTTGAGACCAGGGACAAATCAGACCCCCGACAATGTGCGATGTGCTCCATCATGCATCCTAAATGTAACTTCTCCAATTCCGATGATTTGATAGAGTTTGTCATCTGTCAATTGAATAGTCCCACACTCCTGATGGAGAGATCCTTCATCAAATACATCTCTCTCTGGACATATGATATAGCGATAGCCTGAATCGAATATCCACCTATGATTGGTACCTGATTTCATGACAACCAGTGCTTTTGAATATCCTTCCGCTAACGAGCAAACTCCACTCTTCAACTGTTTCAGTGTTGGACAATCTTTTAATATGTGGCCCTTCTCATCACATATATAGTATACGTGTCTGCCATTGCCCTTTTGATTCGTCTTCCCGTGACCCTTGCTTTTGTAGGTACCATATGTAACAGTCAAAAAGTTACCTCCCGAGGAGGAAGATTCAGATGGCTTCTTCAAAGACTTTGTCTCTAATAAATATGCAATCACCTCGTTCAAGTCTAATGTAGTCTTCCTGACAAGGATCTTCATCACCAGTTGTTCCCATGACTGTGGTAGAGATGATGCTAAGAGAACAACCTTATCGCTCTCATTGATCTTCTCCCCCATGCTAACCAGTTGTATGACAAGCTTGTTCAAGATGTTGAGATGATCGACGAACCTTGTGCCTTCTTCAATGCACAATTTGTACAATTGCCTTTTCAGCACACACATGTTTGTCTGTGACTTCACCATATACAACTCTTCTAAGAGCTTCCATAATTTCTTCAGTGAATCTTCATTGATCACTCAATACTTTACCTTTGCAGAAAGACTCATACGGATTGTACTGACCGCCTTACGATCCATCATCCTCCAGTCTCCTTCAGACATCTTGTCCGACTTTTCCCCTTTAAGAGCTTTGATTAGCCCTTGTTGGACTAAGACGTCCTTCACCGGACTTTGCCACACACTGAAGTTGCTTCTGCCCTCAAATTTGTCAATATGATGACTCCCCACATTGCTAGTTGACACTGTCATGCATCACATGCCTCCGGTGCTCGCTGATCGTCTCCTAGCAACCTTCGCTCTGATACCACTTGCTAGGATTCGCGCAGAAGCCCTCCAAGCCCAAGAAAACACCACAAAAGATACAACCCTAGCTTGCACGATAAAGGTGACAAAGGCCTCCCAGTCGACAGGCTAAAATGACAAACAAACAACCAATGAGAGAACTGAGTTGGCAAAGAAGAGCACAAAATTATATTAAGCAACTTCACAAAGATTACAAGGATTGTCGCTCTCCGAAAATCTCGTGCCCACAATAGAATTCCGTACCCCACACTTGCTCTCTTCCTTCTTGGATGTCCATATGAATTCCTCTATATTGGCACACACAATGTTTGGCGCTAGTCGACACACCCATAACCCATGCTATCTACCTCTATTTATAGGTACATGACATCCCCCCTGTACGGAAGTAGGAGAGTTGTGTCTATTCTATAAGGACTAGGAGAACGACAATAGAATAGGAGAAGGAAATAATACTTGCAATTTACATTGGACATTACTTTTCCTTTCCTAATATTGTTGGACCTAATTCTAATGCAGTTCGGAAAAGAAATAAATTCTAACACAAGTACTTGGGATCCAAGATACATCAGCGAGGAGAGGTTTGAGGTGATTTATGCTCAGGTTCCTGAAACGACGCACACTAGAAGCTTTTTGGTGGAAGCCATCATCAATCTTGATCGAAGAATGCTCGGTGAAGACGTCGATCACCACCACTTGTGTCCTTAGAGAAATCACCAGTCCGTTAGCCTTAGGAATCACCTTAATATTAGGGAAGCACTAGTAAAAACACCTGAACAACAAGAGCAAACCAAATAGAGTGGAGATTCTCTATGACCATCATGGAAAGGGGGAAACCCAGATGCTTGGGTCCCAAGCGTGGGAGGGCAAAGGCTGAAAGCCCCACCCTTATTCTAGCTGTCACCCATCAGAGCAACCGGCCACTCCCAGACTGCAAAGCAGCTCCACCACGAATAGGAAAGTAACCCACACCAGAACCCATAGTAGAATCCAAATAGATAAGATCCGAAGATCTGCAACCAACACAGAAATGGGGAAACCTCAACGGCGTTATAGATAAGATCGGAAGATCTGCAACCAACACAGAAATGGGGAAACCTCAACGACATTGTACCCCAGCAAGAAAGGGCACTGATCAGTGACCACACCCTTATTCCATTCATCTTCTAACTAAGCCCGCAACCAATCCAACTCCATCTATTCACTTTGTCACGCCGCAGGAAAAAAGCACACCAAACACCAAAAAGAAAATGGAAGTCAGCCGCTTCATGGGAACCCGTAGCATTGACGCTCCTTATGCGGAGGCGGGAGGGTCTAGAAGTAGCCCACGGGGCGAACCATTCTGGCCACTAAGGAGATAAACTACGGATGCCCCGCAGCTAGACTCAGCAACCCTCCACCTCGTCGTCCAGGCACCGGCCAGGAGCCCCCACTAGTACAATATTGGCCAGATTCAATGATAGTGACCCTCGAATCCACAGCAGAATAGACGGCATGGATGGTGGATTAAGATATAACCGTCTAATGTGCCTCGTCCTCCCTAGCCCCGTTAATCATGCAGGCAACATGGACGGGTCCTAGCAGAGTAAACAGTTCCAACCGTTCAATCTGGGTTATTAAAAAATAAGAAAATACAGACTCTAAAACAACAACAACTGTCGTTGAATCTGATGTATATAAAAATAAAAAATATATGAAAGAGACTATTTTATCATGAAGCAGTCAGCCTGTTCTCAAGCATTAATAACATCCGTATAACAATATACAAACACTTCCTATTCTCAAACATTACTGACCTTAGTATATAAAGACATGGACATTGTAGAAAGACACTCCTTATCCTTTTGTTCAGATGACAGACTCAAAAGGTTTACAATGAATAATATCACCATTTAATCATTTCCAAAGCAAATACTAGCTACCTACAACGATCAAACAAACTTATAAACATGAATCTGAAGATGAATCATTGGACCATGTAATCTCAAACACATCTCATTCAAATGGAATCCGTTTCCAGTAGAAAACAACATCTTGGATCTCGAATAAGATCTCAAAGTTGCAATATAAACAATTCAAACCTCTTACTGTATTGGAGATATACGATTCCGGCATGTTGCCCACATTTTGCATGTTTCGTTCAGACATGTGACAAGATTTTACAGAAAAACAATCTAAAATGACTCAGAAAAACACATGCATTGTTCCCCTTTACAAAATACATTGTGATTTGTAGCCATCCGTCTCTTTCTTGTCATTGTTTGTTGCTCAACACAAGGTTTCTGAAATAACCATTCAACAACATAAGATGCTACAGAAGTTGACAAAAATTGTGAGATTGCATTCTTGAACAAGACATAATATAACTCAAATATATATTATATAATTATACATTACCAGAAATATATATTATTCAACTACAAGAAAATCTCAATCCACTAAAGAAAGAGATGAATGTCATCTATATTGCCCAAAAAATAGCAACATGTTCTATTTTCAACAACTTTTATACATCCAAAATGGGGGGCTTATTCCATGACATAGGTCATGTATCCAAAATATGTAATTAACATAAAAACATCTAAACTATGGCTAGTTAATACTCTTATTCATTGGGAGATACACCCACTATGTAATAATTGTTATACCAAACATGTCTTATAAACAATTTTAACTTTTCACTTCAGCCCCTGCTAGCCAACCACTTGTACACCTCTAGTGTGTTCATGTCACTTTTAAGGTTTAGGATGGTACAAAGTAGTTCCTTTTCTTAACTAACAAATGATCATATTTTTAAAGATTGTGTTTGGTTAGGGCAGAGCAGTTGAAGTGGTGTGGAAATGATTTTTGATGAAAACCACCAAAATATGCAAAAAGGCACCAACTATATCACCCATTTTTTGTTGTGATACAATGCAATTGACATTCTGCTTCATACTAGAAAATGTCCTACATACTATGGCTATAGTGTAGGGCCGTTCTGCCTCATCAATATAATCCTAGAGAAATATGTTTAACAATGCTGTTGTTAGAAAGTGATATATGTTAAGTAGTACTCCCTGACACTAGAACTAATTACACTAATAAAAAAACATATAAAAGAGTAATGTCAAGACCTAAAACAACAAAAATATGAAAAATCACAATGCTTATATATTGTGAGTGTTTATATAGGTGGGGTTGCCTCGTGTTTTCTCTTATGGACAGTTGTGTACTATATCTTTTCTCTATAAGATCTCTTCCCAACTTTCTCTCCGTTCGAACCATTTTTCCTCCATACACTGCTCTTGACATGGGCTAACCGCAACAAAGTTGATGTTACACAAGATATATACTCAATATGTGTGTATGATATTTTGGGAGTTCCGATTGTGTGAATCGTGCAAACCTTGGTTGCAAGTGGGCCTTTAATATTTGAATCACAAAAATATTCCCCATACTTTATCCCCCTTCCACTCTTTTACCTAATTAAATATTTAAATATAATATTTAATGTAGTTTGCTTATGCCTCAGGTGACGTATAGTATTTTCATCTACATGAATAATTTTGTTCCCATTCCCTTATCATATGTAAACTCAAGACCCCTTTACTTCCTTCCATCATTTGTTATATGGGCAGTCTGAATTAGACTCGATGGATGTCTTCTAGTTTAAACATGTCCCATGAGTTATTATTATGATTGATGAAATTGAGCCTCTCTTAATCTTGTCTCTTTATTTGGAACAACTCCTGGATGAGGTCACATGTTGATACAAAAATCTCCCATGGTTTTGATGATCAACTTCACAAAATGTGATGATTAAATGAAAAACATACATTAGTTGGCCACCATGGATGGTCCAAGAAATCTCCACTCAATTAAAACAAAGGGAAACTCCTTATAGTCATAGTGTGGCCTTACTAGAGCCCAGCTTCATAAAATACAACTAAATATTGATTTTGTTTGCATGGGGAGAACACAATCGAAATAAGCTACAATAGCCCAAGAAATAGGTGTTGTGCTTTATCATGATAGTCTTTTCTTCTACCTCCCCTCTCAATACCTCATCTCATGGACAACACAAGGAGTCAGAGTGAGAGATAACCACCACCATCACATTCATTCATGGCAAGATGGACTGCCATCTTTGCCCGTGAAAAGAAGCAGCTTAGTACCCTACATTGAAGTACATATGCAACCATCATGAATGTCTTAATGGACATGTGTGGCAGTAGTAGTAAGAAACCAAGAGGGTCCATCACCAATGCTACGAGATGTGTAGTAGGTTCATTGCTTCTCTCTTAAATATTTCAAAGTTCTCTTCGATGAGACTACCACATGGTTAAGATTTTCTTAATCATGCACCAAGTGAACCTCCATAGGAATAGATGATATGTCATGATCATGGTGGGAGGACATATGTCATCTTTGTCAAGGTTTCTAATTGAGATCTTTACAATTCATGGATAGCGAGGAAGGGTGGTGTGTTAGGGAGTTGGACCCAATAAATCTCAAAATCTACTATTTTCCTATGGGGTTGTAGTGTGATGCAATATTGAGTAGTGTCTATGAGCATACTTAATTTGACTAGTTGTTGATGTTATGTGGTTGACATACTTGTTGTGACGACCGACTAGGAGACGACTTGTCAGATACTTGACCCAATGGGGTGCTTAGTCAGATGCCTAAAATAAACTACTCGATCCAATGGAGACCGCCTAGTCAAGCACCTAAATGGGCCCAGATGAAATTTTACATGTGTAATATCTACACCTAAATGCATCTTTTTATGCAATATAATTATATAAGGGGTATGGGGGTGGTGGACCATGTGGGAGGTAGGGAATCTATCCTATTTCTTGGGGATTCTAATGAAAGATTTTGATGACAATTATATTTAGAATTTTACTAGAACAATCCATAAACATAAATACACACACTTATGCAATAATATCCAATTTACAACACATGAATAACATAGTAACTTACTAACTCATATTAGTTGTATGTCGAGAGTTACACTAATTTTGCATACAATATTGAGTTGATATGGTTGACATATTACTCCCCTGACATGTACATTATGTAAGGTTGGTGGTATGAAGTTGTGTACAATATCATATAAGTATAAAATACTCATTTGTATTATCTAATCAAACATGATAAATTTAGAGTTTTAAAATACTATATCTCTATATGCATCATATTATATTTTGAAAGAAACAATACACTAGGGCTTTCTATTGCTCTTCAATATGTGACTTTGGCAATAAACTTCATGATTGTTAAGGAAGTTCGGCACCATCACTATTGTAACACCTTATTTCTGCCATCATTTGTTACCACATGATCTTGATATGCATAGTGAGTTTCTCCATGGATTTTGCACAATTGTGGGATAAATATAAAAGTCATTATTACCATGCCCACTATATGTATTTCATGGGAATGTGATAGTATAAAAGTGCAGCAACCATGTCAACCACGTCCATGTTGGGGAACATATGTTGTGAATGGTTGAACTATAGAGTTAGAGAAACAATATTTACGTGCCCAAGGGATAATAATAAGTGTTAGATCTAAGGGCTCTATAGGGGGGGGGAATAAAGCTACACAAATTCTCACAAAATAGATTAGACCTACAAATTATAGCAAATTGAAGCAATAGCTTAATGGAAATTTGAAGTCCTATCTAAACAAGCACAGTAAGGATGAGAGAAATTGATAGAAAGCACTTGACAAAGGGATGTAGAGTGGTTCCACACTTCAAACTAGAAATGAATCAGTCCACTACCTAGAGAGCTCAGCCTCTAGGACTTTTCAAGTATTTTTCTCTATTATATCACCATAGAGATTTACAGAAATAGACCACCAAAGGGCTTACCCAACCAACCACAAGGAGATCTCCACCTTAACAAGGAACTTACCCACTTAGCTCTCTAAAAATAATCCTAACTTACTCACAAATCACAAAATGATATGTAAACTAGAGAGAGAAAGGGGATCAAGGAGTAGTAGCACACTCAACTATAGCAAGGACCTTGAATGTAGTGAATGAGAAAACTTGGAATGAACTCCAAGGGGTCCTATTTATAGCTGGGAGTTCGTCCTTGAGTTGGGGAATACTTAGGGTCAAAATTTAGCTATTTTTGCACAAGGCAATAGATCTATTTTTGTCCAAGCAAGTCACCGACGATTATAATCACTTTTTATGCGTTTTTCGTACAATGCATTCAATCGAGTTTCAATAAAGGTAACTCGACCGATTGGCTAAAAGACAAACCCAATTTTCAAACTATCGGGTGAGATCGCGGGAAGTCTCTGATGAGGATATGATAGAAAAACCAATCACCAACAAGAACAGATGAGGCATCAACCTACAATGACTGAGTAAATGCAAGATGTTGTGTGATCACTACACTGGTTGCTCCTCAGAAACTGGTGTTGTTTAGGTGCACTGGGTACTAGCTCCCTTTGCCAAAGTCAAGGAGCATTCACTGATACTGATTGTTGTTGTCGTCAGTTTGTGGTAAATGGGGGAGGAGTGGATTCAACTGCATGCAACCATGGCATCAACTATGTTAGGCACTAAGGATGGGGAAATAACAGATATATGAGATGGAGGAGAGATGCAAAGACAACTCACTTGGTTAGAAGAGACGAGCGACTAAAGACAAGGAGGCCTTGTTTCTCCTCACCAGAGGCCAGAACTGCCACCTCCATCTGATTCATGATGCGTCCTTGTCTGGTTGTTTGTGGTGGCAATAACTATAGTTAGCTATGCCCTTCTTCTGGTAATAGCAGAGGCAACGCAACGAGGGACACCAATGGAGGATGACAGAACAAGATGGATGGATGTCTACAGGAGAATGGCGAAGGGCGACTGGTAGAGGCAGGGGTTGTGGTGCCATTGTGGATCTTTTAACAATCACAGTGGCAGCCATATAGCCATAGGGTTAGGCGGAAGTGCGGCTAGGGTAGATATTAGGAGAGTGGGAGATGGAAAGTGCATCCTAATCTACCGCAGTTGGTGAATGAATCGTATTCTGTCTCAGGACATCCATAGAAATATAGATGTTGAACTATTTACAAATCCACTAAGATGAATCAGATCAGTATGATTGGAGCGATTACAGATTGGGTAGGTGATGCGATGATTTTGAGTCGCATTTATAGACCTTTTTCATATGTGTTTTGTGCTCTAATTACTCATTTTTATGGATAATATTGCATAATTCACTCATTTCGGTCTTTGACTTCATATTATGTCAAATCCCCTCTATTTTACAATTTTGAGCATTATTTATCATAATATTATTATTTATGTGGATTTACTTGGTCTTGTTGTGAAATTTTAGGAAGAACAAGTATTTGCTTCCGTCGATACCATCGACGGAAGTCGATACCATCGACCAAGCCACAGGTTGCCAGCCGAGAGGAGCAGCACAGAGTCGATACCATCGACACTCAAGTCGATGGTATCGAGATCCCTTCAGGTTGCTGGCGAGGAAACTGTCGATACCATCGACCCAAGTCGATGCCATCGACACATGGAGAGCTACAGCGTCGCTAAACGACAACAACCGACGCTAAAGAGAGTCGATACCATCGACCCAAGTCGATGGTATCGAGATGACCACAGGCGCTCAGACTAAAAGAAAGGAAAGCTGCCGCTAATACGCTGGGTCGATACCATCGACCCGTGTCGATGGTATCGACGCCGGCAGATATGCGTTGGATCTGTTTTGATCTCGATCGAACGACTGTTGTTATTTGATGACCTAATTAGGGACTTATACTTAATGATGGCCGCCCACACGAGAGGAGCGGAATTTTTGGATTGCACGAGTGTCGAGGAAGGAGAAAAAGGAGAACGGAGGCCAGAAGCTCATCCCGGGTGATTCAGACACTGCCGAAGATGAATTCCACCACCGACAGGCGGGGAAGCTCGTATTCTATGCCAAGGATCTACCGGTTCTTCTCCGTTCAGGGGTTTTCCCACTTGTTTCACGTTTTTCTTATGAATTCCCCTATTTCTACCATGTATTCGTGCGAGATGAACATGAGAGGCTAAAACCCTCCATCTTTAGGACTGGGAGTAGCCGGGAATGCATTGTATGCCAATTTTATATTGATAATTCATATTTTTCTCTCTCAAATCCGTGGTATAGATTCATTTTCTCCATATATATTGTTATGCTTGATCACCATAATAATAATTTAATGCCCTTAATCACTTCGACAGAAGGATTAACGGTTGAAAAGAGACGAAACCTACATTAATCAATAAAACCCTTGACAAAGGAGTTGTAAAATTAATGGTGGGAACTGAGAGACCGTTTATAATGCGCTTAGTTTAGGGGAATGATTACTACGACGGTGGAATCAACCTAGACCTAAGTAGTGAATTACACCACGACAGTGGGTAATTCTATTTTCAGGCCACTACCCGGATAAAGAGAGAAGAGTGAGGAATTATATAAAACCTAATACAATGTTGACCCGCGGTGAAACCGCAATCCTAAAGATATCCTTTTGAATTGATTAAATTAACCTTTAATTAATTGTTTTCTATGTTTCATTTTATTTTCTTTGAATTTCGACAACAAACCTTACTTTGTTATTCGGCCTAGCTGATTGTGATTAGTTAGTAAAAGTCTCCAATAATTCACGTGTCCCTGAGTTCGACTCGGGCCTCACAAAGGCCTATATTACTCGACGTGTATACTTGTGTTTAAGCACGTAGTAAAATACACATCAAGTTTTTGGCGCCGTTGCCGGGGATACAGCGAATTATTGGCACTTTGAGTGCTAAGAGCGGCCACTCTAGGCCACATTTTTTTTTATTTATTATTTTGAAACAATTTTAAATATGCTTAAATTTCTCTATAATTGTGTTTACTCGTTCAAAGCATGGTACTGAACCCCGATTTTCTTATTTCAGGTACTTTGCATGGTGCATACACGTAGCACAGACTACGCGAATCGCACACCTGAGGTTCCATCTCCGGGACCAGAGGACGAGGACTACTACGAGCAAGATCACCAAAGCGACATAGATTCTGAATCTGAGCAAGAGCAAGTAGAAGAAATGGCCGAACCACATACGATATGGGAGAAGATCAAAGCGTCTTCTTCATCAGCTTCAAAGGGGCCTATAAAGAAACAGGGGCTCAACATTCCAACCTACAAGATCGATCCAGCATTGATTAACTTGGTTAAATCAAACACATTTCACGGGCTGAAGAATGAGGATCCAGTGGCACACATTAGTCAGTTGTTGAAAATTGCGATATGGTGAAGATAGATAGGTTCCCACAGGATGTTCTGTACCTCAAGTTATGCCCAAGTTCCCTGGCAGGAATAGCGAGAGAGTGGCTACATAACCTCGACGATGAGTTTGTTGAATCATGGGATCATATGGTAGAGGTTTTCTTCGAGAGGTTTTTCCCTCCTGAGAAGACCAATGACATGATTAGGAAGATTCACAATTTCACCCAACAGGCGGGTGAAACATATTCTGAGACTTGGGAGCGATTCCAGGTCATGTTGAGGAGATGTCCACATCATGGACTGGACAAGGAGACACAGGTGAAGATCTTCTATTTTGCTCTCTCCGAGCATGATAGAAGCAACTTGGACTCGGCCGATTCAAGATTTTTCTTGAACAACACTGATACGAGATGCTGGGAAATACTGAAGAATATGGCACGGAAGCAATCTTGGGGAGAAAGAGAGAGAGGCCCAGTTGAGCAAGCAAGAGTTGCCAGTGAGTCCAAGGCAATGAGAGAGTTAAATGAGAAGATGGATCTTCTCCCAAAGAAGTTACTGCAGAAGGAAGACAATGAGTCCGAGGAGGAGGCTCAAGTCAAGTACATGAGGCAACAACAAGGGTACATGAACAATGACTATTCATGGAGAAAGGACAAAAAGTTCTCATGGAAGGATCCGAACAATTTTCTGCAGGATCCGGACACCAAGCCTGCACCAGCCACAGAGGACAAGAGCACGGAGTTGCTCAATCAGGTCATCAAACAAAACCAGGAGTTAATGAACACATTTGGGCAACAAATCAAGCAACAGGGTGAATTCATGAACCAATTTGGGCAGACTTTGCAGAGTCATGGGGCTCAAATGAGAACTATAGAGACTTCCATGGCGCAGATGGCTGCTGAAATTGCAAGCTTGAAGAAGCCAGCACATCCGGGTTTTCCGGGGAACACCAATGTTCCCGGGGGAAACCAGCAGGCCAAGGCCATCCTACTGAGGAGCGGTAAGAAAGTGTTGAATCCAAGGGCGGATGACACAAGCACACCGCAGGACAAAGTTGAAGATGTAATCATCAAGGAGCAGCCCACACCTGTCACAGGGCAAGCTGAAGATATAGCTGAGAATGGTAGTGAAGAACAAGCTGCTGAGGAGGAACCGCAGAAATTAACACCCTATGTGCCACCTCATCAAAGGGCACATACCGTTCCGGTCCCCTATCCCAATAGTGCAAAAGCAAGGAAGGTGGATGCACAATTCAAGAAATTTCTAGACAGCTTTAGGAAGTTATCAGTGAATATTCCTTTGTTAGAGGCAATTGAGCAAATCCCGTCTTACGGGAAGTTCCTAAAAGATGTCATCACTAAGAAGAGGAAAATACCCGACACTGAGGTCGTGGTGCTGAAGGAGCAAGTAAGTGCTTTCATTATGGGCAATTTGCCGCCAAAGAGACAGGATCCCGGATGTTTCAATATTTCTTGCTTTATCGGGAAGTTCAAATTTGGAGAGGCACTTTGTGATTCTGGGGCAAGCATCAATTTGATGCCCCTTTCTACATTCAAGAAGCTTGGATTTAAGGAATCAATGCCAAGCAACATGACTATCCAACTGGCCGATAATTCGGTGGTGAAACCTTATGGAATCTGCGAAGATGTCTTGGTGAAGGTGGACCGCTTTGTTTTTTCGGCTGATTTCGTGGTTATGGAAATGCAGGACGAGCATGGCAATGAGTTGCTACTTGGACGCCCATTCCAAGCAACAGCCGATATGATCTTGGAGATGGGGAGAGGTCGCTTGACCTTGGGCATTGCGGATGATCGCTTTGAGATGGTCATGCCCACTAGCAATGCATCCACTGAAGCAAAAGCACAGTGTAACATGGTGAAACATGTGGAGCACAATATCTCACTTTGTCTTGGGAAGCCATTCTTGGATATGGCTCATGTGATGAGCAAGATGGATAGAGGGACCTTAGCTGTGGACATTATAGAGCAAACAAAAGTTGTCTCTTTATGCAAGGCTGTTGGATTTCCAAATGATGAAAATGAGGACATTCCACCTTCTTGGGAGGATGAGGCGATCATTACTTCAGTTTTTTATGCATATCCAGAATTGCCTTTGGAGGCGTGTTTGCTAAATGTCACTTATGATTGGATGCGGAGTACTTCACTCAAGGAGTGCGCCAAAATGCTTCAGATGCTTCCATGTTTTTACACGAGGCACTATGAAGATTTGGGTACACTTCCCCCACCGCTGCAACCATCTCTTATTTGCCCGCCGGAGTTGGAGTTGAAACCACTACCCCCGCATCTTAAGTACGTCTTTCTAGCTGAGAAGGACAAGTTACCAGTGATTGTATCTGCTTACTTGAGTGCGGATGAGGAGGAGAAACTACTGTTAGTGCTCAAGAACCACCGTGGAGCCTTTGGGTGGTCAGTCGCGGACATCAAGGGGATCTCCCCTACACTTTGCCAGCACAAAATTCGGCTCGAGGAGGGAGCTAAACCAGTTATTCAGCCTCAAAGACGGTTGAATCCGAGCATGATGGAGGTCGTGAAGAAGGAAGTCATAAAACTTCTTGCTGCAGGGATCATATATGCTATATCAGATTCGACATGGGTGAGCCCCACACAGGTAGTCCCCAAAAAGGGGGGAATCACTGTCACTAAAAATCTTTTGAATGAACCTGTCACCACCCGATTGGTAACTGGGTGGCGTGTTTGCATTGACTACCGCCGATAGAATGCCGCAACTCTTAAAGATCATTTTCCATTGCCATTTATCGATCAGATTTTGGAACGTCTTGCCGGTCGGTCGCATTTTTGTTTTCTAGATGGATATTCGGGGTATAACCAGATTTCTATTGATCCTTTGGATCAAGAGAAGTCTACGTTCACTTGTCCCTACGGGACTTTTGCTTACCGACGGATGCCGTTTGGATTATGTAATGCGCCGACGACTTTTCAACGCTGCATGCTCGCCATATTTTCTGACATGGTGGAGCGTTGTCTTGAGGTTTTCATGGACGACTTCTCGGTTTATGGGGCATCTTTTGATGAATGTCTATATAACTTGGAGAAGGTGCTGCAGCGATGCGAGGACACACACTTGGTCCACAATTGGGAGAAATGTCACATGATGGTGACATAAGGAATTGTGCTAGGACACAAGGTGTCTAGCAAGGGTCTTGAGGTAGACCCCATAAAAATTGAGGTGATTTCTAAGCTACCCCCACCAAACTCAGTAAAAGGGGTGAGAAGCTTTTTAGGACACGCCGGGTTTTATCGACGATTCATCAAGGATTTTTCTAAAATCGCAAAACCTTTATCGGAATTGTTGGAAAAAGATGTAGTTTTTGATTTCAATGAGAAATGTCTTCACGCATTTGAGGTTTTGAAGGAAAAGTTGATTTCGGCTCCGGTTGTTCAAACGCCGGATTGGACAAAGCCATTCAAATTGATGTGTGATGCTTCTGATTATGCAGTAGGAGCCGTTTTGGGGCAAAGGGTAGATAATAAGCCCGTTGTGATTTTCTACGCCTCCAAAACACTTAATGATGCTCAATTGAACTATACAACTACAGAAAAAGAGTTACTTTCCGTCGTGTTTGCTTTTGAAAAATTTCGGCAGTACTTAGTGGGTTCTAAAGTAGTTGTGTGGACCGATCACGCTGTGATAAAATATTTGATGGAGAAGAAGGATGCAAAGCCTAGACTCATTAGGTGGATTTTTCTTTTACAAGAGTTTGATATTGAAATCAAGGACAAATCGGGAATTGAAAATGTGGTGGCTGACCACTTGTCTAGGTTAGAAAGGGTAGATGAACAAGGTTTACACATACCGATAACCGAGACATTTCCCGATGAACAACTTTTAAAAATTGATTCTAAGGAACCATGGTTTGCTAATATTGTTAACTATTTGGCTTGCGGGATCATCCCGGAAGACTGGTCTTATCAAGAGAAAAAGAAATTCTTTCATTCTTTGAGATACTTTTTTTGGGATGACCCAATTCTTTTGAAGCAGTGCAGGGATGGTATTCTTCGCAGGTGTGTGCCGGAGGTGGAGTACGAGAGTGTTCTCCACCATTGCCATGTGTCGCCTACGGGAGGACACCATGCTAGTTCACGGACAGCAGCCAAAGTGTTGGAAAGCGGCCTTTATTGGCCAACTTTGTTCCGGGATGCCTATGATTTTGTGAGGCAATGTGACCCGTGCCAGCGCGCAGGTAACATTTCAAGGAGACAAGAGATGCCCCTGAATGTATTTCAGGAAGTTGAGGTATTTGACTTATGGGGTATAGACTTCATGGGACCCTTTGTGTCCTCAAATTCAAATTTGTATATATTGCTTGCTGTTGACTATGTGTCGAAGTGGGTGGAAGCAATCCCCACAAGGACTAATGATTCGAATGTAGTGTGCAGGTTTGTGAAAGAAAATATATTCTGCAGGTTCGGGATACCCCGAATGATCATAAGTGATGGAGTCACACATTTCAGGAATTAGAAATTTTCGACACTTTTGAAGAAATATGGGGTCAAGCACAACATCGGCACCCCATATCATCCACAGACGCAAGGACAGGTGGAGGTTTCAAATCGGGAAATCAAGAAGATTCTAGAACGGACAGTGGCATCCACAAGGAAAAATTGGAGTGCATTACTACCGGATGCACTTTGGGCGTATAGAACGGCGTACAAAACACCTATAGGCACCACACCTTTTAGGTTGGCGTATGGCCGGGCTTGCCACCTTCCGGTGGAGCTGGAGCACAAGGCCCATTGGGCGCTAAGAAGGCTGAACTTGAGCTATGATGAAGCCGGGCGAAAGAGGATGTTCGAATTGAATGAATTAGATGAATTACGCATGACGGCATATGAGAATGCCCGCATCTACAAGGAGCGCACAAAGCTGATCCACGATCGACATATCGAGATGCGCACGTTCAAGAAGGGAGATAGTGTTCTATTGTTTAACTCCCGTCTCAAATTGCATCCCGGGAAGCTGAAGTCTCGGCGGAGTGGACCCTTTGTAGTGGAAGAGGTGAGACCGCACGGTGCGATTCTTGTGCGTGATGGAGATGCCACGTTCTTGGTGAACGGGCAGCGTTTAAAGTTGTATTTTGGTGAAAACTATAAGAGAAAAGTGAATGAGGTCAAACTCATTTCACTTATGAATGAATGAGATGTTGGGAAGACGTCTAGCCTAAGACGTTAAAGAAGGGTGCTTGTTGGGAGGCAACCCAACCATTGGTACATTAGGATAGTTTAGTTGTAGTTATAGATTGCTTTTATTTCATTTAAATTTTAGTTTAAAGAAGATACTTTGATCCGTTTGTTCAATGTGCAGGCACAGGCAGGGTCGATACCATCGACACACTGGTCGATGGTATCGACATGGGTTCAGGTTGACAGCTGCAAAAATCGCACTGAGTCGATACTATCGACGCCCCCGTCGATGGTATCGACATACCTACAGGCAGGTCGCAACAAAATGTCGATGGTATCGACATGCCAGTCGATACCATCGAGATCTCTGGAGAAGTTCAGACGATTTTGCTCAGTCAACTCGATACCATCGACGGCCTCGTCGATGGTATCGACATGATCACAGGTTGCATGCAACAAAACGGCGGTGTCGCAATAAAAGCCGTCGATACCATCGACCTTCGTCGATGGTATCGACATCCATGTCACCGATCCGCGCCAAGGCATCGACGACGATTGCGAGTCCACGTCAGCGATCCGGATGCTGCGTCGATACTATCGACTTCCGTCGATGGTATCGACAGGTCAGCAATCCGGGTTTTTTGATCCAGCAAATGTCAGCCGTCAATACTCGCGAGGGAGGCAGATACCAGCGAGACGTGTTGATACCATCGACGCGCGTCGATGGTATCGACGGGTCAACAGTGGCGCCGGCCAAGTCTATTTAAGGAGACTTGCAACGTCATTTGACGTCACACCTTCAGAGCAAGCATCCTCCTTTGCGCCGAGCACTCCCCCGAGCCCTCCAAGACTGAAGAGAAGCGACATCGAGCGAGGATCTTCACCGAACGGAGAATTTCTTCTCCATCTGCACCGAGCTCTCTTCTTCTAATCCCATCTTCTCACAACCATGGTGCATGTCGCCGGAGCTTCGTCATCACGCGCAAATCCCATGGAGATCGAGGAGTTCGTTCCTCCCCCGACCGCTTTTGTTCCTCACCCACGCCTAATTCACCCTTCCATGGAGGCAAGGAAGGTCTACGAGGAGATTATGAAGCGGAAAATTGAGCCGACCCGGTATGTGGGCCGGGGCATACTTCAGGAGCTTGGTTTCGAGGCCAACTTGGCCTATGTGCTTCACGGACAAGCACGTCACACCAGCCGACGTCCCGACGAGCTGCAGTACCATGCGGACGGGCAGCCGTTTTTCGGCGAATGGGCCACCTACAAGGAATTGGTGGCGGAGTTTATGGCGTCCCTCGACGTATGCGTCGTGCCAAACGATGTGGTGGCGTCGGATCGTGAGTGGATCAGGGGTCGGGTGTCCTTCCGGTTGTTCAACAACAACTACAACATCACGCTGGTCCAGTTCAATAAAATCTTCAATTGGAACCACTCCCAACATGATCACCTACGTCCAGACTCCCGCACCGACTATGAAAAGATCTTCTCCGAGCTAGTTACAGGGCCGGCAGGAAAGACCGTGAGCTACCATAATGCAGCGGTAGCAGATTTTGAGCACCCTTTCGTCCGGGTTCTTCACCGGATGTTGAGCTTGACGTTCTTCGCTCGGAGTGATTTGGCGTTGAGCAAGTTTCAGGAGAGCGATCTCTTCTTCCTCTACGCACTCCTGAAGCGACAACCATGCAACTGGGGGGCGTTCTGGCTACAGCGCGTCCTGGCGGTGAAGAGGAGTACAAGGAAGGCTCCGATCCATTTTGGTGGGTTCATCACCAAGTTGGCGTCCTACTTGGGGCTGAATTTTCAGTCCATGACTCCGATTTCCACAAAGAGTAAGGTGAACGTGCAACACTTGCACCGTTCAAACCTTATCCTTCTCCGGAATGGGTTAGCGTACACACATTGCCACGTCAACCAAGCTTATCAGGAGCGCTCACTGCCGGACGACGTCTTCAACATCGAGGGCGCGCAGCATTTCAGGTGGTCAATCATAGCCATCGAGTCCTCCTACGAAGAAGGCGGAAACGACGAGCAAGGAGGCGAGGCTGAGGAGGAAGAGGAGGCTTTCACACCTCTTCGTGCACGTGTAGCGCCACAGAAGCGTCCTAGGATGCATCCGGGTGCGTCTTCATCATCACAGCCCCCGCCGCCATCACCACAGCCTTCGCAAGCAGGCGAGGATCCCTACTCCATGCAGGGAATGTACACGATGCTGCAGGATATACATCAGACTCAGCAGCAGCACATGTCTATGTATATCGATATTCATGATACTACGAGCCGGGTACTTGATAATCAACGGGCTATGTTTGAGAATGAACGTCTCCTCCTCGCCAACCAAGAACAGATACACAACCGGTTGCAGCGGATGGAGATGCAACAGGAGCCCTTTTATGACCATTACTGGAGTCAGGACTACTTTGGAGGCTATCCACAACCTCCGCCGAGGACCCAATATGATCCAAGCTTCCAGGGGGAGTATCCGTCTTGGGATCCTACGGCCCCGCAGTACCCGCCTCCGCCTCCACAAGAATAATCAGGGTATCTCTGTTCCACTCTTAAGATTGTTTTTGACTATGAGTCCATAGTCGAATTCAAGCTTAGGGGGGTAGCTGGAACATCTCTATCTTTTCTTTTGTTGTTTTTAGTTTTTGCTTTGTTATTTGTTTCTTGCATTTTTAGGTTGTGTTTAGGATCCACATCTATCTAGTGTAACTGTGGATGTCGTAAAAGTTGTCATCTCGCTGTGTTTTCATGGGAAATTTAAGGGAATTTTAAAATTTTTGTGTCTTTTGGATAGCTTGACTTGGTTGTCCTTGGGGAACTTATCCGATGAAAATGATTGATTATGTCAACTTTAAAACAATATGTCACACCTATTCTCCCTTGACTCATGAAAAGTGGATAGTAACGGTTGTTTGAGCCTAACCTAACCAAATGGTAATGAGACCTTAATTGGACGTAAGAGAGAGAATCCTTTGAATCACTACACATGTCAGTAAGGAGGGACGCATAATACTCTTCTAAGGTTCAGTAATCTAATCTTGTGATCATTCCACTTCATTTTTCCATAATCCACCTAAGAATTGTAAGTAAAGCACAGTTTTAATTCCTTCTTGTGTGCATAGCATTTAGATAGGAATTGCATTGATATTTTCCATACTTTTGCATAAAAAGAGAAAAATATAGGGATTTATGCACATTACCTTTAGGTGCATGCCATGTAGTTGCACTCATGAATCTCATGATTTCCATGCATAAAGTACACCATGTATCTCAATTTCTCTTAAAAAGTGATCTAAACTGTTCCATACCTTCAAAATAGTGCAAAGACTTCCAATCATGAAGAAATTAGCCAAAACATGTATCTCTAAGCAATTATGGATATGTGGGCTAAAAGAAAGAAAGAAAAAAAAATTCTGAAAATCTGAAAAAAAAAAGAGAATTTAGAAGAAAATGGAATAAGAGGGAGAAAGGAACATGATATCACATGCATTACAGGAGAATTGAGTACATGATGTGGTTTAATTAGATTTCCATCTTATTTTGAGGTGGAGGGTTAGTGCATGCATCATTTCACCCAATTTTAGGCATTAGGGCATTTCTAATGTGCATTTGCATCATTTAGGACATTTTGTTTTTATGCATATTGAAACTGTGCAATACTTCCAAGTTCTTCCATGAACCACCCATTCCATCCACCCGTTGCTCGGATTGGTAGGCCACCGTGAATTTCTCCTCACTAATGATTATCAGGAGAACTGCTTCCATGTAGATGGTAGTTAAGGGCGAGCAACGTAGTGTAGGCGATCACAAGATGCACCAATGCTGAATTGGCAAATTTTATTATGTTAACTGCCTTATGTGATAGTGTTCATCGGTTTGAAGGACAATTTCTCTTATTGACAATTATTGTCGCCTTTAGGGTAATTACTGTTATGTGGTTAGAGAAAGCCGGTTTGAGAACGTTCAGTGGGAGTCACATGGGATGTGGGTTGGTGTGTTGATTTTTAGTTGACATCTGCAATTCTATTCTAAGGATTAGTTGCTCGAGGGCGAGCAATGTTTAAGCTTAGGGGAGTTTGATGCGATGATTTTGAGTCGCATTTATAGACCTTTTTCATATGTGTTTTGTGCTCTAATTACTCATTTTTATGGATAATATTGCATAATTCACTCATTTCGGTCTTTGCCTTCATATTATGTCAAATCCCCTCTGTTTTACTATTTTGAGCATTATTTATCATAATATTATTATTTATGTGGATTTACTTGGTCTTGTTGTGAAATTTCAGGAAGAACAAGTATTTGCTTCCGTCGATACCATCGACGGAAGTCGATACCATCGACCAAGCCACAGGTTGCCAGCCGAGAGGAGCAGCACATAGTCGATACCATCGACACTCAAGTCGATGGTATCGAGATCCCTTCAGGTTGCTGGCGAGGAAACTGTCGATACCATCGACCCAAGTCGATGCCATCGACACATGGAGAGCTACAGCGTCGCTAAACGACAACAACCGACGCTAAAGAGAGTCGATACCATCGACCCAAGTCGATGGTATCGAGATGACCACAGGCGCTCAGACTAAAAGAAAGGAAAGCTGCCGCTAATACGCTGGGTCGATACCATCGGCCCGCGTCGATGGTATCGACGACGGTAGATATGCGTTGGATCTGTTTTGATTTCGATCGGACGGTTGTTGTTATTTGATGACCTAATTAGGGACTTATACCTAATGACAGCCGCCCACATGAGAGGAGCGGAATTTTTGGATTGCACGAGTGCCGAGGAAGGAGAAAAAGGAGAACGGAGGCCAGAAGCTCATCCCGGGTGATTCGGACACTGCCGAAGACGAATTCCACCACCGTCAGGCGGGGAAGCTCGTATTCTACGCCAAGGATCTACCAGTTCTTCTCCGTTCAGGGGTTTTCCCACTTGTTTCACGTTTTTCTTATGAATTCCCCTATTTCTACCATGTATTCGTGCGAGATGAACATGAGAGGCTAAAACCCTCCATCTTTAGGACTGGGAGTAGCCCGGGAATGCATTGTATGACAATTTTATATTGATAGTTCATATTTTTCTCTCTCAAATCCGTGGTATAGATTCGTTTTCTCCATATATATTGTTATGTTTGATCACCATAATAATAATTTAATGCCCTTAATCACTTCGACAGAAGGATTAACGGTTGAAAAGAGACGAAACCTACATTAATCAATAAAACCCTTGAGAAAGGAGTTGTAAAATTAATGGTGGGAACTGAGAGACCGTTTATAATGCGCTTAGTTTAGGGGAATGATTACTACGACGGTGGAATCAACCTAGACCTAAGTAGTGAATTACACCACGACAGTGGGTAATTCTGTTTTTAGGCCACTACCCGGATAAAGAGAGAAGAGTGAGGAATTATATAAAACCTAATACAATGTTGACCCGCGGTGAAACCGCAATCCTAAAGATATCCTTTTGAATTGATTAAATTAACCTTTAATTAATTGTTTTCTTTGTTTCATTTTATTTTCTTTGAATTTCGACAACAAACCTTACTTTTTTATTCGGCCTAGCTGATTGTGATTAGTTAGTAAAAGTCTCCAATAATTCACGTGTCCCTGAGTTCGACTCGGGCCTCACAAAGGCCTATATTACTCGACGCGTATACTTGCATTTAAGCGCGTAGTAAAATACACGTCAGTAGGCTCATCAATGTTGACCTCCCGTTAAAACTGAAAATATTGACCCGTCCACCCTAGCCCTCCTTCCACTAGTGCCTCCTACATTCGTTGGTTAGGGAAGGTAGAAGACAAGTCCACCGAGAAGGCAAAAGTTCTAATGAGAGGTTCATACCATGACACACATGATGTTGACAGTCCTTGGAGCTATCCAACCTACTGTGTTCCTGTTCTTAAATCTGCAACTATATCACGATTTTGATTGGTCGTGTTTCCCATGAGAGAAGAAGACATGTGCAAGGGGTGTAAAGATGTATTTGCATCTACTATGGAAGGATCTCATTGCATGGTCATAAAGAGGTTATGGTTGATCCGTTGAAGGCAATTGTGTAAAAATAGTCACAAAAGACATCATCCGGTGGACCGTGGTTCCTAGATGGATGACTGGTCTAGCTAAATCCGATGAACAGAGGAAGACATCTCTTAACCTAGAGCGCGATCTCCTTAGCACTACCCCGTTCTAGGTTTACTTCCCCAATACTTGGGCACGTGTGCTAGACACTCGTTCTTATATGATTTCTGGTTCTGATAGCACACCATCCTTCTTGAGAAATCCTACTATAGGTGGTAGACAATGCGGGCCTTTTGTAGTGCCCTAACAGACCTTTCCTTCTACACGTGATCCCCACTCGAAGTCTGGTACAATTACCTATTGAGGCTAGGACTAATATTCCAGTCGCCTACTTTTCTCAATGCATGGAAGACATTACTTAGTATAGAGCATGATATCCTCATCACAAACCATGTATTGGGTCACTTCCTCAATACTTGGGCACCTGTGCGCGATGGCCATTTTGGCCAAATTCCTACATTGGCACTAGGGTTGGAAAAATTAACCATTTAACTATCACTCGAACCAAAACCACCGTAACCACACCATAAATCTCCAAGACCATGTACCCGTTGGATTTCTGATTGGTTGAAATGAAAAAACCATTAGTTCGGTGCGGTTGATGTGGTTATCCAAACCACTTCTTTTCCTTTCTATTCTTTCTTGCCGAATAGCATAGGCGCATCTCTTGAGGTGTATAGTCTTGATGATTATCATTGAAGTTGGGTTGTTAGAGAAGTGGTTCGATACCAACGAGGACAATGGGTAGTATAATTCCTTTCTCTTATGCCATTGCCACCTGTCTCTTCCACTTCGGCAGACATGGTCGCACTGGTCATATTACGGCTAACAATGCAGTACACTAGGAGCTGGGTCCGGCACCGCTAGCTGCAAACCACATCGATTTTGTTCCCTCCAGTCTCTATTTTGAATGCCTATTTCATCCATCTACCTTCCACAATAATACACTGTTTATGGAATTCCATCGAAGCTTGTAAATTGATCACCATTCTACAGCCGTCCAAAATCTGAAGCCAATGCAGTCACCCGTCGCCGCGACCGTCAGGATCATGGTCGGATATGCATTCTGTCCTCACATTGTGGCCTCGTTGATGAGGTTCCAATCTTCCTACATGAAGATAGACCTCAAGAGCATACCAGTCGAGCTTCACAGCCTCTGGCGGGCTGCTTCCATGACTTTTTGTAATCTAGCAACTGAGAGGAAGTCCACATCTAGAACCCAAGAGCTAAGTTGTAGGATTGAGGATTGTGAGAGGGTGAGGGACATGACAAGGAGGAGGAGCTTTCCGTGACATTTCTTTATTCATGACGATTGTGTAGTAAAGTATGTTGACTCAAGGTCTAAATTGACTAAACCCTTATTTTGATGATGACTAAACCATTCCAATTAATTGTGTCTAATGGACGAGATCATATCCTAAAAAAACCAGCAGCTCCCTAACTATTGACATCGTCGACACCATGCACATAAGATACAGGAAGAAGTGGGCCCATCTCCTGTGCATATAACAACTCAGGTGGTGGTTGGTCCTCCGTGAAAACCCACTCCTAAAAAACCATCTCAACCGAACTAAATAGATAGGATATCCATTTTGATTTTGTGTTGATAGAGGGGTTTGTATGGTTGGTGATGAATGTGGTGTTTGTGTTTGTCCATCCCTGATTGGCACCCCATCCTTTTTGGGTGATCCTGCTACAATGGTGTATAATATGGCCCTTGGTTGAACCCTAGTGAACCTTCTCGATACATGTGAGCCCCCCATAAAGATCTAGGTGCAGTTCTCAGATTAGCCTAGAAATAAGATTTCAATCACCTAAGATTACATTCTTGATTGATACAACAAGCTTGCCTTGTTTGGGAAACACTTTTCTAGTTGCCAATCTGTTGCTGACAGATTTCAACAAGGATATGGAGGAGTATCTTGCAAACACTAAACCTATTAGGAGTTTCTAGAAACAAAGCAATAAAGGATGATTCTCAGCCCTCATAGTAGTGGGAGCTCTACTTGACATCATGGCCCCTCAGTCTTTCCCCCTCTAAAGAGTTTTCCACCTCAAAATTTCTCCCTGATGGTTAAAGCTTAGCCCTCATTGCTGATGATGATGCTTTGTAGTGTCATACAATGCACCATTATTATCCTTCACGCCTCTCAATATTATGGCCATGAATCATCCACAGTCGTCCATTCCATTGTTCCACTCACTCAAATTTATTTCATATATATGTTAACAAAATTTTCCTTTAAAGTAGATTCTCTTTTTCTACACCGTATCATAGTTTTCAAGGTGACCATGTGATGGTGTGCTCCAGTTGGGCGCCTAGGCATTGTCCTATTTTTTATTTTTTGTATATTTCTATATAAATATATAATATAAAATATGTGACATAAGGTATTTATGTGCATATTTTATGATCTACACATTAATAGTAATGTAAGAGTGCGCTAGTAGCTAAAAACCCTCAAAGGAACTTACATATGTCAAATAGATGTTAAAATGAAATTAATAAAAAAAATTCAAAAAAGATCAATTTGGCACCCCAGGAACCCCTAGGTGACCGCCCATGTGGTCCTAGGCAGTGCTAGGCACTCACCTAGGAATTTACCTTGCTTGTATAAGGGGGGCATTGATGCATGTAAGAGCGTACCTCCAGAGGTCAAGAGGGAGATTATTGATTATCTAGACAAAACTGCCGCAAAGAAAGCTAAGAAAAAGTAAGAAATGGATGAAGCCGGGGATGAAGTGAACATTAGAGATCATTCCGATAATGATGAGTTGGTAGTAGTAGTCGGTTCTAGGTCGAAAAAGCCCAAGGTGGTGGGTCAGATAGATATGTTTTACAAGAGGGATCCAGAAGATGTTGTTAAGGAGTGGAAATCGATAAAGCAAGGAAGTATCAACAAGAAGTTGAAGAAGGAAGAGAGGAGGAAGACCTTGCAGTTCATTGCACATTGGTTTTATCAAGCTGAAAACTCAATATGCTTCAACATATTCATGTGCATTCATTTAATGGTTCATTTTATTCATGTACATTATTTAAATGCTTCTATTTGTGAATGTTTTAGGTATTCCAATGAACACCGCAAAGTTGATGAGTTTTAATGTCATGTTAGAGGTGGTGGGTCAATTTGTTCCGGGTTTGTAGGGTCCTTCAGTGTATGAGCTTCATGAGCCTCTGCTGAAAAATGAGGTGGCACTCACAAAAAGTGCATTGGAGACACACAAGGATGAATGGAGGAAAAGTGGATGCACAACCATGACTGATGGATGGATTGATAGAAGAGGTAGAAGCATCATGAATTTGTGCATCAATTGCAGAAGGGGCACTAGCTTCATGAGGGACTTGGATGCATCTGCTGAGATGGTGGGTATATCATCTGCTCTGGCATGTGTGAGAACTATTGGACCCGTTTTACCGTGGAATGCAGTCTGGCCTGAATTTACCCCTAGACCCTCGTCCTAGCTGACGCCCTTTCTAGTAGTCGACCAGACGGGCTACATGCATAGAGAAGTCAGCTTTCTAGACCGGACTGACTATTAGGTTCGAGCCTGATAGTCGACCAAATTAATTTTAGTCTAGTCCACTATCTTCTTGAATCCAATCCTCAGTCCAGTCTATTCGTTCTAAAATTTATAACCCAGTCTGGATGGATTAAATCGAGTAATAGAGTAACTCTATTTGAACATAATGTATATATAGTTATAGGGGACTGATTGCACTATTATTGTATTATCTATTGACAAGCAAGAGAAATACGTTACATTGTAGTGTATTATTTGTGTTAGACACAACTTGTATGTGTTCATTATTGTAATAATAATTAATTTAGTTACATATATACAAACAAAAAAGCAGAAATCAAAGTAATTTGTTCTCATCTTAGTCTGATCCGGTCTTATACAAGTCGATCCTCTGTTTTGGAATTTTTCTTTAATCATGTTCTAGTCCAGTCTGAGTTTGGACCGGAGTATAATCCTATGTACATCTATGACTGCTCATAATGGCATTAAAAGTTAAGATACAATAATAATCATGAAGATCATATAATGGGAACAACTCATTGAGTCTATGTTCATAGTAAATCTAATGCTTGAGCCAATTTGATGCTAATTGAGTTTCCTAAATTTTTAATAGTTGTATTGTGTACATAATTTTTATTTGGGTTTTTGTTTGGCACTATGAAGCCCCATACTCAATAATAACAATATAAGTCTTTGTATTATAGCATTTGACCATATACATGGGTTGTTGTTAGTATACCAAAATACAGGTTCACATCGCATACTCTATTAGCACATATATTTTTATATGCTTCACACTAGAGCTCACGATCCATAATGATTAGATGTGAAAATAAGGTGACAGAGAAAGAGGAAAATTGAAAGGCTAATAGTCGACCTGTTCTAGAAAAGGGGCTTTTTTTATATCTATACAAATATTGTAAACATCATAGTTTCGCTAGGCAGTCAATGGAAAAATGATTACTAATATCATAACCCTACAGAGTGGTATAATTTGTCTGCATATATGCTGACTACAAGAAGATTGTACTAAGTATTGCTAAGTTATGAAAAGAATGACTGTATCATTTCTTATAGTACACGTTAAACAACATACAAATATTATATAAGAATACTTAAAAATTAATTATCCCTACTGATTTATACTTCATTAAATAGAATTTGAATTGTTTTTTAATACGATATACTATTTCATATCAGATTCTACAACACGTACTAGTGACCTTAGCTACTTCAAAAATTTAATATAAATACATTTAACTAAGGAATTTGTATAAAAACCAACAGTAAAGTGTATGTGATTATTTTCACTTGCGTTTGCACGTGTGTTTACTGGTTGTTGAAACATGAAACCAAGGATATGAGAAACTAATTATTAGTGGGGTCACATTCAGTACACAAACCTTAAACCTCAATGTAAACTATCATATATGCATGTACACATTAATAAATAATTAGCCCAATATAGAAATGTAATCGTGACATGGGGAGCCTACGAATTATCAGAATCCTTTAAGATAAGAGGACCAAATCATCTTCTTACTTGGAAAAAGAAATTAGCGCCCATAATATGACCATGAAAACTGAAAATGTGTTGTACTCTTGACGTTGTAAAGAAGAATCAGGTTACTCCTGCAAGCTTGAATAATAAATAAGTATATGCTTCCATCAACCAAAATATCCTAGATATAATATGTCCTCAATTCACATATCCTCTATTTTTCTTTGTTAGAATTAACTAAAGATATAAATGACGATTGAAAAAGACCAAAGATGAAAAATTAATCTTGCGATCATAGCTAAATGAGTGACCAATTAAGCCGCAATAATATACTACAACGATTATACACATTGATAAATAATCTGATCTGCGACAGATCAACAATAAACAGGGGAGAGGCACATGCATGTAATTATCTAGCCTTTTTTTCCTCTAAGAAAATAGCTAGCCTGGTGTGCAGGTAGATTAGTAGTAATATATGAAACATAGTGAGTATGAATTCAAAGAGGCAAAAGTAGTACCTCCTCTACATACAAACAATGATAATAACAGATGACATTACCGCCAGAGCACAAGGTGTGCGAAACATAGGTAAGTCTGGTCCCAAAATCCAGAGGGTGGGTGCTGGTCAGTGGCCTATGTCAGTATTGTAATGGTCAAAATTATTGAATTGCATACATTGCAGTAGGGATACAGACGCATGATGCGGTTGACAGAAATGAAAAATCATAAACATTGGCAATCCTGCTTAAGATCCTCTGGAAAGGCGAAGGGACATAGCGTTAGCAAAACAAACAAATAGGAGAAAACAAAACAGAAAGATTAATAAAGCGATTTGCTACCTGCTCGTCTTAAAAAGGGGAGGAACATGCCACTGCCTTCTTCTCATACCTTCCTTACTGCTTTTGCTCGCATCGGTAGAGATCTTGAAGCCCTATCTAGAAGTAACAACTGCAATCGTCACATGTAGGAAGGGCTCCGTTGGGGGTTGGATCCAGCCGGGAGTGGATCAAAAGAGCTGCAGTCGATGCAGGTGGGACGACTTTCATTGGGGGTGGATGCGCCCATGAACTAGGGACCAAGTGCGGCGGCGAAGGGTGGAGGGCAGAACAAAAGGACATAGATAGAATAGTTATCCCTAGATAGAAGTAAATGTTACTTGCCAGAGAGATTTTTCAGACTCGGGTGGCGTCTGAAGATTTAATCTGAACTGGGTTTGGTAGGCCTTTCGGACAGGATGGGCGGGTCCGTCGTATCTATCTTAGCATTGAATCTTCTTTTGCACAACCGTCTAAAGTGAACCGCTTTCTAGTAGTGTCCACGGCCGAAGACGACCAAACCGCCGAGAGAGGAAGGAGGGAAGGGAGAGGAGTGGGCAGTAAGAGGGGGGGCGGGGGAGAAGGAAGGATCTCGCCAGCCACCGTCCCTCTCCCCCAAGCCGGTGTCAAGACCTAAATCACCGAGGTAGTCCCTCTAGCGGAGCACGGACCGCTTTCTTCACTCTCCTGTTCATAGTTTTTGTTTGAATGTTGTAATCATTCGCTATATAGGCCATGTCCCTTGATATGGAGATTCCGACTGCACCATCAAGGACAAGACACAAAGAGAAGTACAATCACATCAGTCTCAGGCTGGAGCGATGTTAGTGAGTATTATGAAGATCTAACAGCAATACAAATAGAAGAAGTGATTTGGGATGATGTTTAGACAATGGTGCATGAACGAACATGCAATCAAGGATGTCTTTCCATACTGCGACCAGGTCCATGTGTGTTGAACATCATGTTTCTTGTCAATTTAATTGAATTCTTTCTTTTGCCGATCCGTTACTGGTTAATTGAAGGCATGATCTGAATCTATATTTATACAAGGAACATAAATTATGTTCGTCCTTTATGGGAATCCATCCATTCCTTGATGATAGTTTCCACAGATGCTTCCAATGCAGATCACTTATTATCCGCATGAAGTTCTCGCTTCCACATGCCCGTAGAAAAGTTCATCATGAACTATATCATAGACAAGTCCTTGCATGTTGATCCTTATAACAAAATCTGGCAGGTGAGTTCCTCTTTGTCTACTTCTTATAGCTTTTGCATATATTTGCAGTTTTTTTCGTCTAGATTTTTATAGATCTCACCTTTATTTTCGTCTTCAATTAGATATCTAAAGGTTGGTATAGAATCATAGGGCTAGTTTGGTCTTCCATGAACTTTCATTTTTTTTGTTAGGCCCTAATGTTATCTATGGAAATTACATACTGACCGAGGACCTTTTTTTTTGTATGCCCTTCTTGTAGTGTTAACTTTGGGCTATCTATGGGTTATGTTTCTGGTTTCGACTTGCAATTCTTTTTTTACTTCAAAAATTGTAGTTGAATTGATACAAGAAGGATTAAAAGCGTGACGTTGTTGGGTGGACTTACTTTATAAGACAAAAGGCTACTATGGAAACTATTAGTTGATAATTATAATTTTCATATCCAAAACAAACTCCCATCAATTGGGTGCTTGTATTCAACTTACTTGATAAATATATAACTTCAAGATGACATTGTTAATGAAATGTAACAAATTTAACTATATGCATGGATTCATTCAACTCAAAAATTTCAAGACAACCAGCTAGATGTCAAAAGACTACTTGTCATGAAAATATTACATGGAAGGTTGTAACTTATTAACTTAAGCATAAATGCATTCAATTCTTTTTCACTCAAAAATTTTGAAATATTCTAGCTATTACTTGAATTTGACTCATTTGGTTAGAATTTGGTGCATGTAAATGTTGTTTTTTTAAATAGTAAAACAAGCCTCACACATATGCTTATAATAATATTATCATGTCAATCACATTATTAAGACATCTCAAATGGATAAACACATGATCACTACAACAATATATGTATGCATTGTATATAAGAATAGCACAATCTTAATTGAATTTCAATTCCCAAACAAATTCTGCAAACAAGTAGGTTAGAATATGGAATGATCTTAAAAATTGTAGTAGCCACAACACTAAATAGACTCATAGGGATAAATCATTGTGTTGTTAGCTTGATAAAATTGATATGGCGATCAGATTTTTTATCTTCTGCCTTTCAAATTTTATCAATTCTATGATTACTATAGGGGTCAATTTAAGAGTCATGAAACTATGTCATTATTATTAGCTCTGATATCTTGTGAAATGTATATGCTCTAATAAAAATGCTAAAACTGTCAAGTTTTAAAAATATTTTCATTTCATATGATATTCTCATGGAAGCCTCTTTTCTTCTTGAGAAAATGGAGGACAATTTGTTTTTCAAGCCCATACATAGAAGGCAACAATTAAAGGTGAGACTTAAGGGACAAATAGAATAACTACTAGAAGAAGTTGTAGGAAAATAAAGTTTAGCTAGTGCATTTATATGGAATTGTATTTTCTTGAGACATGCTTGGATGGATTTTGTTTTTAAATTCTGATAGAGCCTCTTATAGACTTTCAAAGTCTTTAAATTTTGTAATGTTATTCCCACATCATAATCATCATCATAACCATCTAAGCCTCAATCTAAACCATAATGAGGTCCTTGATATGAACTTGAAATTCCTTCTTATTTCCATGAGCATGCACTCAACCATTAATATTCAACTATTGAATATATCCGAGACCCCACAACTACATATTATATAGAAAATGTAGATAAAGAATAACTACAAAGAGCTATGGTTTTTATTTGAACATATATGTATTTTAGGTTTGTTATTTTAGTTTCCTTTAAAAAAGTTACAAGAAGAGTTGTTGTTTTATTATGTTCATCATCATGTAAAAAAACAAAAAGTACTCATATATATGATTCATATCACTAAGGATTATTATACCATATGGATCCAACAATCACTTTTTATGGTTTTTTATATCTTAATGCAATTCTTATAGTGATTTGTCTAAATCTCACTCAGCTATCCTTTGTCTTGCATCTACATATAATTGAATTTAAAATTCCAGTTCAAGACTCATTATGGAGAGATATTGTTTGTATCATAAATATTTATGGCTTTTATGTTCTTAATAAATTATGAATTATGTTTTAATGTTACACTATTTTCATTTACCTTGTGGTGAATAAAACATGTAGTACACAATTGACTTATATCACTGTGAAGTAGTATACTATATGTATCCAATATATCATTTTGTGTGGTTCTATACATATACAATCAAATATTTTTAGTTGTTTTAGTTATTGGAAATATATTAGGGTATAGCTCAACATGCACAACATATTAGACACACATACATATACATTTGTGTATTTATATGTTTATGTAAATATGAATTGGGAAAAATTAAAGCTTAGATATAGTCTCATGGCATCTGCTAAATTACCATAAAGTCAAAAAGAAACTATGATTTATTCCAACATGTAGGTGTTAGTAAAAATATTAAGTACTAACAATACTAGTAATATAGAAATGCTCTCTATTCATTATATAAATACGTAAATTGTTAGAACGAGTGCAAATAATATCCACTATTATCAAAATATCACATATTTTAAGCGGAACTCATCAAAACCAATGGCATTCATTGATTAGGTGTTTTTACTGCTTTTTCATGATTTTGCATGTGCATTTTTTCAATGACTTCAATTTTAGAAGGTAAGGTCAATGCCCTTCACAATATTGATTAGTTCTTCTATTTCTAAAATTTGAAAAAACTTAATTTATATGTTAACATAAAATAAAATATTTCTGAGGATAGTGAATCATGGAATAAGAAGAGAGCATGCTTGTTTCTCATAATGACAATCACTATTGTGAGGTAACTTCAAGTTAATAAAAGTTGCGAAGGTCACCACTAATTTGACAACATTGAAGCATTAGTTCGACATACATGTTAGTAGGTGCGATCAAGATTCTACATGTAGATTAAAAAATTATATCTCTCATTTTTTGTTGTCATGATTGGGTCTATTAATTTTTAAAGTTTATTAGTATATATGTAATTATAATCACATTCATATTAAATATGTTTCTTTTGAAAAAAATTGATTCTTTTAGAAACAAACTAGTTTGGAAAACTAACTTGAAGAAAAGATATTTGATCATGCTCCTAAACTATTTTCTTATCCTATGTATCTCATAAAGCAAAAAAAAGCATATGAATATTACTTTTTGTTTTAGGAGAAATATAGATATGATAAAACGTATTAGAGATGAGAAGCTATCCAGATGTCGATAACAGATTAAAGACAAAGATTCAAGGCGATAATTTACATTTTATATGGAAGTGACAAATGAATTTATGTATTTGAGAGAAATAGGATATAATTAAGAAAAGGAAATAATAAAGTGTCATTGTTATACCTAAAAGATGAGTTCACATTAAAAATATTACATCACCTTGACTTATACATGATCATTAGTCAAATGAATCTGTCAATGAAGAATAAAGGTGGAAAAATAGATAAAAATTAAAATTACCATGTATTAATCTAGGCCTGCCATGGTGATATCTAACTCAACAACATCACTTGAATCACCTTAAAATTCACCTTAATCATCTATGTATTATTTTTCAATGGCAACAATGCAAAGACAATGACCATAATAAAAACTCAGCCCATAATCTATGTAGTAAGTACAAGAAAGACGTTCATGGTAGAATACAAACATAAAGTAGAACCTTAACTAGCTATCTCATATAGTGCGTAGTTAAGATATTTTTAGGATAGAAGATGTTACACTCATGCCACAATTTAGGTATTTTTAAATGACATCTTCACACGATTAGTACTATCCCTTCGTATTCTACCGCATAATATGTGGATATAGTAAAGTATATGGATTCATTAATTTATGAAAGGACGTCGTTGAGATATTCTAGCACAACGATCAAAATATCTACAATAAATGACTAATAGGAAGTTACAACCGAAAACTAGAGTTTTCATATCATAAATAATCTATATTGATGGCTTGATTGATAAATTCGGTATCCTATATACAAAAGAGATGAGACGACTTGACTTCTACCACCATTTATGCATGAAAACATATATTCAACTATTACATTATGATTTTTTTAAAAAAATTGGCCATTCTATTCATCCTGTGTCCTAGGCTCGATCCTGGGACCTCTCTCTAACAAACTGAGTGTCTAACCATCTTGGTGTCTTTCGTTAGACAAATTGGCCATTATATTCCATTATGCTTACATTCAACTTATCAATGTTATTCTGAATCAAGTATATCCCCTCATGTGGATATTTTTTATTATAAATGATTTACTAAGTTGGATATAAATAAAGAAAAAGCAAACATGTTAGTGGTATCTTTATATTGATAAACAAAAAACAAACAACTATACCTTGAATTGTTAAGCTGAATTAAAATGTATAATTTGGTATACAACGATAAATAAAATAAAGTGAGAAAAAATTGATATTGAGAACCTAAACGAGATAATTCTTTTACATAAATTCATATTTTCTAAGAAAGAAACATTTGCAACTATTTAAAGTATTGACGTTCATTGCTTTCTTTCATTATTTAGTATCATCAAAACTATTTTCAAAGTTGTGTTTTGCAAAGTATACAATCAATGAATATTATTGTGTATATTGATAATATCACATATAATTTTACAATAATAAAATTTAAGTTACTTTCTTTTCTTTATCAAATATAGAAGTAATAAAATGAAAGGAAATCATAGTTTTATGTAATCATAATGATTTCTTCCACTTCATTAGATATATAAAATTGTTGATTATATAATCTCCCATGCTAATGGCAAATACTACAAATTTACAATGCTTTACATATTTAATTAGTATCAGCATAAAAATTAATGTGTGAATAAAATATTTATTATTACATAAAAATCAAATAATTTTAAATGTCAAAATATAGTTGTTTCATTCATAATTTGGTTTTATTAATGTGATGAACGAGCTATACAAGTCATTCACTAGGTCAAAATGTATCGATAGATAAAAAGTATTCTATATGAAGTTTGTACATAGTGTCTTCTATGCTATTTTCATGAAGTTTGTAACTTAGTTCTTTTATATTTAAACATACTACATACTTATTGCAAATGATTTTGCACACATGAAAGTTTAATATTCGATGTGAAACACCTAAGTAATGTGCATAGATCTTTTGAAAATACTCATATGAAACAATATGTGGCAGTAGTCATACAAAGATGATAATGTGCACACTAAAATTTAATATTAGACATAAAAACAATAAGGATCAGGCATAGAACGTTATAAAAATCATATCCTTATTAGTGATCTTATTCTATGTTATACGCATGAAGTTTATAACTTAGTTTTTATTGTGTTTAAACATACTACATACTTATTGCAAATGATTTTCCACACAAGAAATTTTAATATTGGACGTGAAACACCTAAGGAATATGCATAGATTTTTAGAAAATACTCATCTGAAACAATATCTGGCAGTAGTCATACAAAGATGATTATGTCCACACTAAACTTTAATATTAGACATCAAAACAATAAGCACCATGCATAGAATATTATAAAGATTTTACCCTTGTTAACGACCTTAATATCAAGAGTATGTTTAGATTATTATGACTTGAACTAAATAATTAGAGAAATTTATAAATAAATTGATTAAATTGAGCACATTAGCATGAAATCAACAAATCATGCATGCATTTAGATATTATAATTGAATTAAAAAATAATAAACTTTTAAAAAACTAAAAAGATGTAAACTTGAATGAAATGTATGTTTTGCTTTAGAAAAATAATGAAACCCACTAAAATTTTGCAGATATCTTATACAATGATATATATATGTATATATATATATGCATATATATATATATATATATATATATATATATATATATATATATATATATATATATATATAGGTTGTCCATTCGTTACCCACGTGGGTAGCCAAATTTTTCTACCCACTGGAGTAACTCGTGGTTAAAAGAGTAACTATATGGTACACTGGAGTAACTCTTCTTAATCAAAAGAGTAACTGTATTGATATATAGAGTAACTCTGAGAGAAAAAAACTAACTGTGATGAAAATATACAATCCATAAATATATGGACGGGTTTTTTGATTTTGGGGGGTAAATGATATTATTTTTGGATCAAATTTTTTGGGGAGCTAGATAAAATGCTCTTCTACAATTATGAAAATAAAATTTAAAAAAAATATCAGGAAGTATACGCGGGTAGCTACCTGTGTGAGTATTAAAGTTGATCCCATATATATATATATATATATATATATATATATATGTATGTATATATATGTATATATATATGTATATATATGTATATATATATATATATAGAGAGAGAGAGAGTCAGGCTAGAATACACTCGAGTGTACGGATCGCACGAATACACTCAAGTGTATTTGCATATCAAGACTATTTTTTGCAAAATGTAAACCGTTGATCTTCACTGTCATACTATAACTAGGCTACATAAAAATTTTGAGCCCATTTGGATGAGTGTAAGTCACTCATCCAAGGGCAACAAAATCGACGCGCAAAACTAATTTGAAATGCATAATTTTTGCGGTCTTCATAGCATGAGCTATACATATCCAAATGTGCTCAAATTTTGCGTATGAGTTGTTCACAAGATGTTCAAGAAGATCAACGGATTAGATTTTCAAAAAAAATATTGCATCATGGAAAACTACTTGAGTGTATTCTGCTCCGGATACACTCGAGTGTATTCTAGCCTGACTCTCTATATATATATATATATATCAAGTTAGGCTAGAATACACTCGAGTGTATTCAGAGCAGAATACACTCAAGTAGTTTTTCATGATGTAATATTTTTTTTCAAAATTCTAATCCGTTTATCTTCTTAAATATCTCGTGAATAGCTCATTTAAAAAATTTGAGCACATTTGGACATTTATAGGTCATGCTATAAAGACCGCAAAATTATACATTTCAAATTAGTTTCGTGTGTCGATTTTGTTGCCCTTATATGCAACAAATGGACTCAAAATTTGTAATAGTATGACAACATACATATATATATATATATATATATATATATATATATATATATATATATATATATATATATATATTCTTTCTTTCTTTCTTAATCCCGTACATACATGTAAATATATATATACATACATATATATATATATATGTATACATACAAACATATATGTATACATACAAGAAACGCGTCTCCTAGGTTGCTCCGGGCGATCGATTAGGCGATTTCCGACGGCACCTGGGGCATGGCGCCCACGCCACCAGCTACCCCGGCTGATGGCGTCCACCACCGCACAACAACCCCACACCCATCCCGCAACCCACCACCGTCAATAACCATAGGCAGGAAGCTCTCTGACTCATCAGGAGACGGACTGACGCAGACCGCAATCCCTAGCGGGTCGGCGCCGGGGAAGGAAGGAAACAACTCTCTGCCGTCGGGGAAAGAAGGAGGATCGGGGAAGGAAGGAAGCGGCTCACTTCCGTCCGGGAAAGAAGGAGCCGTGGGAGACGGAGCGTCTTCAGAGGCGGCGGCAACGAAACTGGCTAATTCGGGAAAGGAGGAAAACCGACGACGATGCCCGATCGCATGGAACAGAGTCCTAAAGCAACCGAGCAACAAGGAGAAGGACCTGACTTTTCCGCTGCCAAGGATCGAGGAGGGGGAAGTGCATGTCGACCTAGAAGAAGAAGATTTTGATCGACTGGCGAACGTGTGGGAGCATACTGTTATGGCGTATACTCTGGGGAAACGCCCATACTATCACCACTTTCTTGCTTGGATCAGACGCACCTGGCGGCCAAAAGGTTCCTTCGAACTTCTATCTCGCGACCAAGGTGTCTTCCTGGTGTGGTTCTCAACTACGGCAGATAAGGAGGAAGCCTTGGCGATGGGGCCATGGTGGTTCGACCACCAGCTAGTCACCGCTAAGCACTACAGCCACGGCGATGAACTACAGAAAGAAGCCTTCCTAACATTGCCTACCTGGATCACTCTCAAGTCCTTTGGACGATCGTGGACGAAACGTGCAACCGGCACGATTGCTGCGGGTGCGGGCCGAGTCCTTCACGTCGACGAACGGTCCCTTGAAGGTGACGACCCCAGGGTGCTAGTGGAGATAGAGGCTGAATGTAAGAAGCCGACGACGATCTGGCTCAATGTCAAAGGTCGACAGTCCATCCCGCTCATGGTCGAATATGACCACATCCCAATGTCATGCAGCCGTTGCAGAGCCTTCAGACATAGTTTGGACCAGTGTGACGGGGCTAGTGAAGAGAGGAGGAAGGAGACGGCTTCCAGGACTCAAACGCAATGGGTAGAGAAGAGGACAGGAAAGGGTCCGACTCCTACTGCTGCTGATGATAAACAATCCTACGGAGACAAACCTGAAGTGGAGAAGGCTCGAGCAGATGATACCAATGCAAACAATGAAGCCAAGACTGATGGGAGTACACAACAGAATGAAAATAAGGAGGACAGAAGTTCGAATTCTGAAAAGAAGAAAGAAGGAGAATTCACTCCCGTATCCGGAAGGCAGAGTTTGAGTAGTATCCCAAAAACACAAGGAATAGGGTCCATCCTAGAATCCACTAACAGATTCGAAGCATTGAGCGAGTCGGATGTTGAGGAACCTGAGCATGTTGCACCAAAGAAGAAGAAAGAAGGCAATAAGAAGAAGGAGCAGCCCAGGCGTACTCGGGCAAATAAAAACCTTTGATATGTCCATCCTCATGTGGAATATTAAAGGGGGGTGCGACAGAAATAAGAAGGAAATCCGTGATTGGATTGGTACAAGTGGCCCGTCTATTGCAATTCTGGTTGAAACTAAAATAAAGGTGCAGAACAAACAAAGTATCAATTATCTGTTTCCACAAGGATGGGAGCATGTGTCCAACCTACAACACTCTGAACTAGCTAGGGTGTGTGTGGCTTGGAAACCAAATGCATGGCAGGTGTCAGTGAGGATGATGTCTGATCAACATATTACGATGGATTGTAGGAATGCAGTGGGATTCCATATGTGTATGACAGCTGTGTATGCCCACAATGACGTAAAAAGAAGGAAGTTCCTCTAGCATGATCTGAAGTCCTTGTCTACACAGATGCAGGTGTCGTGGCTAGTGGTTGGTGACATTAATAATGTCAGATTTCTCGGCGAGAAGATCGGAGGCAGACTTGCACATCAGATTGTGATGGAGTCTTTCAACATAGCCATTGATAAAGCCAACCTGATTGAGCTTCCTATGACTGGTGGTGATCTCTTCACGTGGAATAATGAACAAGTCCCAGAAGACAGAATAGCTAGCAAGCTGGATAGAGCCATGGTTAATGAAGAATGGTTAAATATGTTTCCTAATGTTCAGGTAAAGGCAGGGGGTTCTGAACTTAGTGACCACGCTCCTCTTCTAGTTCAGATCATTGACAAGAAGCAGAAAAGAAGATCGTTCTGCTTCCTCAACTATTGGGCTGAGTGGGAAGGATTTGATGATATTCTAAAGGAGGCATGGGGTACACATATCCTAGGTAATCCAATGTTCGTCTTTGCAAAAAAGCTTTCCTTGCTGAAAACAAGCTTAAAAAGTGGGAAAAAGACAAGGTGAATATTCCGAACTTATTGGAGGCAACAAAAAAGGAATGTAGGGAGGTAAGAACACTTTTACTGGCTGATCCACTGAATGAAAGGCTGATTAAAAAGGACCGTGAGTTAAGAAGGATGCTTGCTGATTTAAAGAAAGCCGAAGAAAAAATTTTCTGGCAAAGGAGTAGGGAAAAATGGCTTGAAGATGGTGATAAGAATACCAAACTCTATCACACGGCAGTGTGAAGGAGGGAAGCTAACAACATCATTTGCGAGCTAATTGATAAGGATGGGCGTGTGGTGAATAAGCAAGAAGATATTGAGGAGCAGGTCGTGCACTATTACACCGAGCTGTATAATAAAGAAGCTAGAGAAACAAAAGAGGATGAGGATATTGAATGGAAGTTCAAGCTAAGCATCACTCATAATAACATTCTCACCAAGGAGGTATCTGAACAAGAAGTTAAAGATGCTTTGTGGAGTATAGGCTGCAATAAATCCCCCGGATCGGATGGATTCAACGCATTCTTCTACAGGACAGCCTGGAACACTATTAAACAAGACCTTATAAGGTATGTGAGGTGGTTTCTGGAGGGTGGCAATATGGTCAGACAGGTGAACCATTCTTTTCTTGTCCTTATTCCAAAGAAGAAGACTACTGCCTCTCTTGCGGATTTTAGACTGATTGCTTGTTGCTCCATACAATATAAGATCATTGCTAAAATCCTTGCAGCCAGACTGAAACTGGTCCTTCCCTTTCTTATTTCTGAGAATCAAGGAGCGTTTATATCCGGAAGGAGTATTAGTGATTATGCCTTGTTCGCGGATGAATTTCTGGCTGATTTTAATGTCATGCGAGGTAGTAGGAAGGCTTGCCTCAAACTGGATATCTCCAAGGCATATGACAGTGTGAGGTGGGACAAACTATGGTGGATGCTGCGTCAAATGGGTTTCTGTGACAAATGGAGTCAGTGGATGCAACAATGTGTGGGCACAACTAGCTTTTTTGTACTTGTTAATGGGTCGTCTGCATGCATGTTTAAGGGCAGCAATGGTTTACGGCAAGGGGATCCACTATCTCCTCTTCTTTTTACGGTGGTCATGGAATATTTCACAAGAAAGCTGAAGATGGCGGAAGAGAAGAAATTAATTAAAGCCTTCACGGTCCATGGTATGAAAACTATGAGTCATTTGATTTTCACTGATGATGTCTTATTGTTCATTGAAGCTAGAGTGGAGATGCTACGGGAGTTTAAAAATTTTCAGTGGAAATTCGGAGAGGAGACGGGGTTATGCATTAATGCTGCAAAAACGCAGCTCTTTCTTTCTAAAAACTGTCACTCCATGGAATCCAGGTTGCAGGATGCTTTGGGGGTGGAGTTGGGCAAATTTCCAACAAAATATCTTGGCTTTCCTCTGACAGGGGGTAATCTTCAGGTGAAGGACTTCGCTGAATGCATTGACAAACTAGATGTGATGATTGAGAGATGGCCTACACAAAAGACTTCCATGGCAGGTCGTGCTACGCTTATCCGAGCAGCTATTGAGGGTCTTCGTATTTTCTGGGTTCAACAAGGTGAGATTCCAGGAGTTGTGCTTGACAGGATGGAGATGAAAATCTCAAACTTCATTTGGGCAAATGAGTATCACCCAATGCGCTATTCCAGACTTGCTTTGCCGAAAGATGAAGGAGGCCTACAGTTGAAAACTCCAAGAGACATCGCAAAGTGGGGAACTCTTAGGAGAGTCATCTCTTACCAATCCGGTAACTCTATATGGGGGAGATGGATGAGAGAAAGATATCCACAAGGATTGGATTTTCAGCCAAGGACAAGGGAAGGCATCTCACGCACCATTCATATGATGAGGAGTCTATGGCCCCAGGTAAAGCATCATTTCTATCTGAAACATAATGGAGAATGGAGGATGTTCAATCCAAACCTTGATCTGTGGGAGATCACGAGGACTAGGGCGGAAAAGGACAAGATTATGGGGCTGATATGGGAAGGTAAACATATTCCTAAATGGTCGATTTGTATCTTCAAAATTCTGCATGGTTCGCTAGCTACACTGGACAAAATACGGGAGTGGAATAGCAATATTTCTACCACTTTCTACCTTTGCAAGACGGAGGAGGAGACTCTTAGTCATCTTTTCGGATGTTGCTGTTTCACGAAGACCATTTGGGACAAAATCTGCAAGGATTTCCACCTTCATATAGCGCTGAATGAAGACATCAAGAAGGTGATTAAAAGGTGCGCCAATGAGGAGACAAAACGGATGTTGTTTGCTGCATTATGCTACCATGTCTGGATGGAAAGGAACGCCCGTAAGCACAGAGGGATGGTTAGTAGTGAGAGTACTATTGCTGGGAAATTTTGTAAAAATGTCAAAAAGAGAGTATGTATGAGGTAGATGTGTGAGTTGCTCACGATATTGATGTATAGCGAGCATAGGGCTATATGTAACCTTTTGACTCCTTCTACAGTTGTAGGAGGGGGATGTCGGAATATATTTACATGATTCCGATACATACACACACACAAATATATATATATATAGGGCGTTCATTCATTGTCAGCGCATGTAGCCTGGATTTTTGCTACCCGATAGCCAAAAAAGTAACTCTCCTGGCTAAGAAAGTAACTTTACTATAAAAAAAGTAACTATGGTGTCATAAAAGTAACTCTGCTGGACAAAAAAGTAACTCTGTACAAAATATACAGCAAATATATATAAGAACGAATTTTTTGATTTGGGGGGGGGGGGGGTTAAATGATATTATTTTTGGATGAAATTTTTTGGGGAGCTACACAAAATGGTCCTCTGCAATTGCAAATTTTTTTTTTGAATAAAGGTGGTTGGAAGGGTGGGCGGGTAGCTACCCGCACGGGCAATAAAGACGGGACCATATATATATATATATATATATATATATATATATATATATATATATATATGTATATATATATGTATATTTCTAGATGTGTGTTGGTATACATATATGTATGTATGTATACATACATATATATATATATATATATATATATTTATATATATATATATATATATATATATATATATATGTATGTATATGTGTGTGCTATATATTTGGCTAAAAGAATTGTGTACCCGAGTACATCTAGCTTATATGTATCCATCTTCAATTATGATAATTCTAAAATTCTACTGAATAATCCAACTCTCTCTCTCTCTCTCTGTGTACATATATATACATATATATATATACATACACATATATATACATATATATATATATATATATATATATATATATATATATATATATATATATATATTCGGTACATATATATATATATATATATATATATATATATATATATATATATATATATATATATAGAGAGAGAGAGAGAGAGAGAGAGAGAGAGAGTTTGTGTGTGTTGGTTGATGACATTATCTCATCTGTCATGATACATGATATCGCACCAAGCACATAGATACTAGTTAGAGAATATTATATCTGACAGACCCACCTTGAGAGAGAAACATGATAACCATAATTGGTGGTGAGAATCACCTCTCACAGTGAAGGTGGTAATTGTGGCTCTTAGACCTGAAGTTGCTACACTCGTCACATGTCATTCAGTGTTCTTTGACATCATTCACCGTGATCTTGAATAGGGGTTTCCATAAAGGTGATAATAGATGTGATGTGATACATGGGGATGATTGTGAGTTATGTATATGGGATTTTCCCCTCCTACTAGAGTTTTATATCCAAGCCACTCGATAAGAAAGACTGAGAAAAAGAATGAGCATGCACATGTGAATCAGTATATGATATTAAGTTCACATATATTTTAGTTAGTCTTCAATGGATCAAGGAAAATGGCTTGAACATTGAGAGGATGATGATTCCATTCCTCGAGTTCATTTCGGATATCAGAGACAAAGAAAGAAGTTAGTCAATGTAACACCTAACAGAGATCATAGGGTGATGTTTCTCTCCAACTTTCGTGATTATTTGGATAGAATTGATGTGACACTAGGCTCCACTCTTTGCTTGTGATGTCATAAATTAGTTATGGACATTCACTACTAACATAACATGGAACCTATGGGGTCACACACATAGGATACACCTAGAAGAAGAGTTTAATCATGAATGATAATTAAATTTATTGCTAAAGTGTTTAGGTATTAAATTTAATCAACATACGTTGAAAATTTATTACAATTGAATCGACTATTTCAAGTGTTGAACCAATTGTTTTAGTGTGTCATGTCAATAGAACCAATTTTGGCAATTCTGGATAGTGAACCGACCAGCTCTGGAAGTGAGACGATCGGCTTGGGTTGTGAATTGGGAAGTCGGTGGATCAGTTCAATTGATTAAAGGATTCACGCTGACATCATGTTGTGTATTAAATCAAATATTGATTTCCAATACAATTGCGATTGGGAAACATGATGAAATGACTTGTGCACTAGGTTATCTTATCAGCTCACATGCAAATCGATCGATTCACATGTGAACCGACCATTTTATCTGTTGCAGGTTGTGAAAATTTGTGAGATTCCAGTCTCTTCTACTCCCATAAAGACTGGGAACCCTGACCTTGACCCTCCTATATATAAAGGGACATTGGGGCCTTCCTACAGACACAACCTAATTACCTTTGTCAATTGTTGTCCTCTCTGGTTTTGGAAACCAATAGAGAGCTCAAGAAAGTCCTACCCACTAAAGGGAGGGTAAGCAAGGACGAACAATTGTGGGAGAGCAAGTTGGTGACTAGTACACTAGAAGGAGGGGAAACTCCTTCATGTCTGTTCTAGTAGAACAACAAGAGTTCTAGGTTTTCCTTATGGACTAAAATAGAGGTTTGGATACTTTTCCCGCTAGGAGGGCAACATCATCCTGTCATCTATGGTGGAGACTAGGACCTGTTATAGACGTTGTCCTAGTGCAACCAAGACAGTTCCACTAATGCAACGAGGAATAGTCATTGCACTTGCTCTAGGACTAGGTATGAACTCGTTAAACCATCCAATCCATTACATAGTTGTTGATGCGATCTTACAATTCTGGGAATATATATAGATAAATTTTTGTTTATGTTGCCTACTCTGTGCCCAAATTTCCCTACAGTTATACATAGGATAGACGAGCTAAGAAAGAAGTTGGTAGACATTGACCAACATGGGACACATAAAGAATGTATTTGGAATAGTCTAGAGATGAAATTTGATGGTTCAATAACTATATCAACAACAAAAAATGAAAACAAGGAAAAAACACCACAGAACAACAAACTTCATCTAAAGAGGAAAGTGGTTGTAGAAAAGCACAAGCAAAATTCAACTATAATGGAAGATGATGACAAAGTTGAAGAAGGATATGCTCAACCTTCAGAAATTGTCCTAAAAGATGCTTAGGCAGGAGAATAAGTTACATCAGACGGAGATGAAGGTGAAAAAAATACATTATGGTGGATGAAGGCATTGAAGATATACTAAAAGAAGATGAAATACTTATGATGAAGTTGAGAAGAAAATGTCTAAAGTGTTGAGAAAGATAAATAGGAATATGAAGACAAATATCTGGAAGCATAGAAGAATATATCAAAATCAGAAGGCATGCACATGTAAGGGTACATAATACAATAAAATATATAAATTTTTATGTATCTTTTAGATAGGTAACTAACATAAGTTACTCTATAAAAACAAAAAAGAGCTCAATGTTCATAGGATTGGATCATTTCCAGAAAAAAACAAATGAAAGAAGATGCATAAGAATTCATTTAAAACATAGATGAAGTGTAAGGAGTTACTTTTTTCTACTCATAGACTGAAATTTATTTACACACTACACATTAAAATTATTTTTATATGTGCATCAATAATTAAGACATCATCTGTAGGAGTTACTTGTTAGATACAATGGAAACATTCTATATAGAGTAGTTTCTCAATTTTAAATTCTATGTAACATCTAAAGTATGAAACTTTTGGAAAAAATAAACAATGTGCAAGTCTAGGAGAGAATGGAATTTTGCAAAAGATACATGGTGCACGGGAAAATATCTATCAACACTATTGTTTATATACAAAATAGACCAGGCTGTTCTCCTCACACCTTTGAAGGACCAATGACAGATTCTTCAGAAAGCTATCGAAGTCCTTCCCATAGACGGAAAAGTCGTCCATGAAAATTTCTACGATGTCTTCTAGAAAATCTGAGAACATCGATATCATGCATCTTTGAAAGGTGGCGGGGGCGTTGCAGAGTCCAAAGGGCATCCTTCTAAAGGCATAAGTGTCGTAAAGGCAGGTGAATGTTGTTTTCTCCTGATCGTCGGGCAAGATGGGTACCTGGTAAAATCCTGAAAAGCCATCAAGAAAACAAAAAAAAGTCGTGATGCGCTAATCTTTCAAGCACTTGGTCAATAAAAGGTAGCGGAAAATGATCTTTTTTTGTAGCTTGATTTAGCTTTCGGTAATCTATGCACATCCGCCATCCGGTGACGGTCCTTACCGCCACCTCGTCGCCCTTCTCACCCTTAACCACTGTCATCCCGCCTTTTTTGGGGACTACGTGGATCAGACTCACCCAATTGCTATCGCTGATTGGGTAAATGATCCCCGCATCCCTAAGCTTTATTACCCTTTTCTTGACGACCTCCTTGAGAATCTGGTTCAGCTTCCTCTGGGGTTGAGCAAGAGGCTTGGCAGATTCATCTAAGTTGATGCGATGCATACACAAGGCAGGGCTAAGGCCTTTGATATCATCTACTGAATATCCTATAGCCCCCCTGTAGAGTCTTAACTCCTCAAGGAGTCGGTCTAGCTGATTGCTTGAAATATTGGCATTTACGATGACAGGGTTTCTCTGCTCTTCATCCAAGAACTCGTACTTCAGGCCTTCAGGCAGTTCTTTTAACTCTGGATTTGGTCTGGGTGCCTTCTCTTGAGGCTCCTCCTCGAGAGAGGCGTACTTCGCAGACTCCACCACCATATCTTCTTCTTGCAAGTCTTCGTCAGAAAGGTCGAAAAGGTCGAGATACCTCATGACTTCAGGATCTTCGAGGTTGGGATCCTGACAGCTTATAGCCCTCGCAAGGGGGTCTACTGTCCAGATATCCACCTCTATTTCCTCGCAGAACTTATTGTAGCTATCTGCGAAATAGGATGATTCAGACAGGGACAGACTTCTCATGATCTCCTTTAGCTTGAAGTCCATATGGTCATTTCTGACCCTCAAAGTGATCATCCCCTCGGAGACATCAATCAACGCTCTCCCTGTTGCCAAGAAAGGGCACCCAAAGATGATCAGGCAACGGGGGTCTTCAGCTGTATCGATGACGACTATATCGCAAGGGATATAGAAATCGCCAACCCTGATCGGCACATCTTCGACAATGCCGACAGGTCTCTTAAAGGTGTGGTCTGCCAATTCAATCCGCATGTTGGTTTGAACCATGTCGGTCAATCCCACCCTTTTTGCAAAACTTAGGGGCATGAGGCTGATGCTTGCCCCCAAGTCTGCTAGACCCTTTCGCTCGACATTGTCCCCGATGGCAAACGGGATTGTCAAAGCTCTGGGGTCCCTTCTCTTATTTGGCATGTCGGGCTTCACGAAGGCAGAGGAAGCAGAAGCTAGGTGCACTGTCTCAATCCTTCCTCCCCTTCTTTTCTTTATGATAAGGTCCTTGAGGAACTTGGCGTATGTAGGCATCTCCTCCAATGCGTCAAGGAAGGGCACTTCAAGATGCAACTTCCTGATCGACTCCATGAACTTCTCATGATGCTTCTTCAGATTCACCTTTATCATCTTGTACGGGAACAGAATCCTAGGAGCGTAAGCATTCCTTCCGCCAGGTAGCTCTTCAGGGAACCTTTGCGCAGACTCCCGGACGTCTGCCTGTCTTTCTTCCTCCTCTGCTGGAGTTGCACCCTCAGGCCTTGGCTCGGGCTCAGGCCTGGCTTCATCAGGGCGCTCCAGCATTCTTCCAGACCTTAGTACAGCCATTCTGGAAGTTTTAGGGTACAGGAGTGCTTTTATTGCAGGATCCTTCATCAGAGCAGTCATTTGGGTCAGCCGCTAATCAACCACACATTGGTGCATCTACAAGCTAGCCATCTGGCGTTGCATGGAGTTTAGAGCTCCAGGGCTAGGAAGCACACCCTGCACCATTTGGCTGATGATGGTGTCCTGTCTCTTTATGTAGGCGGAAAGCTGACCAACCAAGTTAGGATGGCTCGAACTCTCGCCTTTGCCCTGACATTCACCCTCAGAAAGAGACTACTCGCAACGAGACATGGTATCAAAGCTCGGTGGATCAAGTCACAGTTCTTCAGAGTTCCTGAAATGGCACGAGAAATCAAGTTTAGAAAACAGAATCATTTATTTTTAGGCAAAGAATAACAATAAGAAAAAGAAAAAGAGTGTTGTCAAACTTATTTCTAAGCACTACTACAGAAACAACATTCAATGTCGCTTTTCTGGGCGTCGGTTATTTAGGAAAACCGACGCCTATAACATTCAACGTCGGTCATCTAGGTCATCCGACGTCTGTAGCCAAGACACGGGTACCGCTTTGTATTCAGCGTCGGTTTTTTGGTAAAAAACCGACGCCTAAAACTGCCCGCGAAATGCAATTTTTGAGCAAAAAAAATATGTCACATACGGCATCGGTTATTTACCACAAACCCGACGCCTATATAAGATGAAAATTTGCGCGAAAATTTACAGCTTAGGTGTCGGTTATCCTTAGATAACCGACGCCGATAGTGGTTCCCGCCAATTTATTTAGGGCAAATTTTATCTAATTGGACGTCGGTTTTGTAATAGGAACCGACGCTGAAGACTTTAGGCGTCGGTTTTGTTAGATAACCGACGCCCTTTACGAACTTGTTAGACGCACGATCGATCGACTTTAGGTCCCCTTTCCTGTTTCATTGTCTTCATCGCCCGCGCTTGCTACTGCTCACCGACGCCGCTGCCCGCCACCCTCTGCTACCGTCGCCCGACCCTCCGCTACCGTCGCCCGACCCTCCGCTGCTGTTGTTGCTTGTGCGCCGCCGCCGCTTCCTGCTTCTTCTACTGCCGGTGTCGCCACCGCCTACCTACTCCTTCTCCGCCGCCTGCCTGCCCACCGCCGCCTGCCGCTCCCTACTCGCCGGTGTCGCTACCGCTACCTGCCTGACTTGTGCCGGTGGTCCTGGAGCTCGCCGGTGTCACCTCCGCCCACCTACTCGACCTACTTGACCTCGCCCTGCTCGCTTGCCCAGGTACCTCGCCCTGCTGTCGCCCACCTATTCAGTGATTAATGATTGGTACTACTGGTTAGTATTACTTTAGTTATTACTTTAATTCAACAATTCATAGTTTGTTATTTACAATTACTGATCTGCTTGCCGATTTTCATGATTAGAGATACTGATTAATAGTAAGTATTGATGAATACTTAGTTAATTACTAATTTGTTGATTAGATATGTATAGAAGTTCCTTATAAATATATTTTTTATATACACATACATGTAGTTTTGTATAAAATACATGATGTAGTGTGATCTTAAATCCTAGAGTGTACCCCTTTTGTTCTATGATGGTACCTATGGCCCTAAATACATCCATAAGGGTCTATTGTATCCTAAAGAAGATTTATTTCTTCCTTCTGCCCTAATTTTTATATGGATCTTAATCTTATATCGCTTACTCATAAATAAGAAAATATCCTCCCTTATGACCACCTTGATGTGTATGTCCCATATAATGCACATGTTGGACCCTAATGATACAATTTTTTTATGTTGAAAATGAATGTATGTTTCAAGTGTTGAACCTAATGTTGGAAAATGAACAATGAATTTATGTCCCATATAATCCACATTGTTCTTTATATTACTTGTACATTGGTATAAATTAGAATGAACAATCACTAAATTATATAATGTTTGTATGGAGTCCGGCTTCATTGTAGATATCTATTATTGTGTTTGTTGGCCTAGAAACCCGTCCAAAATTTACTCATTAGGAGTAAATCTTGGATAGTCCCCGGTTTGGGACTGTTCTTGAACACCTAATCTCACTTAGGATGTAAGTGTATAATGTGTATTGGGTTTTCGAGAAAATTTCGGTAGCATTTCCCCGTTTGTTCTCTAAGTACATATGTACTTAGAGAACAGCGGGGAAATGCTGCCGAAATTTTCTTGAAAACCCAATACACATTATACACTTACTAGTGAGATTAGGTGTTCAAGGATGGGATAGGTGGTACACATTTATTATATATAAGAATGACATCACATGTGTTTGTTGGCCTAGAATGTGAACAATCAATGTTTTTTATATTACTTGTACATTGGTATAAATTAGAATGAACAATCACTAAATTATATAATGTTTGTATAGAGTTCGGCTTCATTGTAGATATCTATTATTGTGTTTGTTGGCCTAGAAACCCATCCAAGATTTACTCATTAGGAGTAAATCTTGGATAGTCCCCGGTTTGGGACTGTTCTTGAACACCTAATCTCACTTAGGATGTAAGTGTATAATGTGTATTGGGTTTTCGAGAAAATTTCGGCAGCATTTCCCCGTTTGTTCTCTAAGTACATATGTACTTAGAGAACAGCGGGGAAATGCTGCCGAAATTTTCTTGAAAACCCAATACACATTATACACTTACTAGTGAGATTAGGTGTTCAAGGATGGGATAGGTGGTACACATTTATTATATATAAGAATGACATCACATGTGTTTGTTGGCCTAGAATGTGAACAATCATTGTTTTTTATATTACTTGTACATTGGTATAAATTAGAATGAACAATCACCAAATTATATACTGTTTGTATGGAGTCCGGCTTCATTGTAGATATCTATTATTGTGTTTGTTGGCCTAGAAACCCGTCCAAGATTGACTCATTAGGAGTAAATCTTGGATAGTCCCCGGTTTGGGACTGTTCTTGAACACCTAATCTCACTTAGGATGTAAGTGTATAATGTGTATTGAGTTTTCGAGAAAATTTTGGTAGCATTTCCCCGTTTGTTCTCTAAGTACATATGTACTTAGAGAACAGCGGGGAAATGCTGCCGAAATTTTCTTGAAAACCCAATACACAATATACACTTACTAGTGAGATTAGGTGTTCAAGGATGGGATAGGTGGTACACATTTATTATATATAAGAATGACATCACATGTGTTTGTTGGCATTTCCCCGTTTCTTCTCTAAGTATATATGTACTTAGAGAACAGCGGGGATATGTTGCCTAATCTTTTCCTAATATATACTTGTTTCCTAATATATACTTGTTTTCTCTGATCATAGAATGGATAGATCATGGATGTCCATTCGTAATCGTTGCACCCCAGAGTTTATATCTGGTCTTGATCAGTTTATTCGATTTGCCGAGGAACATAGGAAAAAACCTACAAATAGGTTCTACTGTCCATGTAGGCATTGCGGTAACAACTTGAAAGTCAACACTGGTGAGGAAATCAAAAGTCATGTCATGTGCAACGGGATTGTACAAGGCTATACAGAATGGCACTGGCATGGAGAAATTTCAAAATCGAAACCAGTAGATGTCGATAGCAGTGCTTGGGTGGAAGAAGAAATTGCCTCTGATGACGTAAATGTGAACGAACCAGTTCCAGCAGACATCGTTGATGCGATGCTGGATAGTTGTAGGGTAGAGCACACCGATCCACCTCCTATCTTTACAAACATTGTGCATGATGCTGAGATACCGTTATACACAGGTTGTGCTAAGTTTACGAAGCTTAGCGCTGTCTTGAGATTGTATAAGTTGAAAGCTAACAATAGATGGAGCGACAAAAGCTTCACTTCATTGTTGACTTTGTTGAAAGAAATGCTTCCTGAAGGAAATGAGCTTCCAATCTCAACATACTAGGTAAAGAAAATGTTGTGCCCAATGGGAATGGAGGCCAAGAAGATACACGCATGCCCGAATGATTGTGTATTATTTCAAAAGGACTATGTAGATTTGAAAGATTGTCCAAAATGTGGTGCGTCACGGTATAAATTGACGACTTCGGGGGAGTCCAAAACTGGTTCTCCTGCCAAGGTGTTGTGGTATCTACCTATAATATCACGGTTTCAACGCTTGTTTGCAAATCCGAAAGATGCGAAGAATTTGAGGTGGCATGCAGATGTTAAGAAAAATAATGATGGGATCCTACGACATGCGTCTGATTCCCCACAGTGGAAGAAGATTGATCTATTGTACCCTAAATTTGGTGAAGAAGATAGGAATCTAAGACTTGGGCTTTGTACAGATGGGATGAATCCGTACGGGACATTGAGCAGCCAACATAGCACTTGGCCAGTCATGCTTGTTATATACAATCTTCCTCCCTGGATGTGTATGAAAAATAAGTATGTTATGTTGTCATTGTTGATATCGGGTCCTAAACAACCCGGAAATGATATCGATGTTTATCTTGAACCTTTGATTGATGACTTAAAGAAACTTTGGGCTGAAGGTGTGATGACCTATGATGCTTCAGCAAGAGAGACATTTCGTTTGCACGCTATGTTGTTTTGCACTATTAATGACTTTCCAGCATATGGGAATTTGTCTGGATATAGTGTCAAAGGAGCTAAAGCGTGTCCTATATGTGAAGAAAACACTGATTCAATAAGACTAAAACATGGCGGCAAGACGGTATATCTTGGTCATCGAAGGTTTCTTCCAAAATTCCATCCGTATCGTAGGAAGCGCAAAGCATTCAATGGATGGAATGATGAACGAAGTGCACCTAAACCTATACCAGGGGATGTTGTTTATGAAAGAGTAAAAGACATTGTCAATGAATTTGGTAAGAAATCACAATGTAGTATGGCCACACGGAGTGACAATTCTTCATTCAAGAAGAAGTCAATATTTTGGGATCTTCCTTATTGGAGTTCTTTGACAGTCAGGCATTGTATCGATGTAATGCACGTTGAGAAAAATGTATGTGATAGCATCATTGGTACTCTATTAAATATACCAGGTAAGACTAAAGATGGGATAAAATCCAGACTGGACCTACGTGAAATGGGAATAAGGTCAGAATTAATAGAATTACGTGAAATGGGTAATAAAAGAACATACTTACCTCCCGCTTGTTACACGTTGTCTAGAAAGGAGAAGAAAACTTTTTGTGAATGCTTGGTAAATGTTAAGGTGCCACATGGTTACTCATCCAACATCCGTAGATTGGTATCAATGAAAGATCTGAAGTTGATAGGTCTTAAATCTCATGATTGTCACACTCTAATGCAACAAATATTGCCCGTGGCAATTCGATCTATATTGCCGAAGCATGTAAGGTTTGCAATTACCAGACTTTGTTTCTTTTTCAACAGTCTATGCAGCAAAGTTATTGACCCTGATACTCTCGATAATTTGCAAAGAGAAGTGGTTGTTACCCTATGTCAGCTTGAGATGTATTTCCCTCCTTCGTTCTTTGATATCATGGTACATCTTGTTGTCCACTTGACTAGGGAAGTGAAAATGTTGGGACCAGTTTTCTTGCATTGGATGTATCCCTTTGAACGATACATGAGTGTTTTTAAAGGTGATGTTCGAAACCGTTATCGGCCTGAAGGGAGTATTATTGAAGGTTATGTGGCGAGAGAGGTTATGGATTTTCGCAATGACTTTCTCAGTGGTAATGACACTCCTGATAATGACAAGAATATTGAGGAGGGCAAAGGAATTTTGGGATCACGGGTGAAAGTAATCAGCCGTGAGCAGTTGGAACAAGCTCACTTGTATATTTTACACAATATGGATGAAGTGAGTGTTTATATCAAGGAACATACCAATTTCATAAAGAGACAACATCCTCGAGCAAGTTCAATGTGGCTTGCTAGAGAGCATAATAAGACTTTTACTAAGTGGTTTGAAGATAAAGTCTTACATCAACTATCTCAAACACCAAATGATATTACGGAAACTATCAAATGCCTCGCCTTTAAACCAAAACCGAATGTTATGTCTTATGAAGGGTTTGACATTAATGGATTCACATATTACACAAAGCGCCAAGATGATAAGAGTGTCGTCCAAAATAGTGGGGTCACTCTTCAAGCGTCGACTATGTACTTTGCAAGTGCAAAGGATAAGAGTCCACGTGAAGCTAAAATGTCATATTACGGTGTCATTGAGGACATTTGGGAGTTTGACTACATAGATTTCAAAATTCCGCTCTTTAAATGTAATTGGGTTGATAACACCAAAGGAGTTATAGTGGATGAATTGGGTTTCACTTTGGTGAACTTTGAAAAGATTGGCGAGAAGGGTGAACCATTCATATTGGCATCACAGGCGAAACAAATATTCTATATCGATGATCCTGCAAATGATAAATGGTCGATTGTTCTTCATGGTAAAAGACAGTTCATTGAAGATCCTATAGATGAAGAAGAGTACTATGATAAGTATGATGACTCCAGTCCATTCTCAGTTGGGTTGCCAACTCCACAAAATATTGAAGCTAATGATGACTTATATGTGCGCGGAGATCACAATGAAGGATTGTTAATTGATAAAAGATCACAATTTTAGAGACATGTATGTTTATACAAATGCTAAATGTTTGCCTTTTTCTAGTTAATACAAATGCTAAATGTTTTCCTTTTTCTAGTTAATACAAATGCTAAATGTTTGCCTTTTTCTAGTTAATACAAATGCTAAATGTTTGCCTTTTTCTAGTTAATACAAATGCTAAATGTTTGCCTTTTTCTAGTTAATAGAAATGCTAAATGTTTGCCTTTTTAATGACATTTTCAGATGGCTGACCATGATGAGCATGATGTCCATGATGAGCATGAAGTCCATGATGAGCATGATGTCCATGACGAGCATGGCGAGGATACTAATGTAAGTTCTAAAAACATATCCTGTATTTCTATAAAATTCATTATCTTCTAGTTATGTCATATATCCTATATTTCTATATTGGGCTAAGTTAGTGTGTTTTATTTTTGTCAAATTTTAGGTTGATGCACCTGTACCCACTGAAGCACTGGAGCAACTTGATGCGCAACACCAGACACTTAACAAGAAAAGGGGCATCACTCTGTTGAAGAAGTTATTAGCGCTAAGTGGTAGTGGATCTAAATTGGTGGTGGAGTTTGATAATGGAGGAAATCCAATTGGAGTAAACTGCAATAATTTTGTGAACTATCTTGGGTGTACCACTCGGAGCCATTGTGCTGTTAAGTATGACAATTGGCATAAAGTTCCTCAAGGGAAAAAAGACTTGATATGGAAGGATTTATGCGTGAGTTATTATTATTTGCAATTCTATTTTGTAGATTACAAATTCTATTATTTGCAATTCTATTTTGGATATTAGTTAATAACATTTCTATTTTACAGAATCTATTTGCATTGGATGAGAAGTTGCATCGTAAAAATGTGATGCAACGCGCTGGAAAGATGCTTAGGAATTATAGGACAAATCTGAACAGAGAATACATAAAAGAGGGTGATAAGAAGAAGAAGTCAGCCCTTGAACAATGGAACTTCTTGGACAAAGAAGATTGGGACAATTTTGTTGCTTCAAGAAAATCTGAAGAATTCAAGGTATTAGGCGTCACTCCTAATTTAATTAATATACATTGTATTCACCTATTCAAGATTAGCATTTAGTGCTACTAACCAAATCATTAATGTGCATACTAACTAGGCCCTCAGTGACGCACAAAAAGCAAGGCGTGCACTGAATGTGCATGACCACACTATGGGTCCAAAAGGCTATGCAAGCGTTCGCCAAAGACTACAAGCGGAGTCTGCGGCTACTCAGGAGTCTGCTCCTACTCAGGAGTCTGCCACACCCATGCCTCGCCATGATATCTGGATAGCTGGCAGGCAAAACAAGAAGGGTGAAATAAAGAAGCCTGTAACTGCTGAGGCGGCTGCAAAAATGGTAAAATACAACTCTTAGAGAAATCGTTTGAATATTGATTATTTGTGGTGTTAACTTACCAATTTCTGTTTATGGTGATTAGCGGGAGCTGCACGAGCAGAGGAAACAAGGCACGTTCATCCCTCAGGGCACAAGGGATGAATTGACAGTTGCTCTGGGTAACCCAGAGCATCCTGGACGTGTTAGAGGTGCCGGCGCTGGTGTTGGCATCAAAGCATTCTTTGGGCCATCCCAGTGCAAACCCAGAGCGGGACTTTCTCAAGAAGAGGTAACCTATTCTTTTTTTAGAATGTTACTGCAAAAGGAAATTCATTAATAAGAAGCTAATGTTTCTTTTATCCATGTATAGGAGAATAAGAGAGTTGAGGATTTAGTTGCTAAGAAGATCAACGATGTAGTTGCTGAGAAGGTCAAGGAAGAATTGCTGCGGTGGCAGGCATCTCAGGCTTCCAATACGCCTATGGCGACCCACTCTTCTCCTGATGCACAGACTGCGAGTAATCCTGGAGACCCATCGCCTAGCACGTCTGCTGTAAGTATTGTTTATGACATTGTAGTTAGTCTTTTCAAGTTGTTATGTTTTCAAGATGATATGTATATATGTATAATATTCTTTACGTAAATTTGTAGGCATTGAAGCCATGCCGCTTAAGAATGCAAGACTACGTTGTTGCAGAGGCGCAGGCTTACCCGTCCCTTCCTGGGGCAATGTTTCACGGGACTCCAATGCCACAGGGCTACGTTCGTGTGAGCCCGATACGTGTGTTACCTGATTGGAGAGAAGCTACATTGCCATATCCCCACCCGGATATTGATAGACTTGCTGATGCAGAAGGCGGGGTGATATTGTGGCCCAAAGCAGATGTCGTCTACACGACTGAAATTGTAAGATAAATTTACATTGATTTAGACTGTTAATGTGTATATATGATGTCAACTGATCTGAAATTATATGTACAGGTTAAAAAGAAGACACCAGGAGCACCTAGGCCTCCACTTCCACTTCCCGCATTACCCGATTGGGTTCCAACTGACCTAACATACCCGTTAGGTCCTGCTTGTAGGGGAATGGCATGTTGGCTATGGGCACATAATGTACATTGCCCTATAATTATTTCTTTAGATGCAGATTATGCAGGTCAATCATACGATAGCTCTTTATTTATACAAGATATTATTGAGCTGTTTATGTATGATTGGCTGAATACATCAATGATAGAGACATGGATAAGGTGAGATCTTGTTTATACATCCATATACCTTGTGTAAGATCCGGTGATCTGGTTTCTTATATATTAATGCATACGCCTATATGTTTTGCAGCTACCTAGTCGAAGATCATTGCAAACAATTTGCATTTGATCATGTGGGATTTTTGATTCCATCATTGATTAGTTTGGTAGCTAAAGACCCTGATAATGTTCAACAATACTGTATAGATGCTTTTACAATTTTTGGTCAGCAAAAGAAGACGATAATAATAGCTCCATTCAATGTCAAGTAAGTTTACTTTATTTATAATTTGGACTTAAGAAAATTCCATTTTTATTTTGCATTTTGAGTTATTAATTGTTAACTTCTTACTTCTAGCGGTAGACATTGGGAGTTACTAGTTATTGTCCCCGGGACATTCACTGTTTATTATCTAGATCCTGCGGGGAGTACATTGAACACTAAAATTGGACACGTAATGAGAATGCCATTATTCTGGTGAGAAATATTTCATTTTTATATCCGTTAACATCTTTTATTACATAACTATTTACTTATGCAATTTATTGTGTTATATTAACATGTAGGGGTTTAGATGCATTCAAAAAGGCTGGAGGAACGGTCCCAAGGAAAAAGAACCAGCCAATAAATTGGCAGAATGTACAAGTAAGTTCCCGACTCGAATATATATATTATTGATGTGAATTGTGCTTAGTTGTATTATTTTGTATGTTTCAATTTATAGTGTGCTACACAAGACAATGGCTGGGCATGCGCATACTATGTGATGCGATTTATGCAGATGATTATCAAATATGCCGCATTGGACATCGATACCATACATGAGGTATTATATATAGTCTCATTAGTTAGTATGCAATATATCAATCTTATATTATTTTTATATTATTACTTATATATATACATCATTCTCTTTGCAGGTGTTTAAAACTGACAACACTACAGGTAAACGTTTAAAAAATATACATGCTCCATATACGATGGAAGCATTAAATGAAGTAAGAGAAGAATGGGCAAAAGCCATACAAGCAGTGGCAACTGTAAGATATAATTGGGATGTTGATAGCGATAATGAATGATACTATGTAAATGAATATTTCTGAATGTTAATACATGTATTTGAATGTTTCTATATGTGTGAATGTGAGAATTGAATTGATGTCTGAATGTATGTACTTGTGTAGAATTTTGCTTGTGACTTTTGCAGGTTTGCGGCCTGTTTGTAGGCTGATATCAATGGATGTCGTAAACCTGCAGTTCAGAAAACTGAACTGCAGGTTCTCATCCTGCTGACCAGCCACAGCAGGCCTGCAAACTGATATGAAAAAAAAAATATAAATAGGCGTCGGTTATTTATCGAAAACCGTCAGCAAAGACATACAGCGTCGGTTATTTGATAAAACCGCCGCCTAATAGTACAAACAACCCAACCGTGCAGGATAGCACGGCCGTGGTGTAAATGGCGTCGGTTATTCATATAAAACCGACGCCTATAGTACTAACATAGCCGTGCAGGGAAGCACGGCCGTGCAGGGAAGCACGGCCATGCAGGGAAGCACGGCCGTGTCGTCTTGAAGTACAGACGTTAGTGGTTTAGAAAATGTGTCGGTTATCTACTAAAACACCGACGCTATATTCCATATAGGCGTCGGTTGTGTAGTAAATAACCGACGCACAAAGTGCCCTAGATGACGCCATTTTCTATGGCGCGAACACTTTTGGCGGCGGTTATTTACTAAACAACCGACGCCAATAGGACAAATAGGCGTCGGTTAAAAAACCGACGCCGAAGTGTTCAACCTTTAGCGGCGCCCACATAGGCGTCGGTCGGAAACCGACGCCAAATGGGGTTAAACGACCGACGCCAAAGGCCGTTTCTGTAGTAGTGAAGCTTGAGGCACGGGAGTGTAGTTAGTGGATTCAGATTTGTCTACAGTATCAATTTTGCCTTATCCCCGGCAACGCCGCCAAAAAGTTGACCGGCCTAAATCGGGTGTCCAAAAGTGGAGGCGGATTTGAGGTAGTCGAGCTTTTACATTTATAAACCCGAATCCTTCTAGGCCCCCGCAACTTTGATTATGGGGTCGAAGTAGATATACGGGGTCGAACACAGGGACAAGGGGGGTAGTGTTGAGAACTCAGAATCGACACGCTACACTCCGACAGGTATAAAGAGATAGTAAATTCCCCAAGGGGAAGTAGCAAGATGTCACAAACAAAACAAAGAAATCTATCTCCAAGTGGAGCTACTAGAAAGATTTAAGGTTTTAGTCATTTAGCAGTTTTTAGGGGTTTTCATTCAACGGAAACATAAAGATAAAACTAGAGCTAGAGCAAGGTACGAAGGATAAGACTTCAGTAAAACAAGCGGTAGCAGTAACATCCTGCACCCCTCCTCTCAGAGTGGGTACCTCTAACCAAGCATCAACACCCCTCTCGAGGTTGCTGGACTTAAGTTAGAGTGGAGTGTTACTGATACGACTCCGTTCTAGACACTCTCGTACTCCATAATCAGACCAAACACTAGAGCCACAACACAACTCTCGAAGTTGTTGCGACGGGAAAACACGGTTCGGTAGCTAAGTGAAACGTCATACAAACATGCTAGCTAGAGTTTAGATATCAAACATAGCAGTCATCCAACATTGTGCACCAAGCATAGTGCAGCAAGTAATTAAGTTTCTCTATTTCCATAAACATTAAAGGTCTTAATACATTTCATAAGTAAAGACTTAAATATCAAAATTAAAGATAGATGTTGCCTTCTTGATGTAGAAGGATGACAGACTACTGTAGCTCTCCAGCCCGATACCGGTCAGGACAGCCCGATACACCAGTGTCGGGCAGCACACCCTCTCGGGCGGCACGTCGTGACGGTTGACAGTATCGCTCAAGGACCCTGGCCGATACGCTCATGTGGGGCGGCGTACCCTCTCGGGCAGCACGCTTGACGGGCGAAGTGTATCGGGTTCGGTATCTTGTCGGGCATGGAGCTATGCATCTACTGTCGGGCACTTGTGTCGCTCATCATTGCTGGCCGATATCGGCCAGCAGTGTCGGCCAGGATGGTCCTAAGTGAACCATCCCCTCCCTCTCGGGATGAGGAAGAGCTAACCTAGAGTTGCCCGACATGAGCACTGGGGCGCGATACTCTTGCTCTCGCAGGTTTCCTGTAAAGATCGCTCAAAGCTCCCAACTATCCGAACTGTCTTTTCGGCTCCCTGTAGCTGCTATTTATAGGCAGCGGTTGGGGGAAGTTGTGGTGCTCGAAGCGCCACGTGTCCTCCTTATTCGCGGGTCGGTGGACGGTCGATACTGGTATCGCTCAGCTCATGGGTTTCAACTATCGGTCATGTGGCGGGCGGCACACCTGCCGGTGGGTGGCTGTGTCACCCGGCAAGCTTGGGTTGTCATGGCGAGTTTGGCTCCCTGTCGGGTAGAATACGTGTCGTCCGTCAGTTTCTTCTTGCATGGCATCCCTTTGTCGTGCGTCATTGGGTCGCTCCACCCTGTCGGGCAGAGGTCGTATCGGGCGTCAGGAAGGACGAAACAGACTTGGAATTATTTGTGGGCCAGGATGGCCTTATTGTACCAAAATGAGGAAAAACTCTGCAAAAGATGGAAATATTGGATTAAGAGCATTGCTTGGCCAATTATCGCAAAAGTGCTAATAAAAGAGAGGAAAATAGCAGAAAAGGGCAGTTTTGATAAAAGAATAAAGGGCAAAAACATCACAAAAATAGGTGTTATCATTGACCTGAAAACAGAAAGCATACATTGGAAATCTATACTGAAGGTTTCAGTGTGCACAGATTTAGTGGGAGAAAACTAGTCCATGTTAAATGGAGTTAGTATCCCAAGGCCAAGTGCCCAATTCTTATGAAGAATGGGAACACAAGTGCCATTTCTTGGTGTGGGAGAGCATCGTTCTAGGGCATAAGATCTCAAGGCGTGGGATTGAGGTGGACGTAAGCAAAGCCGAAGCAATATCCAAGCTTCCTCCACTGATATCCGTGACGGGGGTGCGAAGCTTCCTCGGGCACGCTGGATATTACTGAAGATTCATCAAGGACTTCTAGAAGATTTTCAAACCGCTGTCCAATCTTCTGGTAAAAGATGTTGAATTTGTTTTCTCTAACGATTGTCTCAGTGCTTTTCAGGCCCTGAAAAATGCTTTAATATCACCACCTATCCTTCAAGCGCCATAATGGGGTTTACCTTTTGAGCTGATGTGCGATGCTAGCGACTACGTGGTTGGAGAAGTCCTGGGGCAAAAGAAAGACAATAAGCACCATGTGATTTGCTACGCGAGTCGCATGTTGGACGAGGTTTAGGAAAACTATACAACAACTGAAAAGGAGATGCTCGCGATCGTCTTCACGTTTGATAAGTTCAGGTCACATCTCGTCAGAGCAAAGGTCAAGGTATACACAGATCACGGGGCAATAAATACTTAATGCAGAAGAAAGACGCAAAGCCCATACTTTTGAGGTGGGCCTTATTGCTCCAAGAGTTCGACCACGAAATTATCGACAAGAAGGGAGCGGAAAATGTGGTCTCTGACCACCTATCAAGGATCGTGACTGAGAGACAGGGAGGGCCTCCAATCAATGACAACTATGCCGATGAGGCTCTTATGCTGGCCGAAGCTCAAGAAGAAAGCCTACCCTGGTTTGCAGACATCTGCAATTATCTTGCTTGCGGAGAGCTGCCTCCTGACATCACGTACAATCAGAAAAAGAAGCTATTCGCGGATGCTAAAAACTACTACTGGGATGATCCTCTCCTGTTCATAAGATGCGTCGACAACTTATATAGGAGGTGCATGCCAGAGGAAGAAACTACAGACATCCTGAAAGAATGCCACGCCTCCCCCTACGGTGGACACCTGGGTAGCGAAAGAATAGCTGCAAAAGTGCTACAGTCAGGTTTCTACTGGCCCACCTTATTTAAAGATGTTGCACAATTTGTGAAATTTTGCAAAGAGTGCCAGTTCACAGGAAACATAGGGCAGAGGAATGAAATGCCAATGGCAAGTTGGATCAAAGTAGAAATATTTGACGTGTGGGGGATCGACTACATGGGACCGTTTCCCCCATCCCGGGGGTATCAATACATACTCGTAGCAGTGGATTATGTATCGAAGTGGGTAGAATCGGTAGCCACCCAAACCTTCGATGCCAAGTCAGTTATCAAGCTCTTTGAGAAGACCATCTTTCCTCATTTCGGTGTATCGCGCACAGTTATAAGCAACAGAAGGTCGCACTTTGGCTCGAGATAGTTTGAAGCACTCCTGCGCAAGTACGGAGTGAAGCACAAGATCACTACACCCTACCACCCACAGACGTCAGGGCAGGTAGAGGTTTCCAACAGACAAATCAAGCAGATCTTGGAGAAAATTGACAGCCGAACAAGGAAAGACTGGTCCATGAAGCTTGACGACGCACTTTGGGCCTACCGTACTGCTTACAAAACACCCATTGGAAACACCCCCTACCATCTAATCTACGGAAAGTCCTGCCATCTGCCTTTGGAATTGGAACACAAGGCCCTTTGGGCAATCAAGTTCCTAAATATGGACCTCGACAAAGCAGGAGAAAAGAGGTTTTTGCAGCTTCAAGAGATCGAAGAGCTGAAAATGAATGCCTACGAAAATGCAAAAATCTACAAACAGAGGACAAAATTGTGGCATGATGCCCACCTCAGGAGAAAAGATGTAAGCGAAGAGGATAAGGTCTTGTTATTCAAATCCTCTATTCATCTTTTCCCGAGGAAGTTACAAACGAGATGGTCAGGACCGTTCACAATGTCAAATATTTACCCATCAGGAATGATGGAGCTCTACGACAAAGACGATCCAACCAAAGTCTTTCAAGTGAATGGGCACAGGGTGAAAAGGTTCTATGAAGATGTGGTGTTTGTCAGGAGAGCAGAGATCAGCCTGTAAGATATGGGTTCAGTAGAGGGATGAACAAGATGATCTTACACCGGTCGAGCTGGCGACGCAAACTTCAACGCTCATTGGGAGGCAGTCCGAGTTTTTCATTCTTTCGTAGAATAGGATGCCTTTCTTCTTCCATGTAAAAAGAACATTATGGATTGTAATAACGCTCGAGTCAATGCACGCACCGAGCGTACTGACTCTTCTGTTTTATGGGCCACCGCGGTATTTTGTAAGGCTTTGAAGAGTAATACCCTCTGAGGTCATGGGCTTAACCCTTAGCCAATGATGTTTTACCCTTTGATCACTTTTTCTTCTCTTAAGTTTTAGTTTTCGGCCGCCTGTTTTTAACCATATCGGGCTGCAGCTCAGCTGGCGCGCAGGACCGCTCGTATCGGGCTATGGTGTCTCAAGCATTGCAACGGCCGTGACGGTTGGCATTCCGGGGCAGCGTGCACCCTATCGTGCATGCGAGCAATTGCCCTTATTGAGACTTGATGGACCGTCGTCTCGGGAACTGCCTGACTCGTCGGCCGACGCGTGCCCAAGAAATGCCCGTTTTACCCCCAGCTGAGTTTGCTATATATAGTAAAGTGGACTTACCGTGTTGGGCTATCACACTTACTCTTTTTAGCCACACATATTATTCAGTAAGCCGCTTTTGCTCCCGTACCAGCCGGCTTGCCTTCACCCTTGTATTGTGCGATGGCTCCAATGAGCAAAGGTATAGCCCGACAGACTTATCGCCCGACATGAGTTTTTCATATCGCGCGCTGCTTATCGGGTTTACGAGCCTAGTCAATTTTGTATCGCCTGATGTAGTTAATCACGTCATAACGACCGATGGTGTTTGCCCGATACGCCATATTGGGCGACACATTTTTCTTTTGTGACGTCCTGTCGGGCAGTTGCTCTTTGGTGACCTTATCGGCTGGTATATCCGTATTGGGCGGTATGTTGTGCCGTGCAGCTCACTGCGTATCGCCCAATCTTGTATCGACTCGAGTTTTCTTTTGATGGACAATACCTGGATTTTGAAATAAGTCAAGTCTTATCGAGTTTCTTTTTCTTTTCCTATCTAACATTTAAATGGTTAATGAACTTGATAATAGGTAGAATTATGGCCGCAGCGGAAGCAACAACTGTCAGACAGAAACGTCAGAACCCCGAAGAGGAGCACTTCCTTATCATAATCTATCTTCTGCGGTGGTTTAGCACCATCTCCAGAGACAACACAAGTCTTTCCCTGATGGCCTTTGGATTGCGTCGGGGCATTCCGATTCCATCCTCTTAAAGAGGGGGGAAGCATCCACAAGTGTTTTCAAGAGCTCTCTGTCGACCATGCACAAGCTTCAAGCTTCCTTCTTGAGAGCTTTGCACTTGTTCCGGCTGCTTCCAATTGGGGAAATAAAAGGGTTGCAGCAAAGAAGCATATTGCAGCTTCTCCAAGGCACAAGCGAGCCCGCTAGATAACCTTCACTGGGCAGCTTCTCCAAGGCACAAGCGAGCCCGCTAGATAACCTTCACTGGGCTAACATGGCCTCACCCTATATCCTTCGCTACTCTGGGACAGAGTGCAGAGTAAGTTTGGGGGGGGGGGTACCCATGTACTAGTGAAGGAGGTATAAAAATTTTCTTCACCTCCACCCTTTGTGCCATTTTGTTCTTGCTCTTTATCATGTGTATGTATCCATGCTCGTATAAATGTCATGATCATATAAAATTTTTTGAAAATTTTTTGCTTTTATTCGCATGCATATATTGCTATAATAGTAAAAACATGATGTGACTTCTTGAAAAGTTTGTTTTCTATGTGCTGAACGAGTTACAAGTGCTGTTATATCTTTTTGATAATGTTGTTTCAAACGAACAAAAGATTATGTTTTTCCAGGAAAAAAAATTCGAAAAATATAATAGTCTCGCAAACAGCTAAGAGACAAGTATTGAGAAGGAAAAAGCTGCCCAAACAGCAGAAATCTCTTTGTTTTCCCTCACCCATCAAAAATCCCAAAAAGAGAGAGAAGCCTTATGAGAGTGAATAAAAGCATGAGAGTTGTGCCCAATAAAAGAAAAAAAAAATTATATATATATATATATATACATACACTTGTGTTCCAAAAGTACCCATCTTTAGGCATGGTAGATCCGGGGCAGTGGTACGTAGGATGTGAAATCACTGCTCTAAAGCCAACTAGCTTGGACTGTAGGGACCACTTGCCCGTTAACGGACCCTTACCTGGATGGACCGATGGGAGACAAGAAAAACCCCAAAAATCCTCAGCCTACCTTATACACAACTTTCTGCCCTAAAATAAAGTTGTTTGGTGTGTGAGCTAACATCAAAATCATACAACAAAGTCTCACCGAAGCTGTAGAGAAAAATCTTACTTAAACAATAAGGTATGAAAAAACGAAGTCTTTTGTTTGTAGTGAGGCAGCATTATCTCTAAAGGCATTACTATACTTGTTTTACCTCTTGGCCTGAAAGCTATACCAAGCAAGAAGAAGCATCATAAAATAAAGTTTAAATATTGATTGAGAACAATCAAAGAGCTAAGTTTGGGGGAGTTGATAACACCTATTTTTGTGATGTTTTTGCCCTTTATTCTATTATCAAAACTGCCCTTTTCTGCTATTTTCCTCTCTTTTAATAGCTCTTTCGCAATAATTGGCCAAGCAATGCTCTTAATCCAATATTTCCATCTTTTGCAGAGTTTTTCTTCATTTTGGTACAATAAGGCCGTCCCGGCCCAAAAATAAGTCCAAGTCTGTTTCAGCCTTCATGACGCCCGATACGACCTCTGCCCGACAGGGTGGAGCGACCCAATGACACACGACAAAGGGATGTCACGCAAGAAGAAACTGACGGACGACACCTCTTCTACCCGACAGGGAGCCAAACTCTCCATGACAACCCAAGCTTGTCGGGCGACACAGCCACCCACCGGCAGGCGTGTCGCCCTCCACGTGACCGATAGCCGACACCCCTGAGTCGAGCGATACCAGTATTGGCCGTCCACCGACCCGCGAATAAGGACACGTGGCGCTTTGAGCACCATAACTTCCCCCAACCGCTTCCTATAAATAGCAGCTACAGGGAGCCGAAAAGACAGTTCGAATAGTTGGGAGCTTTGAGCGATCTTCAGAGGAAACCTGTGAGAGCAAGAGTATCGCGCCCCAGTGGTCATGTCGAGCAACTCTAGGTGAGCTCTTCCTCATCCCGAGAGGGAGGGGATGGTTCACTTAGGACCGTCTTGGCAGACACTGCAGGCCGATATCGGCCAGTGATGATGAGTGACACAAGTGCCCGACAGTAGATGCATAGCTCCATGCCCGACAAGATATTGAACCCGATACGCTTCGCCCGTCAAGCGTGCTTCCCGAGAGGGTGCGCCACCCGACATGAGCGTATCAGACAGGGTCCTTGAGCGATACTGTCGGCCGTCACGACGTGCTGCCCGAGAGGGTGTGCCGCCCGACACTGCTGTATCGGGCTAGGCTCCTGACCGGTATCGGGCTAGAGAGCTACAATAGTCTGTCGTCCTTCTACATCAAGAAGGCGACATCTATCTTTAATTATGTTATTTAATTCTTTACTTATGCAATGTATTAAGACCTTTAATGGTTATGGAAATAGAGAAGCTTAATTACTTGCTGCTCTATGCTTGGTGCACAATGTTGGATGACTGCTATGTTTGATATATGAACTCTAGCTTGCATGTTTGGATCGTGTTTCGCTTAGCTACCGAATAGCATTTTCCCGTCGCAACAACTGCGAGAGTTGTGTTGTGGCTCTAGTGTTTGGTCCGATTCTAGAGTATGAGAGTGCCTGGAATGGAGTCATATCAGTAACATTCCACTCTAACTTAAGTCCAGCGACCTCGAGAGGGATGTTGATGCTTGGTTAGAGGTACCCGCTCTGAGAGGAGGGGTGCAGGATGTTACTGCTGCCGCTTGTTTTACTGAAGTCTTATCCTTCGTACCTTGCTCTAGCTCTAGTTTTATCTTTCTATTTTCGTTGCATGAAAACCCCTAAAAACTGCTAAATGACTAAAACCTTAAATCTTTCTAGTAGCTCTACTTGGAGATAGATTTCTTTGTTTTGTTTTGTGACATCTTGCTACTTCCCTTTGGGGAATTTACTATCTCTTTATACCTACCGGAGTGTAGCGAGTCGATTATGAGTTCTCAACACTACCCCCCTTGTCCCTGTGTTCGACCCCGTATATCTACTTTGACCCCGTAAGCAAAGTTGCAGGGGCCTAGAAGGATTCAGGTTTATAAATGTAAAAGCTCGACTACCTCAAATCCGCCTCCACTTTTAGACGCGCGATTTAGGCTGGTCAGTCAAGAGGTTTTCATAAACTATCTCTATAGATATCTATTCCTATCTCATAGGAAACGTCTCTGTCTTCCTTAAAGATAATTTCCTCTTTGTATTCCATTCAAGAACATCTCATTCCTAATCGATATGTGGAATGCAAATACGCTCCCACTCAATCACATATCCCTTCTTTATCTTTGACGTATTAGTCAAACCCTTTGACTATATCAAAGTAAAGATCCAACTCTGAGTTGCTAGTACTTAATCAATCACATTGATTAGTCCATTGTAACTTATAGACTTCATTTGCATTAATGGATTCATAAGCCTTATAGGTTGTTTCACGTGCACATCCTTGTTTTATTCCTCATAGGAATGCAGTTTTAGTACATATATGCCAAATCTCTTAGTCATTAAGTTGCAATCAACAAGCATCATCCTTCTCAAAATGTCATCCATGTGTCTTAACACTTAAGACACATTCGCACTTATGGATTTCATCCCAATGGGTGCTACCATCAAAGTCATACCTTATGGTTTACATGGAAGTCATTTAGGATGTAATGGTCATATACCATAACTCAAAATTTGGTTCCCCATATTCATCTAGATAGTTGATTCATCACATGACCAACTCATCGTATAGATATTCGAGGAGCACTTAAACCATTAACAATAGTAGAGAATTTTGCAAACATTTCACTAATTGATTCATTAGAATCCATACGAAAGTGTTCAAAGTTTTGTTTAAACATGCTAATTTTGGAATTTTTGACTTGAACTGTACCTTCATAGGTTATGGACAGTCTATGCCAAATATCATAGGCTGTGTCACAATTAGATATTCTATTAAATTCTCCTACCGAAATAGAACAATATAAAATGCTTACAGCTTTTGCATTCATTTGGGCCAGCTTTACCGTGTTTGCATCCCATTCTGCAAATTGAGTTTGAGGGAGCTCATATGGGGTTGACACCATTCTCCATAAGTCCCAATTGATGCCTTGGAAGTAGAACTGCATCCTTCTCTTCCAATATTGGTAGTTTGTTCCATCGAACGCTGGAGGCCTATCAACAAGTGTTCCTTCAAGGTTAAGGTTGTTGAGCACTCCATCCCCCATTTCTTCAAGACCTTGTTAGGGTTCCTTGAAGTCTGCTCTGATACCAATTGAAAAACACTAGAGGGGGGGGGTGAATAGAGTTTTTAAATAATTTTAACAATTTATTTAACTCAAACAACCACAATTAAAAATTAGAAGAAGGAGACAGGTGTTTAGAGTGGTTCCAACTTTAGCAACTACTAAAGTTGTCAGTCCACTACCCGGTTGCTTACCCAACCGGGATTTTGAAAGTATTTATTTTATTACCTTCTCAAGGATTTATACAAAATACAATACTTTCCTTTACACCCTTTGAGCAGCCTTCACTTGAAGTAGGTGCACCAACTTTGAGGTAGCCTTCTTGAAGTAACTCCAAGCTCCCCCTTGAAGTAGCCTTCCTCTCTAGAAGTAACCTCCCGTTGCACCAGCCTTCTGAAGTAGCTCAAAGTCACCTTCTTCGCCAAGAAGAACTTCACCCTCTCCAATCAGCAGCCTCCAACCTAGGAGTAGCAAGGAGAGTACAAATGGTAATAGAGAACAAGAAAGAAAAAGGAAATTACAACTTATCCTTTGTAGCCCAAGGCTTGATTTGCCTAGATCAAGCGTATAGATCTCCTAACCAAGTGTGTGAACTTGTGATTGCAGTGGGTAGGAGATACTAGCCTATAGGACACGAATTATGAGCTAAGGAAGGAAGTAGCCAATTGTCACAATGCTCAAATTGCTCACAAACAGATTGCTCAAAGTATGCTTAAAGAATTCTCAAGTGTAGCAAGTGTGTTTGAGTGTCCTATGGCTTGTCCTATTTATAGGAATGGCCTAAGGATGCTTAAGGACGTTCTAGACAACTTCTAGGGGTTTCTAAGTGCTTAACTAGCCGTTAGGTACAAAGTTGTTGCTTTAACAACGGCTAATTAATTAATTCTGCAGTTGCTGTCAGAGACAATCTCGGTCGAGGAATGGTCGACCGAGACACCTACTCGGTCGAACTTTTGTCGACCGACAGGCACTCTGGAACAAGTGATTTGCAACGTCTTTCTCCAACTGCCAACTAACTTGTCTGTTGTGTCTAACGGCTACTTTGGATTTTTCTCGGTCGAGAAGATTGTCGACCGAGAGTGTCTCGGTCGAGGAGTTTGTCGACCGAGATTGATCCTGTTTCAATGTTTCAATTTTGGCACTACACTATATGTATGAGTGTGCATATGTGATCCTATTTGAAGAGGATGACTTATCTAAGTGTGATGTTTAGCTAGGGAAGATCTAACGCTTGATTTACATGCAATCTAAGTACTTGTACATTATATATTTGTACAAGTTTTTACAAAGCGATTACATTGCATGAAAACATAAACATGTAAGCATATGGATTTCCCTAGTTGCTTTGGCATCCACCTTAATCCTGCACACTCAAGTAGCTCGTTAGATCAATAAGAATGAAATGTTTGTCATAATCAAAACAAAGGGATTTATAGATGTCCATTTAGCCAACAGTGTTGCCTGTATCTATTTCCCTACCGTAGTCAGCAATGACAGTTACCATCAGCGACATATATTGTTGGGAAGTCTGGAATGCAATCTTTGTTGAATCTGATCTTTCTTTAATGGTAGAGGACGACCACACTTGCTCCATCTCCTCATTCCCATTTCCATCACCCACCTGAAAATCAATGTGTGATATTTTTTATCTTATTTTTTCTTATTATTTATGTTTGCTAAATCAGAATCTTCTTTTTTATGAACAATGTTCTTTTCGGGTGCCCATGAACCAAGTATGTACAACGATAGAAGTTCTTGTTAAAACCAATTCATTTCCTCTTTATTCTTGATTGGATTTATGAATTTAAAGGTAGATAACCAAGTGGCAATTCGTACCAAGTTCTACACAAAAGTAATGAGAAACATTGTTATGACCTGATGAACTATAGAGGTTGGTTACGGCCAAGTGTTGTGAGGCACAATGCCTTTTCCTGTCGACCATTCTAGTTACAAAGGCAGTAGAGCTCGAGAAGGACGTGTCCATTCTAGCAAGTCTAGGTCTCAATTTTATTAATGAGACACATAACCCATAAGGTTATTACTTATTGATAGTGGTCGTCTCTTGTCGTGCATCAGATTGATTCAATGAAGGAAACATTTAAGAAATGTTACTTGGAGAAGGCATGTCAAGTGGTCGCAAGGGGATTCTGCCTAACATTTTCTAACGCCATCCTATGTCCTAGAATACTAAACACAATTATGTAGTAACTCTTGTCTTAGAAAGCAACTATGTGGTACACAAAGTAACTATCTACCCCAAAAAGTAACTACTTGTCTTAGAAAGTAACACTTAGCCATCAAAAGTAAATATTTGGTATGAAAAGTAACTATTTTACCCAAAAAGTAAAACATAGTCATGAAAAGTAACTATGTGGTACACAAAGTAACTATATGGACCAAAAAGTACCACAGACTCATCAAAAGTAGCAACATGGCTATGGAAAGTTTGTGATGTGAATACAACTATACAAAATAAAGTTTGTGTAAATGTTGAGCTCAATCAAAGATGATATCTTCACTAACCCAAGATTTCAAAAATCAATTGAGGAGTATAAAATAGAACTTCAAGACCAAGTAAGGAGGGAGTGCTTGTTGTGTACTTATCTACTTTGGTATGAAAAAATATATCTGTAACTTATTAAACTTAGCCCCCCCTACCAAGATTTTTTGGATCTGCCACTACAGAGGGACTAAATCAGTCTCTAGGGGGCGACTTCCATGGCACCCCGAGATGGGGCTAGAACTACAGAAGCAATAGGTAGGAAGGAGAGGGGTCTGCGCTTCAGCATGAAAATTGTCCACCTGACTTGGGAGAGTAGAGATCAAAGCACTTGTGATTTGGGCGCAAAGTAACTTTGCCAGTGCATGTCCAATACCACTTACGGTGACATTGCATTCTGAACAACACCACCAATGAAAATAACTCATCCACTCTGGCTTCCATAGTCCGCACAAACTCCCACGAGAGGATATTAGACTCTTCCGCATTCTCCGAGTCTATATAGAGGGGGTCCAACAAGAGAACGACAATGATGCAGAAAGTAACATTTGATAATAAAAAAGTGACAAATTGATAATTAACTCATATAACACTAGTCCTCTAGGATAAAACATCAAAAACACAAACTTTATCCGATGTTAACACACCCCAACCCGTGAAAGTAACCATGTGGTATATAAATTAACTATTTTGGTAAAAAAGTAACTACTTGTCACGAAGAGTAACTACTTGTCACAGAAAGTAACAGTGGTTGCTACAGTTGGTTACCATCAAACATTTTGGACTTTTTTAAATTCTATTTTAGTTACTTTTATTAAAGCACTTGCCAAAGTAAAGTCCCTTTGATTTAAGGGTTATCATATTGAGATCTCAAGGACGAGTTTATGAGATTCTATCCCAAACAAAGGAAACAAAACTGTATCGATGTCACATGTTTATTCTTAATAGCTATACTGCATTATTAATATATAAATGAAAAAAATGATAAATATTGTGACTGATTGGTCTTCCTAGCAATTACAAGGACTAGTTATGAAACATCATGCACCGTGGTGATTTCCTTTTGCATGTTGTGACTCTGTTTTTAAAGTGTGTGCCAAGCTTTTAAAGGAAGAAACAAAAATGATCAGGAATCCTTTGTTGGTATGTATGCCCTGAGAGCCAATCATGGGATGATTGGTGGGATACATTAATATTGATTTGATAATGATTAAATAGATTGAATGACTAGAGAATGACAGTACTCAATGACGTATGCTTTCAGGTTGAGGACCTGAACGATGCGATCATATAGATGCTAAGAGTTTGTACATTCTTATTATGTCCCTAGTAGGATGTCATTGTGGAAGGTAGATAGACAACAATGACACACATGACTAGATTCTGGTGTTGGTTGATGACAAAATCTCATTAGTCATGATATGGAGATATCAAACCAAACACATAGGTACTTGTTAGAGAACAAGTGTATCAGACATACCTACTGTGAGTTTGACACATGGAACCATGACATGGTAGTCATAGTCAGTTTTCATAGTGATGGTGGTGAATGTGATTCTTTGACCTGAAATCACTACACTCAACACATGTCGTTGGGTATACTTTGACTTCATCAAACGTAGTCCTGAAACATGGGTTGTTATAAAGGTGATGATTGGGTGGCTTTGACACATGGGGCTTTTGAGGGGTGAGTGATAGATATGGGATTTGTCCATCTTGAGGGAGTTTGATATCCATGGCCACTTGATGAGTAAGATTGAGATAGGCGTGTGCTTGCATGTATGAACCAGTATGTGTTATTGATGTCATACATATCTCCTCCAGTCTACTCTGAGATCAAGAAAGTGAATGAACGTTGATAGGATGACTATTCCATCCCTTGAGCTCATTTGGGATATCAGAGACAAAGGAATTATACATTCGTTGTAACACCATTCATAGATTGTAGGATTGAAAGTTGTTCTCTAACTTTCTATTTCACTTGGTTAGCACTGATGTGCGACTAGGCACCGCTCTTTGCTTGGGAAGTCATAAATGTTATGGACTTTCACTTCCAACGTGAAATGGGCCCACAGGGTCACACACATAGGATTTAATCTAGAAGAGAAGTTTATCCACAAAAGATGTTTATATTTATTTCTAAAGGAGTTTAGTAGTTCAATTAAATACTTAATCAATTGATAGCTCAAAATCATAGCGTTTAAGGTGTTGGACCAGATGATTAAGAGTATCAAATTGATTGGAAATGCAATTGACTAATTTGCACAGTCTACTTCCCCAACCGATCGAATCACAAGGTTGAACTGATCGGCTCAGGTTGATGAACCGATCAGCTCAAGTGGTGAGTTGATCGTCTCATGTGTCAATGAAACAATCGACTCAATTGTTGAACTGGTCGATTCGTGTGACCAACCGAGATCATTTGGAAAGTCAGAAGACTCTTTTTGCAAATACATATTTGTTTCACATGTACACATTTGATTTGGACAAGCACTAATATTTGATTAGTTGGAAACAAACATGAAAGTCAATTCATATTGGACCAGGACCACGAACCGATCGGCCCATCCTTGAACCGATCGGCTCAGGTGTCCCAACCAACTGGTTTAGGTGTGAACCGATCGGCTCAGGTCCCCAAACGATCGGTTTAGACTTGAAACGATTGGTTCAGCTGGCGTAGTTGGTTGTTTTGTGGAAAATCTCAAACCCTTCTACTCCTGATTTAATCATGCATTGCCTGGGGTAGATAACCCTGTCCCATGACCCTCCTATATATATAGGGGTAGTGGGGGCTTCTCAGGAACAACAACTCAGAACACCAGTTGCTCTGCAAAGTTGTCGTTCTCTCTGATTATGGTAACCGAGAGAGCCCGAGCAAGTGCTACCCGATAAGGGAGGCACAACAAGGGAAAGACAAAGCAAAAAAGCGACTAGTTGCAGGAGAGTGTGTCAGTGACTAGTACACTGACAGGAGGGTGTGAATCCTTCTGATTCTTTGTGGGACAAGGACATCAGAGTTCTAAGTGGTCTGTGTGGACTACTACAGAGGCAAGAGATTTCTAGTGCTCGGAGGACAACTTTCAATCCTGACAGTCCCGGTGAGACCAGGAGCTGCATAGACACCGTCCAAGACCAGAGGTGAAGACCGTGTAAGTCGTAAGGTAACATCGCTGAGCAAGCCTCAGGACAAGGTATGTCTTTGCAAACCATCCTTCCTATTGTATAGACGTTGATTTGATTCCTTTATTCTGGGTATGGGAGAAGAAAAAATTTGTTTCCGCTACCTTCTCTGTCTCCCCTAAAACCCAACAGTGGTATCAGAGCCACGTCCACTGCTCTATACTTTATGATTATCGATGTGATCGATTATGGTTTGTCTCCTTTATTTATTGCATACGATGCGAATAAAATTGGCTATATGAATGCACTCGATACGTGTCACCCTTAAACGAGTTTTATGGTGGATGGATAGCGTGGTTATGGCCAATAAACCCTATATATGTGTGCTTGGTTGAATGTGGTTTCTTGCATCTTGGTTTGTGCACCGATTCCCCATCTCTTATTCCTGATGTAACTCGAGATAACTCAAGATTTCTTTTCTACCTTTGCTCCCCCCAAATGTAACTCGAGGTTTCCCAACTTAAATGTAGATAGGATAAATCTTTTTATATTTCATGTTATGTCAAAGGACGGAGGACAATCTGACGACGACTGAGATGATGTCAAGGATATAAGAACTCACAACTCCTTGTGATTTTTAATATCCTTTATTAGTGTGGGGTATGATTTATTTAAGAAGAAATTAGTTATTTGATAATCATCCTCTAACTCCTTAGAGTATGACTCCTTCTTGATTTAGACATCACCATGCCTTAATCACGAGCTTACTATGATACACTATCATAATCACTCATAAGGATCTCAAACATTTGGTTCAAGTATTTCATTCATTGATCTCATCTAGAATTAACACTTTAACAAATTCGTACCTCATCTATGATATTTATTGAACACTTCAAGATATTCATATTGGTATTTCTCTAAATACTATTTGAAGTACTAGCATTAACTCTAATAGGTATGTAAATACATCACATGTATTATGCCCAATAGGATAATCATTCTCCCACTACCTTAGTGAAGATTGATTAATCATGTCCAAGAGATTCATGTCTCTTACTGGTTCTCTAATCGAAAAAAGGCTAGACTTATCGATCATATGGAAACTAGAAATGAATTTCTCATGATTTATGCTAATTTGATTGTTTGAGTTATCAAAACCTTTTAGGTATCACTTTATCTTATGCATACCAAGTACCACAAGAGAAACAAGGCATTGCCACAAAGATTGAAACATCAACTTTATTAAATACCATCATTGTCATAAAATATGCAAAATTAAGGTGTTTCTATCCATTGGCAAATATGAATTAGCAGTTCATAACTCTATTACATGCCTTCAAGGCTGAAAATAAACTAAAGTACTCCTATCTGTGGCGGCAACACTTGCCCCATTTTATATCTTGGTATCATATACCTTAAAAATGTTACAAGTTTATTTCATGACACCTTTAGGTGGATACGTCCGTTGCCTCCATTAGTTCTTCCAGATAGAGAGGACAATTCCTTTTCCAATGTCCTGGCTTTTGACAATGGTGGACATTTCCTCTCTTGGTCATGCCTCCCTTGGCCTTGAGAATTGAAGATGACTTGGGCTGTTGGCTAGCATCAGAACCTTTCTTAGCCTTGCCCTTGCCCTTGTGCTTGGACTTTCCTTTCTAGTTGTTGATCATCATCACAGATTTAGGCTTGTCCTTCTTCATATGTGCCTCGGCTGTCCTAAAAATGCCCAACAACTCTATCAATGGCTTGTCAAAGTTGTTCTTGTTGTAGTTTATCACAAACTGACTGTAGGATTTTGGCAATGATTGCAGTATCACGTCGGTAGCCAACTCTTGGCTCAGAGGAAATCCCAGTCTTGTCAGGTTCTCCACATACCCAATCATTTTGAGTGTGTGAGGACCAACTAGATTTCCTTCTATCATGACACACTTGTACAACACCTTGGAGACATCATATCTCTCTTGCCGTGCTTGATCTTCATACATGTTCTTGAGATGCTAAATCATCTCAATGACACCCATGTTATCATGTTGTCTCTGCAATTCGTGGTTCATGGAGCACAACATCAAGCACTTTGCATCGATGGCATCTTCAGAATGCTTCTTCTAAGCATCCCTTTCTGCCTTTGGTGCAGTAGGAGCAGGTTCCTCTGGAGCTAGAGTATCCAGGATGTAGAGCTTTTTCTCTTGATTGAGAACAATTCTCAATGTCCTAAACCAGTTGTGGAAGTAAGTCCCATTCAGCTTGTCGTTTTCAAGGAACGATCGCAATGAAAAGTGATTGTTGTTGCCTGTCATTTGTACTACAAAATGAAATATATGCAATTTAGTCCAAAACGCAATTTTGACTTATTTGATTGATTTGAAAGGTTAATGATATAATTAGGACTTTAATTAATTATCGCTCCCACTATTTTAGTTCAAATTGATAGCCCTCACCATCAATTTAGAAGATTGCAGCGTACAATCTTCTAGTGGGTCAAGATCCATATTTCATCAAGTCATGAGTCAGCTTTGGTTGATCGCCCAAAATCTTGACTATTTAGGTAGGCCATCATGCCAATTGCATCATATGCAACTCTTAATGAATGAACATGCGCAACACCTTGCCATGAACATTCCGTTCCTCTGGGCTTAGATGCTCTAAGAATCACCAGTTAAGTCTAACCTAAAAGCCGACACAGTAAACATGCACCCTACTTTGGCAGAGCCTACATGTTTACCCTTAACACTTCCATGAGATAGATGGCGCACCACGCTTTGGCGTAACCTTTGCTTGGTCGATCAAGTTTTTCATGTGTGTCACTAATGGAAGGCGTAAAAGACTTAATATTTAGATGAGGTATTTGGTTTTATAGGTATATATACATAGCCAATCACCACAATACATAGTACGTATTATATACATGCTATATCCCATAGAAAAATGTGAAACAATAAAAGCAATGATTATGGCCTTCCTAATGTGATTCCTCGAGCCAAGAGGAATCATGGTTATCTAGGTCTACATCACATGCAACCTACCCATGATGGAGTATTATAGCCTTCTGAGTTGATCAACTCATCACATGAATGACCTACTCGCCCTGGCCGGTTGTCTGGGTGCCACCAACCGATCGGTTGGCTCCTCCAACCACTCGGTTCACCTGGTCGTCGTGCATCTCCTCAGGCCGCCACCTGCTCGTCTCGCTTCTCGAGACGATCATCTAGATCTCCAACCGATCGGTTCACGCCTTAAGGATGTGGCTCTAAAAGCTTCAAAGGTTGTCACACAAGAAAGTGAGGAGTCAAGTGAAGAAGAGGGAGAAGAAGCCTTGATAGTAAATGGTAAGAAATACAAAAGATTTAAATCTAACAAAATTTCTAGCTCTTCTTCTACCCCTCCTAGGTGCTTTGAATGTGGAAAGAAAGGGCATTTCAAAAATGAATGTCCTAAAGCAAAGAAAGGAAAGAAAAGCTCACACAAGAAGAAGGGAGAAAAAGCCTATAAAGCTGCATGGGACGAATCAAGTGACAGTGAAAGCGGAGAAGAAACCGTAGATTGTCTAATGGCAAGAGAAGATGATGAAAACTCTCAAGAGGTAAGCCTACTTGATCTTTCTAAAGAAGAGTTAGTCACTAGTCTACAAGAAATTCATGATAAGTATGTTGATGTCAAGCAGAAACTAAAGAAGGTTATCAAATCAAATGATGAGCAAATTGCTAAATTAGATAATCTTTCTTTTGAAAAGAATAACATTGATCTTGAGAATTTGTCTTTAAAAACATCTTTAGATGATTGCACTAGAAAGCTACTCACTTTAGAAACAAATGTTGATCTTCTTTCTAAAGAAAAGACTGACTTGTTAGCCAAACTAAAAGATTTTCAGACTCAACTTATTTTGTGTAACCATCTAGACTATGATAATGTTATAAAAGAAAGAGATTCATTGCTATCTGATTTAGATCAAGCAAGAAAAGATTTACACAAGAAAATGAATGATATTGCTCAGCTGCAAAGAGAACTTTATGAGTTAAGAAGAAAAGATATACTTGATAACATTCTAAGCATTGGTACTGTTTTCAACGGAAGAAAAGGTTTGGGATATGCTCCAAAGAAAAATCAACCCAAAAGAACTCAAACTATGTTTGTACCTAAGAACACAATGGCTAGAAAGAGAAATGAAGTTGATTCTATTACTTGCCATTTTTTTTTACGTCTTGGACACTATTCCTTTTCATGCCCTTATAAAACTAAGGATTCCGAATTGGTTTGGGTCCCAAAACCTCAAACTTAGTAGAATCAAATAGAATTTAGTTGATATATAACCAAAAAGCTCCATCTTGCTATTTATATTATCTTATCTCAACTAAACAAAAGATTTCATGCGTATTGTTAATTTTCTGCATTGTTGTACTGAAACAGAAACTTAGTCGGTCAAAGTATTGTCGATCGAACCATTAATCGGTCAAAGTATTGTCGACCGACCGAATGTCTGTAACATATGAAAATTTAAAGCAATTATTTCGGTCGAAAATTGGTCAACCGAGCTACATTTCTGTGTTTTATGGTTTGTAATACAGTAATCTTCTCGATCGACAATTTGTCGACCGAGACATATGTCGGTCGAACAATTGTCGACCGACTGGACTTCTGATTCAGAACTCTTATACAAATCTGTACTTAAATGATTCTAACCATATCGGACCATCACATGGGTACCAAAATTTACATTTTAATGCAGGAATGGGTGGTTGACAGTGGATGCTCCAAACATATGACCGGAAACAAGGATGCATTTCAAACCTTTGAAGAAAAGAAAAGTGGAACAGTCACTTTTGGAGACAATGGTAAGGGCAAAATCGTTGGAATAGGTAATGTTGGTACAAACCTCGAAATAAAGAATGTTCTACTCGTTGATGGTTTGCACCATAATTTGATAAGTGTTAGTCAATTATGTGATAGTGGTTATGATGTGTTATTTAACAAAACTTGCTGCAAGTTATTGATAGAAAACACTACAAATGTTGTTTATGAAGGAAATAGAGTTGGAAATGTTTATATTCTTAAACCTAACTCTATGAAATCAGTAGTGGGAAAATGCTTGCTTGCAAATGAAAATACCTTACAAGTATGGCATAAAAAGCTAGGACATGCTAGTTCACATGTTATTAAAAAGTTAGTGAAATATGATCTTGTTCGTGGATTGCCTACTTTATCTTTTGATCAAGTTGAAAACTGTGAACCATGCACAATGGGAAAGCAAACCAAAACCTCTTTTAAACCAAAACATGTACTTAGCACCAGTAGGTCCTTAGAATTAATTCATATGGATTTATTTGGACCCATGAGGACACAATCTATTGGTGGCAAAAGATATTGTTTTGTTATTGTTGATGATTATAGTATATACACATGGGTACACTTTATTGCAACTAAAGATGATACTATTCATGTTTTTATACAATTTTGTTCCAAGATTGAAAATCTATTACAAAGCAAAATATGTACCATTAGAAGTGATCATGGTGGAGAATTTGAAAATCATACATTTGAAGAGTTTTGTACATCTCAAGGGTACACTCATAATTTTTTTGCTCCACGCACCCCACAACAAAATGGTATAGTTGAAAAGAAAAATCGATCACTACAAGAAATGGCTAGAACTATGATGCTTGAACATAACACACCTAAAACCTTTTGGGCTGAAGCTGTAAACACTGTATGCTATGTGCTAAATCGAGTAACTGTTCACTCTCATTTAAAGAAAACTCCATATGAACTAATACATTCTAAGAAACCTAGAGTTGACTATTTTCATACCTTTGGCTCCACATGCTATATCTTAAATACCAAAGATGATAGAGATAAGTTTGACTCAAAATCACACAAAGCATTCTTTTTGGGATATTCCACTTCTAGCAAAGCTTTTAGAGTATATAACACTATATCTAGAAAAGTTGAGGAATCTATTCATGTTTCTTTTCATGAAGAGTCCAAATCTGAAAATCTAGAAATCATAGATCTCACAAATCAATTCGAAAATTTAAACATACCAAATAATAGTGAGAAAAGTACTACAAATAATCACCAAGTTGAACCACAACCTACACCTAGGCTTATTAAAGATCATCCTCAAGAATTAATTATTGGAGATCCTAATGATAAAGTTAAAACTAGGTCTTCTTTCAAAGATGTTGCAAACATGGCTGTTGTTTCTATCATTGAACCTAAAAAGATATATGAAGCTCTTAAAGATGATTATTGGATAATAGCCATGCAAGAAGAATTGAATCAATTCACTAAAAATGATGTATGGGATTTAGTTCCTAAACCACAAGATAAAACCATAATAGGAACTAAATGGGTTTTTAGGAACAAGCTAAATGAGGCAGGAGAAGTAATAAGGAATAAAGCTAGGTTAGTAGCACAAGGATATAATCAACAAGAAGGAATAGATTTTGATGAAACGTATGCACCGGTAGCTAGACTTGAAGCTATTAGAATGTTACTAGCTATTGCTGCACATAAAAACATCAAACTATACCAAATGGATGTAAAAAGTGCATTTCTAAATGGCATCATTCAAGAAGAAGTATATGTTGCCCAACCACCTGGTTTTGAAATACCGAAAAAAGGTGACTATGTTTATAAACTTAAGAAAGCACTTTATGGTTTAAAACAAGCACCTAGAAATTGGTATGAAAGGCTAAAGACATATCTTTTTGATAATGGGTTTTCTATTGGAAATTCAGATTCTACTTTATTTTTCAAAACATATACATCTGATTTCCTAGTTGTGCAAATATATGTTGATGACATTATTTTTGGAGCTTCTAATGATTCATTGTGCACACAATTTAGTGATATTATGCAAAAAGAATTTGAAATGAGCCTCATGGGTGAACTAACTTTCTTTCTTGGTTTTCAAATTAAGCAAACACCTGCCGGAATATTCATAAGCCAAGAAAAATATACTATAGAACTCTTAAAACGTTTTGGGATGGATCAGTGCAAACATGCTACTACTCCTTTGGCTACTTCTACTAAAATTGATAAGGATGAAAATGGGGAACCTATTGATGATTCTTTATATAGAGCCATGATTGGTAGTTTGCTTTACTTAACTGCTTCTAGACCGGACATTATGTTTCCCATTGGTCTTTGTGCTCGATTTCAGTCACAACCTATGCACTCTCATTTTCTAGCAGTTAAACGAATTCTTCGTTACCTAGCCGGCACTACTTGTTTTGGTTTATGGTATCCAAAAGAACAATCCTTGGATTTTAAAGCTTATACTGATGCGGATTATGCTGGTTGTCGACTTGATCGCAAGAGTACTAGTGGTGGCTGTTTCTTATTAGGGAGAGCTTTAGTATCTTGGTTTAGCAAGAAACAAAATACGGTTGCCCTATCTACAACTGAAGCTGAATATATGGCAGCCGGGTCTTGTTGTGCTCAAGTGCTTTATATGCAACAAGTATTAAACGATTATGGTTTTACTCTTTCATCTACGCCTATTTTTTGTGACAACACGAGCGCTATAAACTTAGCACACAATCCTATTTTACACAGCCGAGCTAAACATATTGAAATCCGTCATCATTTTTTAAGGGATCACATCTCCAAGAATCATGTTTCCCTTCATCATGTTGATACGGAAGATCAATTGGCTGATATTTTTACAAAACCGCTTCCACTAGATCAATTTAACAAAATTAGGAAACAATTGCTTATCACTCCTTTGGAACATGTTTTCTTTGATATTTATGCTACTTAAACAAAAACTCTTATTTGCATCATGATATTTTGGTTTTTAAATGGACATCTAATTAAGGGGGAGTTTTTATTTCTAAACGGATATCTTTTTGAAATGACAAAGGGGGAGAAATAAATATAAAACTAAAACTTAAAAAATAAAACTCAATCAATGAGTTTCATAAATAAACTCTTGGCTTTACATTGAAAGTTGCTATATTCCCTAGTGAATTGGATTTCATGTTCCATAATTCAAAGGGAATAATAAGCACACATTTTATAAACAAGAGGAAAAGCCACAAAAGGTAATCTAAAGGTATGAAACTCATATGGTTTATATTTCCTTTATTTATAGTTTTGGAAATGTTTGTCATCTTCAAAAAGGGGGAGATTGTTGGCTAAATGGACATCTATAAATCCCTTTGTTTTGATTATGACAAACATTTCATTCTTATTGATCTAAGGAGCTACTTGAGTGTGCATGATTAAGGTGGATGCCAAAGCAACTAGGGAAATCCGTATGCTTACATGTTTATGTTTTCATGCAATGTAATCGCTTTGTAAAAACTTGTACAAATATATAATGTACAAGTACTTAGATTGCATGTAAATCAAGCGTTAGATCTTCCCTAGCTAAACATCACACTTAGATAAGTCATCCCCTTCAAATAGGATCACATATGCACACTCATACATATAGTGTAGTGCCTAAATTCAAACATTGAAACAGGATCAATCTCGGTCGACAAACTCCTCGACCGAGACACTCTCGGTCGACAATCTTCTCGACCGAGAAAAATCCAAAGTAGCCATTAGACACAACAGACAAGTTAGTTGGCAGTTGGAGAAAGACGTTGCAAATCACTTGTTCCAGAGTGCCTGTCGGTCGACAAAAGTTCGACCGAGTAGGTGTCTCGGTCGACCATTCCTCGACCGAGATTGTCTCTGACAGCAACTGCAGAATTAATTAATTAGCCGTTGTTAAAGCAACAACTTTGTACCTAACGGCTAGTTAAGCACTTAGAAACCCCTAGAAGTTGTCTAGAACATCCTTAAGCATCCTTAGGCCATTCCTATAAATAGGACAAGCCATAGGACACTCAAACACACTTGCTACACTTGAGAATTCTTTAAGCATACTTTGAGCAATCTGTTTGTGAGCAATTTGAGCATTGTGACAATTGGCTACTTCCTTCCTTAGCTCATAATTCATGTCCTATAGGCTTGTATCTCCTACCCACTGCAATCACAAGTTCACACACTTGGTTAGGAGATCTTTACGCTTGATCTAGGCAAATCAAGCCTTGGGCTACAAAGGATAAGTTGTAATTTCCTTTTTCTTTCTTGTTCTCTATTACCGTTTGTACTCTCCTTGATACTCCTAGGTTGGAGGCTGCTGATTGGAGAGGGTGAAGTTCTTCTTGGCGAAGAAGGTGACTTTGAGCTACTTTAGAAGGCTGGTGCAACGGGAGGTTACTTCTAGAGAGGAAGGCTACTTTAAGGGGGAGCTTGGAGTTACTTCAAGAAGGCTACCTCAAAGTTGGTGCACCTACTTCAAGTGAAGGCTGCTCAAAGGGTGTAAAGGAAAGTATTGTATTTTGTATAAATCCTTGAGAAGGTAATGAAATAAATACTTTCAAAATCCCGGTTGGGTAAGCAACCGGGTAGTGGACTGACAACTTTAGTAGTTGCTAAAGTTGGAACCACTCTAAACACCTGTCTCCTTCTTCTAATTTTTAATTGTGGTTGTTTGAGTCAAATAAATTGTTAAAATTATTTAAAAACTCTATTCACCCCCCCCTCTAGTGTTTTTCAAACACATGAACAAAAGTGACAACATGGTGAGAAGGAGTCAGCAATGGCATGTAGGGAAGGTGGGAGTTGTCACTCTAAACATGGGCATCTCAGTCATTCATATGCCTTGTTACCTGACTAACAAGAAGGTCATCTTCAACCACACAGACTTCAACACCTCTGACATCTCCTTTTCCAACGGATGATTTGGGTACAACATTTTTACCAAACCGTCTTACATGACTGCTCCATACAATCGGTGGATTTCAATCATTGATTCTCCTATATTCGCCTCTTACCATCCTCACTAACACTTGGTTCTCCTCGGGTGTGATCCTCTATTCCAGCGGCGACCAAAAAGGTAGGTTTAATGATGGAGACCACACCGTACGCCACTTCATACTATATTCTACAGACTATAGTGACCAAGCGTTGTGCAACTGCGAGGAGGATCCTGGTGGACTAGTTGTACAGAGGTGGTCGAGCAACATCATCAATATAATTGCAATTGGCCCTTCTACCTTTCTCAGTGTCTTTGGTCTCTATAGAGTGTGTCGTCATGGTCAGGAGATCCATACGTCAGTTCAGACGATTGCAAGTATGGTGCGCATATTGTAGCAACGGTTATGGGGTTGATTGACTCCATGGTGCGGAAGAGACGAAGGGGATCTATCGAATTGTTCCATCACCTAGAGACGGGGTGTCAGCAGCAAGTAAGCATCTGGGGGTCAAAAGAGGCAAGTAAGAAAATGAGGGTGGTGCACCATTAGAATGAATAATCAGACACATATAAGATCCGCGAGTTTTTGACCAAGGTAGCATTTCTAAGGTACCCGCACGGGCAACAAAGACAACCCCCATATATATATATATGTATATATATATATATATATATATATATATATATATATATATATATATATATATGTATATATACATATATATATATACATATATATATATAAAGTATATATATACATATATATAAGTATATATATATAAAGTATATATGTATCTATCTATATATATATAAGTATATATATATCTATATATATAAGTATATATATATACATATACATATATATATATATATATAAGTAGGGCATGCCATGTTAGAATTAGACTTAGTTGCCTTAATTTCCACATAATAGGCTTCAACCAATGGGCTTCAGCATGTTGTCTCTCAGCGCCCTGCTGTCTTTAACGAAAAAAATGAGAAAAGGTCAATTATGGCACTTACCGTATGCAGTGACCCCAGCGGTAAAGGAGTCATTTTGCGCGTAGTTTTCTTCCTATGCTATTCCTCCTGCTCGTAAACAGGCCTCCATGGATGAGTCAACCTCACTAGTTGACTCTATGAACTTGGGCTCTTGGGCGGTGGGCGAGGGTACCAACTGCTCCGCCCCATCCCTCCCAACTCAACTGTGGGAGCCAATAGGCAAGGGGAAGCGAGAGTAGGGAGAGTAGTGCAGGTCAGACCTGCAATGGATCTGAGGTAAACAAGAACAAGAAAGGTAGTGTGAAGTCGAATTGAGAGCGGAGGGGTCTCTCCTTGAGTTTAGGGAGTCTAGCCAACAAACTTTAGAGGAATAGAACGCCTTATATAGGCATTGAGAGTGTGGTCTAAAGGATGTTATAGTCTATCTCCAAAACGATGTGGGAACTTTATCAAGTCCTCCAAAAAACCCATCAATCTAGAGTTGTTCGAGTTTGAAATTACCTCCTCAACTCGATGGGGGAGTTTTTAGGAGAGGGGGTGGCAGACAACTAGCGGATAGTTCCCGATTGCATCGTGACTCCCTACTCACAACTTTCCCAAAAACAGCCAAAGCTAGGTGATGATCTTCGGATCATCGGATCATGATCCTAGGGACAAAATGTGTGTGACAATGTAATGGGTCGGACCATAGTCTCCCAAATCAGATATAACTATGACATTTAATGATGTCCTTCTCACTTTAAGAAATTTTACAAAAATCATATCTCCTAAACCTCTTATCCGTTTGATGCCAAATTTTAGAGGAAAGTCCATAATGACTTAATCTACTTGTGTGCTAAGTTTGGGACTTAAATACGAAAGTATGAGAGATTTTAATTCATATGCAAGTTATCTCTTAATAAGGCATATTTTATTCATATTCTCTCTCTCTTACTCTTTATTTTCTTTATTTGGATTCCTTTTACCATCAAAAACCTTGTGGATTCTAAATAATGATTCAATCATACATATTTCCACATATTTCTCATATTTTCATCATTATCTCAAATTTCCTTCTTAAAGATGCATTATTTGATTTCTTCTTTTTCTTTTAATCATATTGGACTCATTAACATATTATGATCCACGAAATTTCATTCACAAAGGGAATATAGCAACGGAAATCCATTGAATATGCATAAATCATACAATTCCCATAATCATACATTATTGGGTAAAATGTTTTTCCAACCATATGAACCCAAAAATTAGGGTTGTAGCAGTTAGGGCATGAAAAATTACAAAAATGTGGGGGAAAGAGAGAGTGAAGGGGGAAATGGAGGATCCCACACCCAATTGTGGCCAAGGAAGGAGGGAACTAACGTGATTTCTCATCACAATAGCATGGTAGGTGGTGGCAGCATCCTTGGCAATTCTCTAGTACGGAGGTAGGAAAGGACTTCTCAACCATTGATCTAGAGGAGGAATCCATGGATCATACATCATGTGGCCTTGATTGGTTCACTCAAGAAAATGTGGATCACAGGCAAAAGGGAAGCAGCCAGTGGGTCGCATGCCTAGATTAGGCCCAATTGGCTCACAAATCCAATTAAATCAATGATTAAATGACAAGGTTGAAAAGGCTATAACTTATACAATGAAGGTCAGATTGAGGTTTCATATATATTCTCTTTTTTCCATCATGCATAGATTCTTATCATTAAAATTTCTCAACTCATGTTGGCTCAATCTTTGGAATACCCCCTCATGATCTTTGTCAATTCAATGGACTGGGGTCACCTTCCCCTCTAGGGCTTGGTGCTGCATCGACCTTCCCCTCTAGGGGCTTGGCCACCATCACCAAACTTCTAGAGACAACATAAGTGGTTTTAGTAAGGTATATTTAGATCTTCATTATCCCATATAACTATTGGGTTCATATATTTATGAAGACCGCTTACATAAGTGTTATGCTCCTCCTGCACATATGCATGGGAGATTGAGTCATCTAAACCCATCCCATTATCTTTCTGATTCCTGATTTCAATTTTCTCATGGGTGGTATCCCATACCACCACACCATGTTCAATATTTAAGATTAAGGGTTTAAGTTTAGGGTTAGGGACTATACTCTACCTCTTAGAGTTTCCATGTAACTTGACTCTCTAGAGTTCTCATACCCTAATCCATGTCCTTCCTCTATGAAGGGACTTACCATACTTGTATTTTTCTAGTTTGCATCTTTCTATTGGTTACCCTTTCTAAAGGAACCCACACAAAATATTATTTCTTTTCACATTTTACTTCTCTAATTAACAATTTCTTTTCAAAGCTTATTAAGCAAAGAGATGAGAAGTAGACGAAAATGTGAGATGAGAAACCTAAAAGATGCATTATGCTTTACTAATCTTTCTCTTAAGTTTCTAACGATGATTTGAAATTATAAACTATTATGTATTATGCTAAGGCCCATGAACCACATCATGGGCCTTCCAAAGTCTCCATGAGCTTAGTCACATACCTAACTACCAAACTTGAGGCTTTGGTAACTATTGTATCTTATATTTGCCTCACATGAACACATATGTTCAAAATTACATTATTAACTTAAATTGAACATTTATTATTCTTGGGTTTGGAATGAGAAGCCAAGATCCCACACATCACTTCATTGTTATATGTTCCCTAATTCATTTATTCTTGGAATCTACAAATTTCAAGGATGTAACATTCAACCCTCCTTAAAAGGAATTTTTTGCCAAAATTCAGGCCTACTAAGCCTAGGTGAATGATGACTCATATTATTTTCAAATCTTAGGGTTAGCACCCTACTTAGATGGCTCAACAACTTTTCCTTGGTATATCAGTTTTCATTTTATTACTAAGATTGGCACCTGGATTGAAATTCAAGTATATCCACATCTATAATATATCCATCTTATCATCACTTGATGATTTCATTCTCATCGATGATTTCATTATTACTTGGTGATTTCTCTTTTCACCTAGGTTTCCGTCCTATTATTCAGTATTTTCACATGAGGGTGAGGTGACACCTCTAGCCCTAGTTCATGCTATTACACATTCAATGTAGGATATTCATCCTCATTATCTCAATTTTAAGCATAACGTGTGTCTATCCAATCTCCCTCCCTCATAATGAGATGAAATAAGCATTTGACTGCAACCCAAACACAAAGTTCATTCCATTCCAAGAGCGGAGAGAGTACATACACATATTACCTTTCAATTTCACATATTAAGTTGAATCATACTCGATCTGACTCTAAACTTACTTGTTCTTAATTTCATACCATTCTTTTATTCTATGAAGTCAAGCATCCCTTTTACTCACTCTTATGTTAGTGCACAACTTCTCTCAAGTTTTAATGACTTCCTTATATCTTTTATATTTACACCTCATGTGTTTTGAGCCTTAGGAATTTCCTTGAGGTCTCTAGGGGTATAGGTACCTTTGGAGTGATCTCATCCTTATGCATCAAGAGAGTGCCTGTCACATTCACCCATTAGGCTACATGATGCACATGGAGGTAGCTAATCTCCTGAGTCATGTATCTTGGGCAAACCTAGTTGTTACCTCCCGACCACATGGTCATGTGCATTCAAGTCATATCAACTCCCAACCCATCGGTCCTATGTACCTCCATTACACCCTACTTGACCCTAAGACTCTACCCTCCCTAAGGGTTTCTTTTGAGATGTCACCTATTTTAAGAACATTATTCTCTTATTTAATTCTTTAACCCAGATTACCTTCACCTCTCACTTTTGAGTAGACATTATGCAGTGTAGTCCCAACATTGGGCCCTTGACACCTTCCCTCCAGGGCCATGTCATCTTCCCTCGTGGGCTTGACCTTCTTTGATCTTCCCCTCCAGTGGCTTGATCCTACACCACTACACTGTGGACTTGGGCCACCTTCCCTCTTGGGCTTGGTGCCATTTTGGTCTTCCCTCCTAGACTTGACCATCCCATGACCTTTCCTCCTGGGCTTGGTCGTCCACTCAGACCACCTTCCCTCTTGGGCTTGGTGCCTTAACGGTCTTCCCTCCTGGGCATGGTCGTCCACTCAGACCACCTTCCCTCTTGGGCTTGGTGCCTTAACGGTCTTCTGTGATAACCTAGATTTTTGAGTTTTAATAACTAATACAATAATTAGAGACAAGTATTCTATGTAAGATGTCCAAATACCAAATTGAGGAATTGGTTATATAATTATGGATTCCTTCACCCAAATTAGGTGATTGGAAATATGATGGAGGACTATGATGCCTAATTGAATTCAATTGTGAAATTTTGATTAATTAAATCCTCATGAGACCAATCATACATTTAGTGATCCAGTGAGTAGTGGACTAATTTTCTTGGAGGAATTATATATATATAATTGAACCAATGTTAGAGTTTGATGTCAACCTGGATTATTTTTGGCTTATCAATTCCTCTTAATACCACCCCTAGTATCTTATAAAGTCAAATTACATGAAATATGACATATAGTCAATTGACATGGCCAACATTCGAATTTCACTCCCAAATTTATACCACATCTACATCATGACATTATGAAGCTGCTCCTAAATTTTCATTGCAATTAGATTATCTAATTGAGAGATATAGGCAAATTCGTTCAATGTATATAATGCCCTTTTTACCCTAAATGGGTCCTGACCTGAACCCGGATCCGATGGGAGGGACGACTGAGTCGTCCTCCTCACCCACTTCCCACGGATGCACAACCAGGCTGTTGTGCCGATTCTGAAACTCACACCTCTCTCTTGTATCTTGCTCAAACCTCGTCAAAGTTGGTTCCTCATATCCGGCTTGACCTCCTCTTTCCAACAAGCTCTAGAAATATCCCTAACAGCCAGGGATTAGAAAACGCCCAAATGTCGGCGCCATGGACCCGTCGACCACATTAGGGGAGGAAATGCTAGGCCTTGTTGTGCCTATTTAAGGCCACCCTCAACTTCGCCAACCCTTCTTTCCCCTTTTTCGACCATCAATTCTGACAAAACTCACCCGCAACACCTCTCCCCTTGAGCTTGCCTCCTCCAACCACTCTGTCGCGGCATAGCATCTGCCCTGGGCCGCCCGTCCTCCGCATTTCCAAATCAACCCCTCCTCAAGGTATGAAAGGCCACACGGAAGCTCACCGACCCTTCCTCAAGCTTCGAACACCCCCTGTCGCTCCCCTCATCTTCCTCTCCTCCGCGGCCAGCGACCTCCTCGCTGAACCTCGACGGATCACCGCTCCAAGGGGAGCCACCCTCTGACACTCTGCCGTCCCTATCTGGTCTGACCTCGTGAAGGTGACCACACAAACAACTGCACGCATGCACACTGGACTGACCTCATTTGCTCGCCGGAGGAGCTGGCATGCGGCGGCGCCCTGCTCCACAGAGGAAACAAAGTCCTCGCGTGCGAGATCACGAGAAAGGAAGAGAAAGAATCGGGTTCAGACGAGTCAGACCGGCTGACCCATCACAATAGACTGGGTTCAATACCATCAAACCGGCCGGACCCAGTAAAGCAAAGGAGCCACGCCACCTAGACACGTGGCGAATTTTGATTGGCCCGATCAGGTAAATAATTCAGTAAATATCTTGTTTCTCATATAATTCATAGAAAAGAGCCTGCTGATCAGAAAAATGTAAATAAGGCATCAAAATTCTCAGAAAAATACGTAGAACAATATGAAAGCTTAATATCAGACTTTTGATGCACTAATAATAGTGATATCATGTAAGATGTATAATTCTTGTTTAATGGATAGTAAATAGCAAAGGATGATATAAAATCATGGAAAAATATCAATAAGTCCACAATTATGTATAGAATGCATATGATGTCAGATATCGTCATGTTGATGCATAAAATTCTATAATTTGATTAATATGGCTAATTAGGGCTAATAACCCTAATAAAATACAATAAATACATATGTGCTCTATAAATGATGAAATTTACAGAGAAAGCTCATATCAGTATATTGAACCTCAGATTTAATTATGAGATCATCATGATGAACAAAATCTATGTTATATGAAGATGAATCTTAATGCATGTTATAAAAACCCTATTCTAGGTTAATGATGTAACCTAGGGTTATTATGTGCACAAAAGGGATATGGAACCTAATATTTAGATAATGAATCATAATCTGGAAAATGACATCAGTAAGATAAATATATGACAATAATGCAAGTAAACGTTGGAATATCCTAATGAGATAATATAAACCCTAATGAACACCACTAGGGTTAAGATGATGAGAATCGAATGATAGTATGTAGTCTTCTCTTAATCAGGTGATGACCAGACTTTTAGATGATCAAGGATAAGGTAGGAATCTCTGAACTCAGGTACATGGGTTTATTTAATTATATGACTATGGTTTTCTTGCTTGCAATTATGATATGTATGTATGCTCTCTTCTATTTGCAAATATTGGATGTAGTATTGCTATGTAGTACCCATTGTTTTGTCACTTGAAAACATAAATTATGAGTAGATGTTTTGTAGTTATTTAAGGTGTTCATTATCCCCCTTACGAGGGAATGGATTAATGTTGGCTAGTACACCTCCCTAGAGCACACGGTGTACGGGGAGTTTCCCTAGAGTACTTGGTACACGGGGATGGGCCCATATTTATGTTTTGGTACTAGTCCACCTTGATAATGCAATTCATCTAGGAAAATGACTTAAATTGGCATATTTCGCTTAATAAAGAAGTGTTTTCTATGATTTTCTTTCCTTCTGCAAATCTGTTTCAAAAATTATGAAAGACATAAATATATATATCTTTCTACCCACGTGCACAACACCTTGTGTGTTGATTCGTTGTTTCACATATGTTTTAGGTTCAGAGCTAGCTTGGGATAAAAGACGGGAAGTGAGCAGTTGTCCAGGTTGTACCTATTGTGTTAAGATCCTGTTAGCATACATGTTCATAGACTTGTAAACTTTTCTTCAAATTATGTAAATGTAAGTTGCAATTTTAATTCATGTTGTAATATAAATATGTTGAATGTTGAGAATGTTATGGTTGTATGTTCATGTATGTGTATTTCGCTTCCGCATCGCTCTCTGATATGATTGGATGATGTTTTCAGATTTGGACCTCTCATTCCCAATAGGGTATGGAGAAGCCAAAATCTGGGGACGTCACAGTTGGTATCAGAGCATGAACAATAGCTACACCTAACAATTGCTCACCATGAAATATTAAACCTAAATCTCACCTTTCACTTTAAACCTTAGAAACTTAGTAAGTTGTTCTATAGGAATAAGGTTTGACTTAGCCTCTAGGTTAGAACCTAGACGTTCGATAACTAGGTTTAGACAAGTGTCTGAGACCCTTTCCATATAGAGCTCATATGTATTGGGTAGCTACACTAGTCTACACCATGTTCTCACCATTTCACTAGGTTACATGACACCAAACTATCTACTGTGTGTTGGACACTCGAGTTTGCTGGTTTGGTTTTGTTTCCCAATCGGCTCGCACCTCGACAGTTTTCTCTGACGCCTTCTTTCTCGGAGAAAAACTATATAATATTTTATTAGATATATGTAAATATAAAAAGGTGTCCATCACACAGGAGAGTAGTGGGTGTTCATGCAACCTAAGTGAAAGGGAGTGACATCAGTCTAGAAGAGAGAGTAGTCTAGATTAGATGTCTAAAGCCGTATCAATATATGTGATACACAGTGTAGATGATAGAATGGTAGTTGATATAAGCATGGATGATCTTATTTAAGTTCTACCTCTAATGATATAAGTTCCTTTATAAGGATTTAAGTTGCATATGACCTGAATCCAATTTTGAAGAATCTAAGATGAGTCCTGATAATGAATGTGCATCCTCTTTTCTTATTTAAGATGAGCTAAGTTAAAATATGCTTGAATATGCATGAGCCTCAAGCTCTTTTACAAAGGAGGACCCCCAGTGTTAGGACAAGATACGTGGTGAACTCCAGAGAGGGTGAGATCCACAAGGAGAGGGTCATAGGACCTACCCTACAATATATGAAAATATGAGATATATGTGATATGATGTGTCTTAAGATGGGTTACTCCTGAGTAGATGAGTTGTGTCCTTATGCATGATTCAAATCTATATATGAGAATTGGGTAAGATAAAAAGATGGGTAGATGACCCGTATGATAAAGTCAATCCTTTGGCTGAGTTAGGTCCTAGATGGAGTGACATATTTTGTGAATCTCATCATTAGTTGCAAGTGAGGTAATATATGAACTCTAGTTATGAGAGTATGATGCTTTGTGCAAAAGATACTCGAAATACATGTTTTCCCTTCTTCTTCTTTTTCTTAATATACGATGATAGAAACCTCACTTGAGCTATATAGATGATTTATATATGAGTAGTCACTCGTATAAGCTTGACCTATTCTATATTCCCCCTATATCATACATGTAGTACCAAACATTGAAATCATGATATGTTTGACTTCAAAATATTCTCTTCCCCTTCATATGAAATACGAAAGATATGCTATTGAGATCATGGGATAAACTTAGTATATTCTCTTTTTCCCTTCACATAATACATGCAAGACATAAACAGTTGAACTCATGAACTTGATATAAAGATATTTTGGATCATAGGATATATGATCAAAAATATAGTTCGTAATTTTGATCCTTCTCAATGTATGCTTCTAAGTTGAGTATGAATATCACACCATAGGGTGAAACCCTAATGGTCAAACATGTTACGTAAGCCCTTCTTAAGTAGAAAATCCTAATATCAAGGATGAAGATAAATCTCCTCTAATGCTGAAATCATTGTAAGATGATGATCATAAGACATATTAATGATGTTAGATTTGAACAATATGAATACCATGGCATATAAATGAATTCCTCTTGAACTTTAAAAGTATGAAAAAAACATGTATCCTTAGGGGTGATGTAATCCTAAGATATCATGATGTCATGTTATGGACAAGACTTTAAGTGAGGATTCCACATATATAAGGTGGGGTGGACACGCCCAAGAATCTCTAGACCCTAAGCTGACAACTTAGAGTGCATATAACTATGTTGGTCTTAGAACCTAATAAATGATGATATATGTGAAGTTGAACTCCTAAATAGCCTCTTAAAGATGTGATTAGTTGAATTTCGAGGAAGAAATTCCAAATAAGGTGGGGTGAATGTGATAACCTAGATTTTTGAGTTTTAATAACTAATACAATAATTAGAGACAAGCATTCTATGTAAGATGTCCAAATACCAAATTGAGGAATTGGTTATACAATTATGGATTCCTTCACCCAAATTAGGTGATTGGAAATATGATGGAGGCCTATGATGCCTAATTGAATTCAATTGTGAAATTTTGATTAATTAAATCCTCATGAGACCAATCATACATTTAGTGATCCTGTGAGTAGTGGACTCATTTTCTTGGAGGAATTATATATATATATATATATATATATATATATATATAATTGAACCAATGTTAGAGTTGGATGCCAACCTTGATTATTTTTGGCTTATCAATTCCTCTTAATACCACCCCTAGTATCTTATAAAGTCAAATTACATGAAATATGACATATAGTCAATTGACATGGACAACATTCGAATTTCACTCCCAAATTTATACCACATCTACATCATGACATTATGAAGCTGCTCCTAAATTTTCATTGCAATTGAATTATCAAATTGATAGATATAGGCAAATTCGTTCAATGTATATAATGCCCTTTTTACCCTAAATGGATCCTGACCTGAACCCGGATCCGATGGGAGGGACGACTGAATCGTCCTCCTCACCCGCTTCCCGCTGATGCACAGCCAGGCTATTGTGCCGATTCTCAAACTCACACCTCTCTCTCGTATCTTGCTCAAACCTCGTTAAAGTTGGTTCCTCAAATCCGACTTGACCTCCTCTTTCCAACAAGCTCCAGAAATATCCCTAACAGCCATGGATTAGAAAACGCCCAAATGTCGGCGCCATGGACCTGTCAGCCACATTAGGGGAGGCAATGCTAGGCCTTGTGGTGCCTATTTAAGGCCACCCTCAGCTTATCCAACCCTTCTTTCCCCTTTTTCGACCATCAATTCTGACAAAAATCACCCGCAACACCTCTCCCCTTGAGCTTGCCTCCTCCAACCGCTCTGTCGCGGCATAACACCTGCCCTGGGCCGCCCCGTCCTCCGCATTTCCAAATCAACCCCTCCTCAAGGTATGAAAGGCCACGCGGAAGCTCACCGACCTTTCCTCAAGCTTCCAACACCCACTCTTGTTCCCCTCATCTTCCTCTCCTCCGCGGCCGGCTACCTCCTCGCTGAACCTCGGTGGATCACCGCTCCAAGGGGAGCCACCCTCTGGCACTCTACCGTACCTATCTGGTCCGACCTCGCGAAGGTGACCACGCAAACAACTGCACGCGTGCCACACTAGAATGACCTCCTTTGCTCGCCGGAGGAGCTGGCATGCAGCGGCGCCCTGCTCCACAGAGGAAACAGAGTCCTCGCGTGCGAGATCACGAGAAAGGAAGAGAAAGAACCGGGTTCAGACGAGTCAGACCGGCCAACCCATCACAATAGACCGGGTTGAATACCCTCAAACCGACCGGACCCAGTAAAGCAAAGGAGCCGCACCACCTAGAAACGTGGCGAATTTCGATGGCCCGATCAGGTAAATAATTCAGTAAATATCCTTTTTCTCATATAATTCATAGAAAATTGCCTGCTCATAAGAAAAATGTAAATAAGGCATCGAAATTCTCAGAAAAATACGTAGAACAATATGAATGCTTAATATCAGACTTTTGATGCACTAATAATAGTGATACCATGTAAGATGTATAATTCTTGTTTAATGGATAGTAAATAGCAAAGGATGATATAAAATCATGGAAAAATATCAGTAAGTCCACAATTATGTATAGAATGCATATGATGTTAGATATCGTCATGTTGATGCATAAAATTCTATAATTTGATTAATATGGCTAATTAGGTCTAATAACCGTAATAAAATACAATAAATACATATGTGCTCTATAAATGATGAAATTTACAGAGAAAGCTCATATCAGTATATTGAACCTCAGATTTAATTATGAGATCATCATGATGAACAAAATCTATGTTATATGAAGATGAATCTTAACGCATGTTATAAAAACCTTAATCTAGGTTAATGATGTAACCTAGGGTTATTATGTGCACAAAAGGGATATGGAACCTAATATTCAGATAATGAATCATAATCTGGAAAATGACATCAGTAAGATAAATATATGACAATAATGCAAGTAAATGTTGGAATATCCTAATGAGAGAATATAAACCCTAATGAACACCACTAGGGTTAAGATGATGAGAATCTGATGATAGTATGTGGTCTTCTCTTAATCAGGTGATGACCAGACTTTGAGATGATCAAGGATAAGTTAGGAATCCCTGAACTCAGGTACGTGGGTTTATTTAATTATATGACTATGGTTTTCTTGCTTGCAATTATGATATGTATGTATGCTCTATTCTATTTGCAAATATTGGATGTAGTATTGCTATGTAGTACCCATTGTTTTGTCACTTGAAAACATAAATTATGAGTAGATGTTTTGTAGTTATTTAAGGTGTTAATTATCCCCCTTACGAGGGAATGGATTAATGTTGGCTAGTACACCTCCCTAGAGCACACGGTGTACGGGGAGTTTCCCTAGAGTACTTGGTACACGGGGATGGGCCCATATTTATGTTTTGGTACTAGTCCACCTTGATAATGCAATTCATCTAGGAAAATGACTTAAATTGGCATATTTCGCTTAATAAAGAAGTGTTTTCTATGATTTTCTTTCCTTCTGCAAATCTTTTTCAAAAATTATGAAAGCCATAAATATATGTATCTTTCTACCCACGTGCACAACACCTTGTGTGTTGATTCGTTGTTTCACGTATGTTTTAGGTTCAGAGCTAGCTTGGGATAAAAGACGGGAAGTGAGCAGTTGTCCAGGTTGTACCTATTGTGTTAAGATCCTGTTAGCATACATGTTCATAGACTTGTAAACTTTTCTTCAAATTATGTAAATGTAAGTTGCAATTTTAATAAATGTTGTAATATAAATATGTTGAATGTTGAGAATGTTATTATTGTATGTTCATGTATGCGTATTTCGCTTCCGCATCGCTCTCTGATATGATTGGATGATGTTTTCGGATTCGGACCTCTCATTCCCAATAGGGTATGGAGAAGCCAAAATCCGGGGACATCACATCTTCCCTCCTCGGCTTGACCATTTCATGACATTCCCTCCTAGGCTTGGTCATCTACTCAGGCCACCTTCCGTCCTGGGCTTACTGCCTTACTGGTCTTCCCAATCTTAGGCTTGACCAGTTGTGTTACTCAGTGATGGCATCCTTGGGTTCAAAGAATATAAGTTATTTTCATTTTTTTTATATCTTTAACTCTTCACCCCTCTAGGTGAAGATTAAGGTTATCTTAATACTTAAATACGTTTATTCACTTACCTTTTTAAGGGAATGTCCTATCCTAGGGTGCCTTCTTAGCTCATAGGAGGGGGTATGGTTCTCTAGACACAACTTGATTCCAATATCTAAGGTTTTTCCTCTCTCCTAAGTCATCTTCCCACTCTTGGGTTGACCCACCCCAGGTTGGCACACTAACCCTAAAGGTTTCATATATATTCCCTTTTTATTTTCATCATGCATTGATTCTTATCATTAAAATTTCTCAACCCATGTTGGCTCAATCTCTAGAATACCCCCTCATGGTCTTTGTCCATTCAATGAACTGGGGTCACCTTCCCCTCCAGGGCTTGGTGCTGCATCGACCTTTCCCTCTAGGGGCTTGTCCACCATCACCAAACTTCTAGAGACAACATAAGGGGTTTGAGCAAGTTATATTCAGATCTTCATTATCCCATATAACTATTGGGTTCATATATTTCTTAAGACCCCTTACATAAGTGTTATGCTCCTCGTGCACACATGCATGGGAGACTGGGGCATCTAAACCCATCGCATTATCTTTCTTATTCCTGATTTCAAGTTTCACATGGGTGGTGTCCCATATCACCACAACATGTTCATTATTTAAGATTAATGTTTTAAGGTTAGGGTTTGGGACTACACTCTACCTCTTAGAGTTTCCTAGTCCCTTAACTCTCTAGAGTTCTTATATCCTAATCCGTGTCCTTCCTTTGTGAAGGGACTTACCCATACTTGTCTCTTTCTAGTGGTTACCCTCTCTAAAGGAACTCCCGCAAAAGATTATTTCTTTTCACATTTTACTTCTCTAATTAACAATTTCTTTTCAAAGATTATTAAGAAAAGAGATGAGAAGTAGACGAAAATGTGAGATGAGAAACCTAAAAGATACATTATGCTTTATATTTTGTCTCTTAAGTTTCTAAGGATGATTTGAAATTATAACCTACTAAGTATTACTTGTTGAATCAGGGCTTTGATACCAAATGTAACAACCTTAAAGTCGCATATCATTACTCATAAATTCTAGGATCAGATTCAAGAAATAATATAGAATAGTAAGCAATTTCCATTAATGAACAAATAGTTACATGTTTACATAAAAAGCTCATTTAAGGAGTTACATAAATTTTAGAAAGAACTAACTTGTACAAGTGTGAAGAAATACCACTAAGACTAAACCTTCATGAATAACTTTAGTGTCTTCACTATCTTTATCCTATAACCCCATGTCCACGAATCAAGTATACTTGATACCTAAAATGCCGACAAACAAATATGCGGTTAGTATATTTCTATATTGGTATGTGGGTTCATCCAATAATCACAAGTAATCATATAACTAACATCTGTTATTTTCACATAAGAACAAACACTTGTTTTCATACTCTAACCCATAATTGGTCTACTACCTCAGGTGTAATCATTGTCCCTCTGGGGCTTGTGAATATGTGATCCTTGACTACTTTGACAATATTTAATGCATGATCGTGACTAAAGCATGGATCTTGATGCTCAATCTACTTCTTAATCCTAACATCAGTATACTTAATGGACTTTATGCATTAGAGAAGACATAATCACCCATCATGTACTCTTGATGATTCTTATTGCATAATATGGCTTGTTTTAAGATCTTAATGATGAACTTGATTCTAAAATGGAAATATTTGTTCTAAATAACACTAATGCCTAATCAACACTAAATTCAGTAACCATATGATGACATGTCGCATGTATGACCAAGATCACTCTATTTCTTGCTTTTCCACATCATATGACCTTATATGCATACTTTTTGCCCCTTTACGTTAATACTTTGTGCATCAACCCCCCCCCCCTTGTAATATAGAAATCGGTAACTTTGTCAAGTATTAGAGACCTTAATGCATGGGTTCACTCTATTGTATGGTATGATGAGGCATGTGATCAAATCAACTAGTTATGACCTAGTATACCCATATACGACTCGTTTTCTATGCTTGCTCCCTAATCTCGATGTGAATATTATTGTTATGCTCCCCCCTCTCAAATCAATATTGATCCTTCTTATTCTTGATCACCTTGTTGTGAATGTCCAAACTAAGTCCTATCTTGAACCCTAAAGGCATATAAACTATGTTGATGCTTGCATAAATGTTGTAATGTCAATACTCATGATTGGGAATATGATGGGTAGACCCTAGGGGACATCCACCTACATTGCAAAGTGTTTCTTATGACATAGTGTTTCTTATGTAAAGCATATTGAATGCTTCATTCTCATTTCATGTTGACCCTTGACCTTGGTTGCTCTATTTTAATTCCTTTTGACCTAGATTGTATATAAGTAACATGAATCTTGTAATATTCACATAAAATGAGTGGAATCTCAGACTAAAAATGGAACTTGAACCACACCTTTATGATGACCTCAAAATCATTAAAAGATAATGAAACATGTAATTAACTAACTATGAACCTAACTTGGCCAAAACCATAAAATTAAGCTAAGCATGTACATAATCTTGTTGTTTAATCAGGTGTGACTTATGGCTAGATGGTCAAGGATATGATAAGTTAAGAATCTTCAAATCGGGTACAGGCTTTAAGTAATTATATCAAAATGTTAGTATCTCTTGAAATGTGATATATATTTGTATGCTGGTTTATTTCTCATATAATGCCATGTAGTAATCTAATGTACTCGATGTTTGTCTTGCATTGTTGTTTTATAACTTGCAAACATAATATAAAAACCCTTTATATAATGTTGAAACATGGTTAACTCTTGGCGATGGCCTTTAGGTCCCTAACATATAAAAAGGTTATCTAATCTTGAGCACCCTTACAAACTCTTCCAATGGGAAATAGTCAAAGCCTTGTGAATCCATGATTTTTTTAGTATAATTGGAGTGAAGTGACATAAAATATGGGCCCTTATTTTTCTAATAAATTAACTTGTTTATTCTTGGTCATTACTTCTACCAATATTTTCAAATCATGCAAAGCTTATGTATACGAATATTTTATCCCTATACTCAGCACATCGTGTGCTTGACCCTCCTTGTTTCACGCATTTTATAGGTTCCGAGATGGCTAGAAGTGATGGTTTTGATGAGCTATGACATGTGTTCTTGTTGTAAGATCCCTAGTATACACGAGCACACTTTTAAGATTGTACTCTTGAAAATGTAGTTGAAAGTTTGTAATAACAAATGTGGTTTAATATATCTTGTTGAATGTTGAGATTATGATTGGTGATTTTATCTTGTTATCTGTTCATGTATGCTAATCTTTATGCTTATGCATTCACACTTAGATAATACCATGCTAGGGAGGGACACCTAGGTCCTATCGCCATTAACTTTATAGTCACTCAGAGTTAGGGTTTGGATAACAAACGGTTCTATGGCAGATGGTATTAGAGCATCAACAATAACTACACCAAACATTTCTTACATTAAATTCAAACTAAAACTAACTTTATATTTCAACCTTAGAAACTTAATGAGTTGCCCTTGTGGACTAAGATGACTTAGCCTCTAGGTTAGAACCTAGATGTACTAGAACTAGGTGTAGACTTGTGTAACCTTAGAGACTTTCTTTTCTCCTCCTTCTATCATGTAGTATGGTTTGTAGGTTTAGGAGGGAGAGAAAAAGGAGATCTTATCCTAACCCTAGACATATGTTTGTGTCATGTGTATAGGATATCTAGTGTTCACCATGTTCTTGCTAGTTCTCAAGGTGTAATGGTACCAAACTGCCTGATGAGTGTGGTAACTCATTTTGGTTTTGGTTTTGTTTTAAGGAAGTATGGTGGTTATCATCGCATGTTTCACTGTTGTAGAATTATTTCAAGTATCATTATATGTGCATATGAAAAATGTTACCACACGTAGAAAGACAGTGAGTATCCATGTCACCTAAGAGAAAGAGATATAACATCAGTTTAGATGAGAGTGTTTACATGATATTTGTAGTCTCTAGAGTTGTCTAGAGGCACGATAAATGTTAGACTAGAAAGTAGGCTAGATGACCCTTGTTGATGATAAAGATGATAGTGATGATTATGATAATGGTGATGGTGATGATAATGATGATGATGATAATGATGAAAATGATGACCATGTTGCTGTTGTTGATGTGATGTTCTGAGATGTTTCAAGATGATTCATGTTATGTTTTTTGATATGAGAAGAATTTGACCATGCAACCCAAACCAGACCTAGCACCATGTATGGTACATATGACTTGGTTGATGTGCTAAACACAGCTAGTGGCTTGACATGCTTCCTCGTGCCTAATCTTTCATATGATGAGATGTAATGTGTAAGATATGGTTTGGGACTAACATAGGCCTCAATATTATAATGAAGTAGGGCCTCTAGCATGGGACATACGAAAAGGATGACCTCTTAATATGAGCCGACCCGCAACAAGAGAAGGTCAGAGCAACTAAACCCTAAAATATGCGAAATGTTGAAATATGCAAGATGAAATTCATAATGATGAGTCCCTAGATATATTCCTTCTAAGTATATTAATTGAGTTACCTACTGTGTGGTTCCCTTAAAATGTTGAACCCTAGATTTCCTATGAAAAGATCTAGCCATATAGATGGAGGCATTTGAATATATGATTTTTGCTATATAGGTGAGGGAGATGTCCCAAGACCCTAAGGTTGCCAGGTGACATCGATGATGAGCCTTACACTTGGGTTAGTGGTTTTATGTAAAGGAACCTAGTGGTTGCTTGTGTTTAGTTTGATGGTTAAAAGTTTGCTATGGGTAGATATTGGTGGACAACATATTTTTCCTTGACATAGATAAGTCTTAGATGGTGTGTCTTGAGCTTGTGGAGCTCTTTCTAGATACAAGTGACATAATTATGAAACCTCTATGTCAATAACAATATTGTCCCCAAAACGATGCCTCGTACATGAAATAATTGCACTTAAGATATAATTTGATATATGTACAATAAGCCTCTCTCACAAGCTAAACCTATTATAAAATCATATCATACATGAAAAACATAATTTTGAAATAATGGACTTGATAAGATGATTCTTGAGATCTTAGCTTGAATAATTGTGGATAACATGCTTATTTTCAGACTCAAAAATGAAAAATGATGAACTTAATATGACAATGCTCTTGGTGTCTTAACTCGAATAACATGAAAAATAAATAGCTTAATTTTAGAACCAAAATAAAAAGTAATGAACCTATTACATCCTTGAAATTTGTAGATTTCAAGACTGAATGAATTAGGGAATATATAATAATGAAATGATTTAAGGGATCTCGGTTGATGATTCCAAACCCTAGAATCATAGTAAATGTTCAATTTAAGTTAATAATGTACTTTTGAACATATGTGTTCATGTGAGGTGAATATAAGATGCAATAGTTGACAAAGCCTCAAGTTTGGTAATTAGGAATGTGACTAAGCTCATGGAGCCTTTGTAAGGCCCAAGATGTGGTTCATGGGCCTTAGGGTCACTTTTCAACCCTATTGGATAATCAGAGTTTACATATTAGTCCCTGAGACATGATTTTTGATATGGTGGATATTCATGATCAGAATAGGTATCCAAAATAGTCACAGGTGATGGATAATCAGAATATAAGATAATGAGAGCATTTATAGGATAATCCAAGATAGTATGTGGATTAGATAATTAATTAAAAGATTATCCATATTTTTCTTGGAATCTAAATAAAGGAACAATATGTGAGTACCTAAAAGAAATAGGAGACATTGTTTAAAGGAAAGGAGAAGTTTGGTATATAAAAGGTAACCCAGTGAACCCCGATTTTGAAGTATAAGTAGAAAAGGATTTAATGAGTTCCATGTGGGGAGGATATTTTATTTAGGAAATACTTTAAAGAAAGACAAAGAGAGAGAAGGATAGAGAGTTTGTTTATCATGGGCATTATGCTTTATCCCTTTTATTGATTCACCTATAAAGTTAACTTTAATAGTATATGGTAACACAGAAGAGGTGAATCGGCAAGAGTATTCTAATTAGAATAGAGAATAATCCTAGATGAGACAAGATCAGTAGGAGGCTTTCTTGGGCAGGTATACGTATACCTATGTAGGTTTCCTCCTGGAGCCCATGGCTTCCTTGGATCTCACGATGATACCCAGGAGGGGAAGAACCGAGCTTGCTGCAGTGGTTTTGCATAGGCCATCATGCCTTGCTGATGGAAAAGGTAAAGAGAGGAGGAAGTAGTAGAGCCTCTACTCGAACTGATTGGTGGATCCAGAAGGTGCCGCCCAGCCTAGAGATAATCGACGTCGACGTCCGTAGAGGAATTCAACCTACCCACAGCATTGGTAGGGGTTGGATGAACACGACATGGCCGAGGGAACCTGCATGATGGATCCATGGAAGTTCGTTGCCATTGAGCCAGGGTGGCAGGTTGCTAGACGCTAGGGCAGAACTCTACAAGACTCACTATGGTGGTGGAAGTTGAATCAAACCGATCCCAGTGGGGATCCGGTCGTTGATCTTGTCAAGGGCTAGGAGGCATATGTGTAGTTGGTGGTGGAAGAAGAAGATGACACCTCAGCCAGCATGTGAAGATGCTCAGGTAAACAGCCTAACCTTCTCTTTTATAACAAATTGTAAATCCACAGCATAGAGCTCTCGTCCTCCTACATCCGACCTTCATGGACCGTGCAAAGGATAGGGCTAGGTTCAGTCTAGGTGGGAGGATCTCCTATGACCTTCTCTGGGTCTCAGAGGCCTTGGGGTCGGTTAGAATAGCCACAGATTCCCATTCAGGGTTAGCCACTGGTCTGTGTCAGGAAGTTAGGGGGAAGTTGGAGTCAAAAGACACACCTACCCCGAAACCTATACATGACCCGTAAGGGCTCAAGGGTCTTTAACCGATAACTTAAAGGGGTTCCCACATCGAGTGCAGGGCTGACATGGCTGCAGGCCATTGGCCAGAGCCCGCTCGCGTGGAAAATAGTAAACAAAATAATTATTGCTGACTTTTCAAGCTACGATTGGTCAGAGTAGATGTATTCTTGTTAAAATTTCCAAAAAACAATTAGTAACTCTGATAGGGAAATATAATATATGAAAATTGATCAAGAGAAGGAGAGAAATCCAAATAAAATAGTTTGATATTCCAATTATGCATCCTATTCCAAAAGTATATACAACACATGTCCTAATGTGTTTAATGAAAAGGAAAACCTAGTTTTGTATAATATGATGCTTAAGTGGGTAATATTGTTATGTTGTTTTAATACTTGATCTAGACATGTATAACGAGGAAATCCTTGATAATGATGAATAGTTGATGATTCTAGATTTATCATTTTATTCATGTTGATTTAGGGTTTTATAACCAATGTCGACATCTTGCTATGATCTAATGTTGATAATGTGATCTTGGTATCATGAATAGTTTAATATGCCTTAGAAGATGAATAGGGTTTAACCTAATATACATAATTGGGTTTGTAATCATGGAAACCATGACATTAGTGTTTTTAACCCTAATTCCTAGTCCAAACATATGATAACCCTAAACCCTAGTTTATGAACGCATCTAGATCTAATTAATGTAAGGTGAATACATGGTGACACGTATGCAATATGTATATTTCAGATTGAATGCTTTGTTGGTTGGATGTTTCGATGCACTCTTAAAGTATATGAGATATTATGCATAGTTTCTGTAATGGCATAAGGTATGTGGTTATGCTTTTGAATACATGTATCGAATTTTGAGTTTTTCGAGGTTTCTCGATGAGATTAACAAAATATAAACTACTTGCTTATTTATTTACTGCGTGCAAGTTATGAAGTTCCTATGAGTATCATGTAAAGTAAATAACAATATTATGAACCCTGGGTTAGACTGATCTTAAGGGTAATGTTGTTGGACTAGATAGTAGGTATCTAGACAAACCTTGACTATGTCATTGGGGATCAGTAAGTCATATCATTAATATCTATATACCTCTCTAGAGAAAGGAATTATCTATAAAAGATATAATTGTTGTTAGATCAATGGATATTCTAACTATGCAAGTAGTAGATCTAATAGTAAGTCAACCTCTAGATATTGCACTGTTATTGGAGGAAGCTTGATCAACTAAAATAAGGGGACAAGAAGAGGATTAATGGTCTAAAATGATCTTCATTGTTTTGGACTCCTCAAGTTGATCAATTTTCATATATAACATGTTGGATTTGACCCAAGGAGGAATAAGTAATGCTTTTTTGAAGTTTAGTCCCAAAACCATAGGGTATTGAGAAGCATACCATGATTATCATGCAAAGGATCTCGGTCATTTGTCCTTCTTCCAATGGTCCTCTCACACCATGTGTCCCCCGTGTTGACCCACTGCTCAGCCGTCGGTCCAATTGCCATGAGCAGTAGTGGACCCTCATCCATTGATATGCCTTGGTCCCTTGCCACTCACAGACACTTCGGGCCACTGTGCGAGGACACTCACTACAAGCTGCACCAGCCTCGGTAGTGTGGGGTCAATGACCACCCCCTTGACCTGCCAAGGGATCCATGTTGTCGTTCATCCAGATGCCCTAGCTCTGAGGGTCGGCAATCATCTACTCAGTTGCGCACTGGTCGTGTGAGGTGGGTGAGCCGCCAAGTACAAAGCTCGTTGGAGAAGTGAGCAAAAGGGTGGATAGCCCTCAAAATGCATTAAAAAGATGCTTCCTCAATCTGCCATGGTGTCGCGATGATAGTCGTTATTGATTATTTAGACAATATGGCTAGAGGTAGTCTCGCTCATGGGGCTAAGGATGGCGGTGCCGCAAAGCTAGGTGGAGGGGAAGGTGGCGTCGGGGTGAGCGTTAGGGCATGAAAAACCAACAAAATGAGGAGGAAAGTGAGAGTGAAGGCAAAAATAGAGGATCCAACACCCAATTGTGGCAAGGGAGGAGGGAACTATCATGATTGGTCATCACAAAAGCATGGTAGGGGGCGACATCACCCTTGGCGCTAGCTCTAGTACGGAGGAAGGAGAGGACTTCTCAGCCATTGATATTGAAGGGGAATCTTTGGCTCATACATCCTTTGGCCCTAATTGTTCCACTCAAGGAAGGGTAGATCGCGGCCAAAAGGGAAGGTGTGAGTGGGTCGCGTTCCCAGATTCAGCCAAATTGGCTCAAAAATTCACATAAATCAAAAATTAAAAGACAAGGTTGAAAAGGCCATAACTTATGTCGTGAAGGTCCGATTGAGGCAATTCTTTCGTCATTTGGTACGTAATTGAGTGCACTACAACATGGTACATATTATAAAGTCAAAATATCATGGTGATGATGTTCAATATTAGATGCAAGAAGGTAACATGATATAGCATGATACTTGGTCCAATTTCTTAAGTTAGAGCCACATACCATGATATTCACAATATAGCTGATCAAATTAGAGAATCTCAAAGTTTTAACTATTAAATTGATACTGATGAGAGAGAAAGATTAAATTACAAGAGAGATAAATCGAGGTTTTCACCATTAATCAAGATCCAACAATATGATTAAATTTATTTAACTTGTAATAATTTATTAGTGTCCTAACATAGGCATATAAAATAACACTGAAATTTTTAGGTTATATATGAAAAATGTTAGAGTTAAATCTGGATAAATTAGGGAAATTATGGTTTCAAAAATTGTGTTTGAGGCTAGCTAAGAATCTTGGTTTTTGAGGCATGAAAGTTAAATCTGATACAACAATATTTTTTTGATACTACATGAATATTTCAGGAAATATATAGGATTATGTATTTAGAGTTATTGTAACATACTAGATCTCAGACCCTACCCTGAAAGTTGACATTTTGGACTTGGCCAAACAAGGTTGAAGGTTAGACCTAAATAGATGTTTAGTATAACCACAATTAGCTAATGCATATATAGATCACCTTAATACAACCTAATGTTCTAACATTAATATTAGGTTTATAATGGATACATAAAATATGCCACATAACTCATTTTGGCGGTAATATGAAGATAAGAATCTTAATTGGATGAATAATTTAGATAAGGGCCATCAATGGGACATATGACATATCTCATAAAAAGAAGTCTCAGAAGTGGAAAAAAATTTCAAATTCAAAATCTACATATCAATAGTTGCCTACATGTCAAATTTCATCTAATTTGGACACCTTGAAATATTAGGGTAAGTTTAGGAGAGAGAAAATGAGTAAAAGGCATAGGTAATTAATAATGTGATTATATAAACTTCAAAATATGTAAATAATGGAAAATTCATATTCAACACATCAAAGATAACTTGTGGATGAAGTTTGGTCCAATTTGGATGTTGTTTGTGTAAGTTATGCAATTTTAGGTACATCTTGGACTTTTCTACAATTTACCCTATTGGGCGGTTTTCTTTGCAAATTATCACATGCATTATTTTAATCCTTAGATATTACATTACCATTATCAAGTATTTGAACCATGGGGAACCTAGTTGCACCTTGGTTTGAAGGTGTTTCTTTTCATGGGCATTTTAGGGATTACTCTCTTTATAAATGAGCTTATCTTTACAAGATATAAACCAATGGGGGTTATTTCTCTGATTGGAGGTCGGTCGAGATGGCCTATAAGTGTCCGTAAATCGACGTTTGATATTCCAGAAGCCTCTATGATTTGTCCTCTTACATGGCCATGAAATCCCTAGGCTAAGGACACATGCAAACCTCCATGGAAACCTCATGCTTGACTTCTTCCTTATCCATAAAGGTTTGGATGTCCATAGGCACCGTTAGCATTGGACACATGGAAAGTAACTTGACACCTCATGCTTATCTTCTTCTTTATCCATAAAGGTTGTCATGTCCTTATGCACCCTTAGAATTGGACACATAGAAAGTAACTTGACACCTCGTACTTGACTTCTTCCTTATCCATGAAGGCTTGCATGTCCATGGACACCCTTATACATGACACATAGAAAGTCTCATAGACACATCATACTTTTCATCTTTCTTAATATAGCCATATCTACCCCTTCCCAACTCCCAATTCGAAAACTCTTTCTCTCCTTTATTTCCTCTAGCTTAGAGCATCATTCCTACTCTGTTTTGCCATGAAGGTGTTATCCCAAGGTAAAACGAGGTGCTTACCTTGGTGAAGAAGCCTCGTAGGGTTCCAAATTTCTCTATTTAGGATTTCATAAGATCCTCCTTGGTGATTTTGACCAAAACTATAAGTATCCTCCTTTCCATCCCTATTTTCATCTTGTTAGCCTTCCTTCCACCTTCCTCCTGGTCAGAACCATAAAGGCTTCATCTCCATGTTCTTTTGTTAGGTTTGTTCACCTCTAAAGTGGAGAAGGTGCTTCTTGCTCAAGATAGGAGATTTATTGGAGAAACCATCCTCTCTAAGCTTGGTAACCTTAGTTATTGGACCTATCCATCTACCTAGATCATTATGTTGTATCATACATGTAAACCCCTATGGGATATTATGATGTACTTTTGTAATCTTTTGTGAAAATTGAATATAGTCATTATTTTTATTCTGCTGCTATACTTTGGTTGTTTTGAATACCATTTATTGAAGTTTGAAAATTTTGCACCTATTCTAGCATATTTTTGAGTATGTTTGGAATGGATTTTTTATTCTTCAAATCTTTAGTAAGGGGGTGATCCCTCACTCCTTACATCATTGTATTAGAGCCCATAGTAGTTGGAATCTGACTATTTCAATTTTTTCTCCCTAGTTAGAATCCTTGCCTTACCTTTAAGTGACATGTTTTCCCTAGAGTTGATCAATAGATGATGAAGGGCTGATTTAGAATCATATTGTTTCACATTGGAATAATGATGAATAGATCCTTATAATACTTATAAGTAAAAGATGCATAAGTAACCATAGTAACTTGAGGTTGTTTAGCTTGGCCTTTAGGCATCTACAAGGACATGAAGTTGAAAGCAAAGATGTCTTGAAAGGATCAGGGTTCAGGGGCTAGAAGTATTTTCCTCCGCACGACTGGCTTGGTTTACGAGGACTCTCAAATCCATATGATATCGGCCTGGCCTGAGCTAATATGAATTATCTGAAATAGCATGTTTTTAAGCAATAGTAGCCTTAGACTTCTATATGATTTATGTTTAGGGACCCTAATCTGTTAAACTAGTCTCCCAGGTGTAATGACTTGTTTGAGGATGGACAAGAGAAAGTTAACCCATAGTTCGTAGTTAGTCTTTACAAGTTTTTTTTTTTTTGCATGATGCTTATGTAGTTGGATGTAAGGAAGTGTAATTGAAACTTTTGTACCTAAAGAATAGTTTTGACTAAATAAGATGAATTCTTTAAGGAGTGGTGAATAAGTTGTTTACTTATATGTGGATATTTTGATTTCCAGGAAGAAATCCCTATAAGGGGTGGTGCGTTGTAACATACTAGATCTCAGACCCTACCCTGGAAGTTGACATATTGGACTTAGCCAAAAAAGGTTGAAGGTTAGACCTAAATAGATGTTTAGTATAACCCCAATGAGCTAATACATGTATAGATCACCTTAATGTAACCTAATGTTCTAACATTAATGTTAGGTTTATAATGGATCAATAAAATATGGCACATAACTCATTTTGGTGGTAATATGAAGATAAGAAACTTAATTTGATGAATAATTTAGACAATGGGCAGTCAATGGGACATATGCCATATCTCAAAAAAAGAATTCTCAAAAAGTGGAAACAAACTTCACATTCGAAATCTACATATCAAAATTAGCCTACATGTCAAATTTCATCAAATTTGGACAACCTTGAAATATTAGGATAAGTTTAGGAGAGAGAACATGAGTAAAAGGAATAAGTAATGAATAATGTGATTATATAAACTTCAAAATTTGAAAATAATGGCAAATGCATATTCAAAACATCAAATATAACTTGTGGATGAAGTTTGGTCCAATTTGGATGTTGTTTGTGCAAGTTATGCAATTTTAGGTACATTTTGGATTTTTCTGCAATTTACCCCATTGGGAGGTTTTCTTTGCAAATTGTCACATGCATTATAATACTTATATATTATGTTACAATTATCAAATTTTTTAACAATGGGGAACCTAGTTACACCTTGGTTTGAAGGTGTTTCTTTCCAAGGGCATTTTAGGGATTACCATCTTTATAAATGAGCTTATCTTTAGAAGCTATCAACCACTGGGGTTATTTCTTTGATTGGAGGTCGGTTGGGATGGACTGTAAGTGTCCATAAATTGACATTTGATATTCAATAAGCCTCTATGAATTGTCCTCTTGCATGGCCATGAAATCCCTACGCTAAGGACACATGGAAAGCTCCATGGACACCTCATGCTTGACTTCTTCCTTATCCATAAAGGTTTGTATGTCCATAGGCACCCTTAGCATTGGACACATGGAAATTAACTTGACACCTCATTCTTTACTTCTACCTTATCCAAAAAGGTTTGCATGTCCATAGGAACCCTTAGCATTGGACACATGGAAAGTAACTTGACACCTCGTGCTTGACTTCTTCCTTATCTATAAAGGCTTGCATGTCCATGGACACCCTTATACATGACACATGGAAAATCTGATAGACACCTCATACTTGACCTCTTTCTTTGTATATCCATATATACCCCTTCCCAACTACCAATTCAAAAACTCTTGCTCTCCTTTATTTCCTCTAGCTTAGAGCATCATTCCTACTCTATTTTGCCATGAAGGTGTTGTCCCAAGGTAAAAGGAGGTGCCTACCTTGGTGAAGAAGGATCCTAGGGTACCAAAATTCTCTATTTAGGATTTCATAAGCTCCTCCTTGGTTATTTTGACCAAAACTATAAGTATCCTTCTTTCCTTCCCTATTTTCATGTTTGTTAGTCTTCCTTCCACCTTCCACCATGTCGGAACCATGGTCTTCCATGGTGAAACCCCACCTAGAACCCATAAACACTTCATATCCATGTTATTTTGTTAGGGTTTTTCACCTCTAAAGTGCTGAAGGTACTTCTTTCTTGAGTTAGGAGCTTTGTTGGAGAAAGAAACCTCTCTAAGCTTGGGAACCTTACTTATTGGACCTGCCCAACTTTCCTAGAGATTCTTTGGAGGCCTAGGCTTGGATCTAAGACTGACTTGGACTATTTAGACTCTAAAGTTGAGGTATGATGTATCCCCTATTCTTCTATGTTGAGCAATTCACCTATTCTTATTCATGCTCTTTGTCCTGTGGACATTAGCCTATGCACAATGTCTTTTCTTTTGAAAACCATGGTTCATGTGAACTACCTTATTTGATTTGATCATGTGATCATGGATATTCTTCTGAACTCTTATCTTATGATTTGTTCACGATGGAACTCTAAAAGATGACATGTGATGTATTTTGCCCACTTATGAGGTGGATGTATGTGTTGGTCACTTATGTGGTGACTAGTTTATATATTCTCATTGTAATTTGTACTTGCCTCTACATTTAACAGGTTATGTGATCCAATAGCACTAGAGTGGTGTTATTGTATTGGTTTTTATGGAAAATGTGTTATTTCCTACCGAGCAGATGTGATATTTCCTGATCTTTTGGGATGGAAGGAAACCTCATACCTAGGTCAAGATGTGCGATTCTTGGTCCATGTTTTATATATTTGGGAGATTGGTTATATTCCTTTCTCTATCAGGTTTCAAGAAGTATGATTCTTGGCCGCCTTTTTCTTTATATTGTTCTAGGGCTATGTTTATCTCACATGCGTGCAAGTTGATGATATGGGGTGTGTGCCCTAATTCTTTACATGTCCTTGTGTGGCACAATCTTTACATTTTATTAATGGCAGGTATTCTTTTGTTATCATATGGTTTCAATTCCTTTTCTCTTGATACCCATATGGGTGGTCCTTCTCCTTTCCATGGAAAGCCTTTTCTATTCGATGACCTATATTCCATATATTTCTTAATTTCCTATTTAGTATGCACATACCAGCCTTTGCTTATATCATTTATTTTCTGTTCTTGCTGGGGTAAGCTTCCAACCCTAGGTGAAGGACTTGGATGATAAGGCATGAAGTTTTAGACTAGCTTAAGGAGTTAAAGCTTGGAGACAAAGTTGTTATGGTTTAGATTTCCATCTTCTTAGATCCTTATGTTGTATCATACATGTAAAACTTTATGGGATATTATGATGTAATTTTGTATTTGTAAAAATTGAATATAGTCATTATTTTGATTTTGCTGCTATTCTTTGGTTGTTTTGAATACCATTTATTGAAGTTTTTAAAATTTTACACCTATTCTTTTATACCTTTGAGTGTGTTTGGAATGGATATTTTATTCTTCAAATCTTTAGTAAGGGGGTGATCCCACCTCCTTATAGTTATAAACTTATTTTGGGTCAATTATTTCAAACTTTAATTGGATTCTAAACATTATCCAAACATTATGAAAGTTGGTGCATAAGATAATTATAAGGCAATACAATAGTAATCCAATTTGTTTAAGGATTAGAGATATATGTTTAGTTTTGTGTCTTTTAAGAGTTCTAGATTTTATCTGGATAACACTCATTCAATACATTGAATTATGCTTTTGAGTTTGGGAGAAAACTAGATAGCTTCATTTGTTATTCCTTTAAATATCATATATAATTGTTAGGAATGTTATGAATACTAATTACAATATATGGACCTAGCCTTGTCCTAATGCTTAACTGGGTCTAATAGAATAATTAGGAAATTGTTGATCTTAAAAATGGGAAATACTTTAGTTATGTCCAATCGAATTATTAAAAACTTTGTAGTTCTGTTCATTCACTAATGCCCTATGTTAGGGAATATGAAATAAGATTGAAATATTTAAGGCTATATAAGAAAACGCAAATAGAGTTATGAGCACTTGATGAAATCATTACCTATAGAACTTGTATTATAAGGTTAACTATGTTTTGATGAACATATAATCACTAAATCAGAATTTCAAGTTTGTTTTGGTTGACTAATTTGGAATTTAATAGGAAGGACAAGATGATAGAAGAGAATAAGCATCCCTTCACCCATAATTATACTCAGTGTACATAACCACTCACCTTATCCTACAAAGGACTACTAGTATTTTTTTATGATGATGGAGCACCCTAAAGTCATGTACCATACATATGTTCATTATTATTTAATATTTAATCTAATTCTTGTGGTTTTATGGTTTATAAATAAATAAAGTAATGGGTTTAGAGACCAATAATAAAACCATGACAAATTGTTATATATTTATCTCTTTTAGGAAAAAATATATGGATTGTTTTAGTAACTATGAGTTTATTAGGTTTTGGGGGGATTTCACCAATCAAAGGAAAGGGAAAACAATTAAAAAGTATTTCAAGCATACCCATTTTTTCCAAAAAACTATTTTAATGGATATCCACCCATATGCATCTTACCCTAACTTTTAGATGTGCTACATTATGAATTGCTATATAAAAAAAAATCCCGCATTAATATTAGGCATCATGTTGGAAGGACAAAAGTGCACATCATTGTCATTAAACATCAAATGAAACTATGATATAACAATGAAAAATATTTCTTCTCATCATCTTATTTACTCGATCAACACAGATCACATAGAGCTTTTATTTCTAAACTAAAAGAAAACAAGAGAAATACCTTTGGAAAACAAAACAGTAGTTACCCTCAAGATCCTAAAAACCCATCAATCCCAAGGCTACACTTTGTGTTGATCTATGGAGCCCTCCACAAATTCTTGCATGATAGAAATAGTTACTACAAGCAACTGCAAACCACCCCATCAAATTCAAACTAATTCTTTGAATCCTTCCTAGAAACACCATTATTTTATATAAAAAATAATAGGTTGAAAAGACTAACCACCCCACCCCCTCCTAAAACGAAATATTGCATTTTTTGAATAACATAAGAAGAAGCCATAAATTAGGATTGGAAAGAAATGAAAAAAATAAAGTAAATAGGGGTGTGCATCATTATATGTTACCTCTATGGAAGGAGAGAGTGCAAGTACAACAACAAAAAAAAGTTTAAAGAGTCCTAAGGAAGGTGGGCATCTTTAAAAAGCTAAGGTTCGATAGCAAATGTGGGGAGAAGGGAGGTTTATATAAAATGAAGAAAGGAGAGATTAGGCTCTAGACAAACATGCCAAGGTGAAAATTGATTAGAGATCACCTATACTCTTAGGACAAATGATATATAGTTACATATGGATGCAAGGTTGAATGAACAAAACTAGGTGATTTTGAGAACACTTAGGGATGTAGAACAACAATATTACGAAAGTGGGTGCTTTTAAGACCTATATATAGGTCTGCGCTTTGGTCTTACTGGTTTGTGGAGTCCAAAAAATATTTGAGACAATATTTTATGAGAATTTAAAGTTTTCTTTTTCGACAAGAAGAGTGATCAAGAAAGGGGTCTATGAACTTTTATATGTTACAAGGAATTCATCGATGTTGTAATGATGGAATACGTAGACAATGGAGGTTGTTAGGATCTAGGAATGAGAGGGGATCATGTTCATCCCTGACATAATGACCTATCATGAGGCAGGAGGTGAAGGCATCATCCTCAGATAATAGTCAAAGGGTCTAAGAATTTTTTTGAACAACATGTGTATTAACACTTAAAAAACATAACATGTGACACATGCAATATTTTAGTATAAAGGAAGGGGGTTGCTTGGAATTAGTGAAGGAGAGGGGGTATGTTGGAATTTAAGGAAATGAGGGGGTTTTGGGAAATAAACTCTTTGTATTTTGAACTGTAGAAAGAAAAAACTCATGTTTGGTTATTGGGAGCAATACAAGTTTGAAAATGCAGAAATCTCAATGACAATGTAAGTGCGGTATTAGGACATTCAACTCAAATACGCCACATGCCTCTATGATGCAATGGAGTACACAGATGCCACACAATCTTTTTGTGCCACACGTTTTTCTCATCCTCACCTTTTTCCAGTCCTTCTCTGTCTCCCAACAAACTACCATTCACAATGCAAGATATAAATGAAGGTGCAATTAATACTAGGATTATTGCATTTACATGTCCATGGTTTCCTCTTTTGGATCAGGTATACAAAGATTTCCTTATCATCATATTTAATCCAACGGCTGAGACGTCTTGCAAGAAACCATGGGTCAGATTATTTCTTTTCCTGATATTTGTGACATTTTTCCTAATCCTCTACATTGTAGACAACTTAGTAAATTCAATATCTCTATGTACCTTCATCCTTTTATTCCCAAATTTTGAAGCATGGTTTTAAATGACATCATCTAAACGTGGGCAAGGTTTGAAACTAAAACTCAAAAGTAAGAGTCACTTTTCTTAATATCAAACATTTCTCTTTTATTTCATTATTTAAAGCATCAAAACAACCCTTTTCTCTTTCTATTTTTCCATATAATTTATTTTGATTACCTTTCCTATTAGAAACCATGTGAAAATGAAAACCAAATACTAGTGGACTTTCACACCACTTTTATAAAGAATTCCAAACAATCCCCAAAAGTACAATATAGATTACCCATTATCTTTTATGTTGCACTTAATATATGATTTTCTTTTCTTCCCTTTTCCCTTATATCCATTGTTAAATTAATAAAATCAGTGGAAACCACAAAATCCATATCAAAAGAAAAATTACAAAAGAAATTCGTACTTTTAAAAATGAAGAATGCCACATTTCCAATATATCCTTTTATTCAAATAGTTGTATTTCAATTATATAAATACTATCAAAAAACATGTTATAACAACAACAACTTGTTGAGAATTTGGAATTTCTAGTTGGAGAAAAAGACTGGTCAAGCATGGAATCTATGAACTTATAAATGACAAAGATTTTATTAATGTAGGAAACCAGTAATATCAAAACATAATAATATTTGGTGGGGTAGATAAACATAAGATAATGATTATAGTGATCCATTAGTTAAAGGACTAGAGTTGCATGTATAGTTTGGTGTCATATAAGAGTTGTAGGGCTATTTTGAGGCCATTCATTATTTTCTTTTAACTATGCTACCACATTTTAATTGAACTTGAGAACCTCATTTATGATTCCCTTAAATGTAATAGAGAATTATTATGAATGGGATGAATTCTATTTTATTATTCAAACTCTAACATAATTCTAAATGCTTTTTTTGGATAACAAACTAATTGGAGAGTTCTTGCTCTTAGCAATGCAAAATATTTTAATCAATTCCAACTATATTATTGAATTTACTTAACTTGTAATATTTATTAGTCTCTTAAAATAGGCATATAAAATAACATTGCATTTTTAGGTTATATATGAAAAACGTTAGAGTGAAGAGAATTTGATGGAATGAATACCTACCTATCATATATTTTTAGGTTAACTAAGTATAAAGAAACTTTTGATGGATGTATTAGGGCCATTATGGATTCAAAAAATTATATTTGGGGCTAATTAAGAAACTGCTATTTATTGATGAATGGGGATTTGAGATTTGAAAATTTGGGTTTATGATATGGTACTACTCCTAAGACAAAAGTGGAGGGCTGTGACACATTACTACTTGACAAGAAAGGGACTATGATTGATTTCCCATTAGCTAAAACCCTTTATTGATGTCATAAATATTATTCTTTTGGAGTTAGTTGGCTATTTTATTGTACTTATATACATCCTTCGATAGCTCAATGGGTTATTGATTCTCATATTTAATAAATTTTCATATGAGGTGGCTAGCTAGTTTCTTACACATCAACAAACAAGTACGAACACCATGGTAGCTACCTCCCCTATTATGCACTCCAGTGCTCCGCTATAGTGCCCAGGCTACACAGATGTGGCTGGATAGTTGAGTACACGTCAACGAACCAACAACATGAACTTCCAAGTAAATGTAAGTATGAGTTTAAAATACTCAACTCAAATATGCCAGAAGCCGCTATCCCATAACTCTCATGTCTCATTCCTTTCATTGTAGACCCCAAATGCATCGACAACAACGAACTGAGTCGAAACACAATCTTAGTGTATCACACTCACAAGTACAGATATTAGTCACACTCACTACCACAAATAGTACCTTTAACGTAAGTTATAATGGACTTTGTACGTTGATTTCCAGATGACACCCAAGTGGGCGACACTAAAGATAGAGGCCTATGGCGTTGGTTCCAAAACTGACGACATAGAACCTTCCTAGATTGCAACCAAAAAAGAACCGACATTGGTATGAATCATAGTGTTGTCGGTTATCTACTGAAAATTGACAACTATCTTCATTATCGAGCAATAAATTGGACCGGATTACGCCCCTAGTTGTCTATTTCTTAGTAAAAACTAATGACTAACTCCCTTTCTAAATAAAAAATGATCTCATGTTTGGTTCATAGTCGTCGATTCAAAGTAAAACTGACAATACATCTATAAATTGTCATCGGTGACGATTTCAAAAACCAACGACTATATCCATACCCGAACAAAAAAATTTGGCCCGGGTTAGGACATAGTCATCAGTTTGTTGTAAATAGCTGACGATGTAGACCTATATTGACGGTTCTTTTAAACAACCGATGACTAAGTGTCATTTTTTTAATATTAGCTTGCAGGCCTGTTGTCTGGCCGGTCAACAGGATGCAGAACATGCATTTCATTTCTGAGTTGTAGTTTTACAACATCTTGTGATTTCAGCCAAACAACAGGCCACAAACCTACAATAAGAAGATGATCAAGCTATATATATCAAGATTATATATGCATCCTATGATTCACACATATGTAGAAACAAAATTAATTCATTCACACAATTCATACACATGTAGAACCCTATAGTTCCATTCATTCATCCATTTTCACATTCACACACATGTAGAAACCTACAATTCCATTCATTCATCCATTTTCACATTTACACACAGTAGAAATCTAGAGTTCCATTCATTCATCCATTTTCAAATTCACACACATGTAGAAGCAAAATTCACTCATTCATTTTCACATTCACAAACATGTATATAAATCAAATTTCAATAAGACAATTCAAAAAAAGTTGTTCACACATGTAAATATTAGCACCACATATATACAAAAATAATGACATCAAAATTTATAAATGCCATTCTTTATCATCAGTACCTCAATCACAATAAAAAACTACCTCCCTTTCAAAGGCATTTTCCCATTGTTTGCTTATGTCATCTAATTGTTCTATCATATAGGGCATATGTACATCTAATAGCTTTTCCCCTATATTGAAGTCACTAATTTTAAACACCTACAGAGAGAATGGTGTATATATATAATTAATAAATTTGGTATTTTCATATTGATATTATAATTATGATAATCAAGACTATATATTACATAATGTATGTTTTCGATGTCTTGTGCAACATATCTGACAATTATATCCATATATCGTACCACGTGGTGTCCACATGCGCAACCGTTATTTTGTACAACACACTATACATTTCAACATACAAAAATGTCAATAGATAAAAATAGGCATAGTTCACATAAATAAAATATGCATTGGAGTTAGGAAAATACATCCACATTCTTCTGAACTATCACTTTCGTTTTCTTGTCAACGTTTCCTCCAGTATTTTTGAAATCGTTTGAAGCCCTATACGTTAATGTAACACATTGAATTTTATTAGTAAATAGTCATGTAATAATAGATGTTGACGGATATAAATATAAAACTTTTCTCACGTGTATAATGGCATTTTCAAATTGTGTCACGAACGGCCTAATTTTTTCTCCTTAGGGTCTAGATAATAAACAATCAATGTCTCGGGGACAATAAATAGTAACTCACAAATCTTACATCTAGTGATAAAAAGTAAAATATATATAACTCAAAATCCACTTAAGTCAAAATTATAAGCAAAGTAAACTTGCCCAACATCATATGGAGCTAATATCAGGCTCTTTTTTTCTTCACCAAAATATTTGAAAGTCATAGAGCAATATAAGGTAACTAATGTAGGGTCTTCATTTATAAGATTGATCAAGAATGGAACTAGAAATCCCACATGGGTCATTGAAAAATCTTTACAGACCCTATGTAAGTGGTTGAAAAATATATATTACTATGCATTAATATATGAGTAAACAAATCACCATATATAGAATCAGGTTTATAGAAATATAAATAAGATCTCACCATATCCATAGTTCTGTGATAGATGAATTCAGCCAAGCATAATGAAACAACTTCAAAATATCTTGTAGAAGTATATTATTATCGTATAATTGACTTATAGCATCCTCCACCATAGAAACAATAATAGGTGAAGTTTCATAATTTTCACCTATTCATACTACCATACCCATGCATTGAGGACCTATCGAGTCGAATAGGTCCTTTGCAAACCAACTAGGTACTTAAGGAAGAGGTGGAGGTGGAGGAGGATGAGCTGTAGTAGGTTTCTTCCCTTTGTCCTACATATATAATTTCATAACAATTGTTATGTATATACATATACAAATTTATGTAATGTAAATTTATCATACATGATAAAAATAGATGGATCTCGTTCGGGCCACAAGATCACTCTTCCTTGTACTTCACAAAGCATGCTAACATCTAGGTGAGCATATGAAATGGATGATTCCTCCATGTGGGGAAGACAAACCTCCAGCTCACACAAACCACACCATCTGGTACTGGAGTGCCATGAATCGTGTACCCTGGAAGGTGTGGGTAAACCTCACCCTCTGTAATGACATATTCTTTCAATTTTAGATGGCATGGACTCAACCCCTAAAAATTTGCATAAAGTATTTTATATATACCTAAACATATCATCTTGAAAAGACTAGCTACTATGTCATAAAAATACTTACAATGGACATGCTAGGTGGCGGGTCTACATTATTACTCACAACCACCTCTATCATAGGGGAAGAACGACACGACATAGGTACTATCTGTGTGGCAGCCTGAGATGCCTGCCACTTGCTCATTGCTTCATGGACTCTCTTATCACTTAACTCTTCTACCTATACATGGTGAAACGAAACACTTTTTGATTCCTGAATTTCCTTTGCAATAGCATGCTAAAAAAATCATAGGTTACCTTAACTTTTGAAAATCCCTCTTTTTGGACATGTTTATGTTGTGATGGCCCAAAGAACGCTCTTAGGCCCACACCAGTGCCTGCAGACCTAACACGTCTAGGCTGCTTTGGGTTACTGAGAACAACTATCAATTCACCCCTTGTGCCCTGATGGATGAACCAGTGTTACTTCCTCTGCTCGTGAAGCTCTTGCTAATCATCATCCATAGAAATTGGTTAGTAAACATAACAATCATCAATACTAATTGATCTGAGAGTTGCATTTTACCATTTTTGCAGCTGCCTCAGCAGTTGTGGGGTTTGTTATATCTCCTTTTTTATTTTACCTCCTAGCTATCCACGCATCATGGTGATGTAGAGGTGTGGGAGTAGTAAAGGCCACAATAGTCTCATCAGTAAGATGCTGAATGGAAGACGTCTATAGCTTTTGTTGAAGGGTTGCGTAGCCACCTATATGCATCGTGTGGTCATAAACATTCAGTGCACGCCTTGCTCTTTGAGCATCGTTGATAGCCTTGTTATTTAGGACATTTAATTGGTTAGTAACAATCAAGGTCAATCGCAAAACAATGAATTCGTAAGAATGTATACTAATTAAATTTGGAGTGAAGCTTAATACCTTGAATTCATTGGTATTTATCTTAGCAACAAACACCTCCCACTCAGTTGGGTCTCGGTAGTTCCATTGCTGAAGGGATGACTTCTTCCTCTTATCAACCTGTCGTATGTATTGTTAGTTGAGAGTTGTCCTATAGTTCCTTAGGACCCTCCCATAGCGTTGAATCACCTTTTTACGATGTAGGCTTTCATCTAGTTCAAATATACTCTGTAAAATTTCAAATATTTAATAGAGTATTCTAAAAATAGAATTGTAAATGACTTTTCAGAATATAATTGCAAATAATAATATCTCACACATATTTCTTTCCATACAAAGTCTTTCTTGGTTTTAGGAACTGTATGCCATGATTCTACATTTATACTACAATGGCCATGAGTAAGAACCCCAAGATATGAAACAAATGAGTTGCAGTTCTTTCCAACTAGATTTCCTTCATGATCAAAATCCACAACAAATTTTGGTCCATTGCCCCTTTGTTGTAGTAACTTGTTCATCATAGTGATGCCCCTGATTTTCTCAGTTTTTTATGTTGTTCATCAAGCGCCACAAGGTTTTCAGGGGGTACATCCTCAACCAAAAAATTGAATATAGCTAGATGGGCATATATCTAGATACATTGTAAAACATACATTGTGATATAACTTATAAATGGAAATATAGCTAGATATATTGTAAAACTTACATTGTGATGCAACGCCCCACCCGAATGGTGATCATCATCATGATTGTCATACTCATGGTCAGCCATATGAAAAAGTGTCACATAAAAAAAATCAAACATTTAACATTTAAAATTTAATGAAACTATTGTAAAATTGTAAAGTTCACATCAATCTAACATTCAAAAAAATAAAACGTTTAAAAAGTTATAAACATGCCTCGAATATTGAGATCTTTTATCAATTAACATTCCTTCAATGTGATCTCCACACAAATATAAGTCATCGTTAGCTTCAATATTTGTTGTTGGCAAGCCAACTGAGAATGGACTGGAATCATCATATATCATTGTACTCTTCTTCATTTATAGGATCTTCAGTGAATTTTCTTTTATCATGAAGAACAACCGACCATTTTTCATTTGCACGATCATCGATATGAAATACTTGTTTTGCCTGTGATGCCAATATGAATGTTTCACCCTTCTCACCAATCTTTTCAAAATTCACTAATGTGAAACTGAATTCATCAACTATAACTCCTTTTGTGTTATCAACCAAATCACACTTAAAGAGCAGAATTCTAAAATCTAAGTATAAAAACTCCCATATGTCTTCTATGACCACATAATATGACATTTTAGCTTCACGTGGACTCTTATCCTTCTCACTAGAAAAAAACAATGAAGACGCTTGAAGGGTGACCCCACTATTTTGGACAACACTATTATCATCTTGATAATTTGTGTAATATGAGAACCCATTTATTTCAAACCCTTCATAAGACATAACATTCATTTTTAATTTAAAGGTGAGACATTTGATATATTCAACAATATTATTTGGTGTTTGATATAGTTGATGTAAGACTTTATCTTCAAACCACTTAATAAATGTCTTGTTATGCTCTCTAGAAAGCCACACTGAATTGTCTTGAGGATATTGTTTCTTGATGAAATTGGTATGTTCCATGATATAAGCACTCACTTTGTCAATGTTGTGTAAAATATACAAGTAAGCTTTTTCCCACAGCTCACTACTGATTTTTCATTTGTTCTCCTAAAGTCCCTTTGCTAGAATAATCCTCAATATTCTTGTCATTTACAGGAGCTTCTTTACCACTTAGAAAGTCATTACAAAAATGTGTAACCTTCCTTGCCACATAACCCTCAATAATACTCCCTTCAAAATGATAACAGTTTCGAACATCACCTTTAAAAATGCTCATGTATCATTCAAAAATATACATCCAATGCAAGAAAATTGGACCCAACATTTTCACTTCCCTAGTCAAATGGACAATAAGATGTACCATGATATCAAAGAATGAAGGAGGAAAATACATCTCCAAAAGACTTAGGGTAACAACCACTTCTCTTTGCAACTTATTGAGATTCTCAAGATCAATAACTTTACTACATAGACTGTTAGAAACAAATTCTAGTAATTGCAAACCTTACATGCTTTGGCAGTATAGATTGAATTGCGACAAGCAATATTTGTTGCATTAGAGTGTCATAATCATGAAATTTAAAACCTATCATCTTTAGATATTTCATTGATACCAATCTATGGATATTGGAAGAGTAACTCTATCGTATCTTAACATTATGAAAGCACTCACAAAAAGTTTTCTTCTCCTTTCTAGACAATGTATAACACGCAGGAGGTAAATATGTTCTCCGATTACTACTAACTACTTATGTAAATTATTTCCTTATTCCCAGTTCAAATAGGTCTATTCTAGATTTGATGTAATCTTTAGTCTTACCTGGTATATTTAAGAGAGAACTAATGATGCTATCACAAACATTTTTCTCAACATGCATGACATCGATACAATGCCTAACTGCCAAAGAACTCCAATCAGGAAGATCCCAAAATATTGACTTCTTCTTGAATAAATATTTATCACTTTGTGTGGGAATGGTACATTGTGATCTCTTACCAAATTCATTGACAAAGTCTTTTACTCTTTCATAAACAACCTCCCCTGCTATAGGTCTAGGGGTACTATGTTCCTCATTCGATTCATTGAACTCTTTGTGCAACCTTCGATACGGATGATAATTTGTAAGAAACATTTGGTGACCAAGATATACAATCTTGCTGCCATGGTTTAATCATTTTGAATCAGTGTTCTTTTCATATATAGGGCATGCTTTGGTTCCTTTTACACTGTATCTAGACAAATTCCCATATGTTGAAAAGTCATTAGTTGTGCAAAATAACATAGCATGCAAAAAAAATGTCTCTCTATGCTAAGAATCATAGGCCATCACACCTTTACCCAGAGTTTCTTTAAGTCATCAATCAAAGGTTCAAGATAAACGTCGATCTCATTTCGAGGTTGTTTAGGACCTGATATAAAAAACGACAATATAACGTACTTATTTTTCATACACAACCAGGGAGGAAGATTGTATATAACATGCATAATAGGCCAAGTGATATGTAGGCGTCTCAATGTGCCATATGGATTCATCTCATCGATACAAAGCCTAAGTCTTAGATTTCTGACTTCTTCACCAAATTCAGGGTACAATAAATCAATCTTCTCCAATTGTGGGGAATTAGATATATGTCGTAGGATCCCATCATTATTTTTCTTAACCTCTGCATGCCACCTTAAGTACTCCACATCTATTTGATTGACAAACAAGCATTGAAATTGTGGTATTATAGGTAGATACCACGTCACCTTGGCAAGAGAGTCAGCTTTGGACTTCTCTCAAGTTGTCATTTTATACCTTGACTCCCCACATTTTGGACAATCTTTCAAATCGACATAGTCCTTTTGCAATAACACAAAATCATTAGGGCATGCATGTATCTTCTTAGCCTTCATTCCCATTGGGCATAATATTTTCTTTAACTTGTATGTTGAGATTGGAAGCTCGTTTCCTTTAAGATTTTTTTTTTCAATGAAGACAACAATGACTTGAAGCTTTTGTCACTCCATCTGTTGTTATCCTTCAGATTATACAATCTCAACACATTTCTCAACTTTGTAAACTTAGTACAACCTGTGTATAATGGTCTCTCAGCATCATGCACAATGTTCCTAAACAAGGAAGTTGGATCAGTGTGATCTACACCACAACTATTCACCATCACCTCCACGATGTCTAGTGGAATCAGTTCATTCACATCTACATCATCGGTGGCAATTTCTTATTCAACACAAGCTCTGATATCATCATCTATTGATCTCAGTTTTGAAATCTCTTCATGCCAGTACCATTCTGTATAGCCTTGTACAATCATGTTGCACATGACATGACTTTTAATTTCATCATCAGTGTTGGCATTCAAGTTGTTACCGCAATGCCTACATGGACAATAGAACTTATCTCTAGGTTGTTTCCTATGTTCCTCTGCAAATCTAATAAACTGATCAAGACCAGCAATAAACTCTAGGGTGCAAAGATTTGGAATGAACATTCATGATCTATCCATTGTTTGGAATGAACATTCATGATCTATCCATTCTATGATCAAAGAGAAAACAAGTATTAGGGTTTAGGATTTACATATTAAGTTAAGGATTTATAGCTATATTAGGGTTTACTATTTTAGATTTAGGGAGAAGGGTTTAAATATTAGGGTTTAGGGTTAAAATATTAAGGTTTAGGTTTAAAAGATTAGGATTTAGGGTTAAAATATTAGGATTTATTGTTTTAGATTTAGGGATAAGGATTTAATGATTAGGTTTACATTTAAAAGATTAGGGTTTAGGGTAAACATATTAAGGTTTAGGGTTCAATAATAAATATGTGTACCACCTATCCCATTCTTGAACACCTAATCACACTAGTAAGTGTATAATGTATATATTCGGATTTCAAGAAAATTTCAACATCATTTCCCCGTAGTTCTCCAAGTACAAACATAAGTACATAGAGAACAAATGAGGAAGTACTGATGAAACATCTTGAAAATTGAATATACATTATACACTTACATCCTGAGTGAAATTAAGTGTTCAAGAACTGTCCCAAACTCGGGACTATCCAAGATTCACTCCTAATGAGTAGATCTCGTACGGATTTCTAGGCCAATGTCAGAAATGTATATATGTTGTCATACCAATACTTATGATCATAGTTTCATCATTCATATCCTAGGTTTTATGGTACATCATTTAATTCAATTCATTCTTCCATTTGGATTAGTTAATCAAGAGAGAAAGCAAACACTAATATTAATTAAAAGAACTAGATTAGGCACCTTGATTTGAGATTCTTGACTAGATCTTTGAAAAGTGTCCTTGAAAGAGGTCCTAAGATTACAAACAATGTATAAGTTGATTTACAATAGCAACATATTGTTCTCTTAATCATATCCTAGCAAGGGTATCATATTCTATAGCATTGATTTCAACATCTCCAATGTACATGCATGTTCATCATCAGATAATCATTACACATAAATCATTCATGACCTAGGATGAAACATTCTCTCAACATCGGGATTTTCAACTTAGATATAAAGGGAGAAATCATAAGATTTGAGCAATATTAATGACTTCGGCATCAACATTGTGATATTAAGTTATTTTCAGTCATTTTTCATATAGGATAGCCATTCATAGGGTACAATAGTAATTAGTAGGATACAATAGTAATTAGTAGGATACAATGAGATCAAGTAATTAACACCTAGTCAGCTCTCTTGCCTAGGAGTAGGGGAAATAGAGACAGAGAAGCTCTAGTGGTGGCCCAAGATCCGGTAGGGGAGACTAGCTCCAGTGATGCGAGCAACAACAATAGTAGCGGCAATGGAGGCGAGCACATCAGTTTCTCACGCAGGCGTGACGGTGAGTTCTAAAAGCTCCAGCGGCGAGCTCCAAAAGCATGCAGCGGCGGCTCCAGCAATGATGGTGGCGGTGTAGACAGTTGTTTGCCAACGACAAAACTGGAATCGCCAGAGAGATAGGTCGGGTGAAGAAGGAAACAGAGAATATGTGGGAAGGGGAAGAAATTTTATGGGTCTTAAGTGGGACATAGTGGTCGGTTATATAAAAATCAACAGCTAACGATATAGTCATGGGTTGCTTGAGGAAAAACCGACGACTGACTCCTAAACAAAAAAATAAATAAACACTGGCGAAGCAAAATAGTTGTGGTTATTTATGCAAAAACCGATGACTAGGGACAAATCTAAATGAAAAAATTTGCTCTCGGGTTAAGGATTTAGTTGTCGGTTGTTAGAGACAAAATCGACGACTAACTCCTAAATAGAAAATAGACATTGCGGAAGCGAAATAATCGTGACGTTATATGTCGTTTCTGTACTAGTGACTTCTTTCTCACCCTTGTCTTTTTCCGGCCATCCCCTCTCCCAACAACCTACCCTTCACAATGCAAGACATTATCGAAGGTGCAATTAACCCTAGGATTATATTTGACCGTGAGATTATTGATATAGCACGATATGAGTAGTAGGTGACTCTCACATTGTAGAAACGAGGAAGATCAATAATCATATAGATAAATTGACAATCACTTATTTCAGTTGACAATAAGAAATTATAATACAAATCAGTATTAAAATTTGTTATTAGGAGATTATACCGTGAGAGGAAGTGGAATACATGACGAAGACCAACGTGGGAAGAGGAGAGGGAAGAAAAAGGATTGGAGGAAAGTCATGCCACGCGTGGAAGGGAGGGAAGGAAGACATGAGAGAAAGTTGAAGGAGAATCAAAACCAATCGGAGCCCAACATCCCTATATATATATCCTCCCCTTGAGCATACAACTTCACACACGAAGGTAGAACTGCAGAATACTTGATTGATTAGCAAGACATCGGTTGATTACCTTGAAGTCCCTTGGTATCCAATAGCCATGGCTGTTACCTCCACCCATTCATCAATGGCATCCCATGCAGCCGTCCTTGTGCAGCTTCTCTTTGTTCTTGTAGTCCTCAGTCTGCAGCTGCCGAGTATATATCTTTTGCTACAACATGAACTATAAACATTTATATTTGCTTTCATAGATAGTTTACCTAGTGATTAACTATTTCAGGAGGCGCTGAATCGGCCATTGGGGTGTGCTATGGCATGCTTGGCAACAACCTCCCCCCGCCACAGGAGGTCATCGACATGTATAAATCCATGGGCATCACCAAGATGCGCCTCTACTTCCCAGAATCCCGAGCCTTTGCTGCACTCAAAGGCTCCAACATTGACGTCATTCTGGACGTACCACGCAAGGACCTGCCCGCACTTGCCTCCGACCCGGCGGCCGCGGTGGGTTGGATCCGCGACGTGGTGCTGGCCAACTACCCTGCGATCCGCTTCCGCTACATCGCCGTCGGAAACGAGATCATTCCTGGGGACGGCTCCAACACCATCCTCCCTGCCATGCGCAACGTGCAAAACGCCCTCGTGGCTGCCGGCGTGGGCGACCAGATCAAAGTCTCAACAATCGTCTCCATGGCTGTGCTAGGGAACTCTTATCCCCCGTCGGCGGGATCCTTCAGCGGAGCCGCGTTGAACTACATGCGTGACATCGCAGCGTTCCTGCAGTCCAACGGCGCGCCGCTCATGGCCAACATCTACCCTTATTTCACTTATGCAGGGAACCCGAGGGCGATCTCGGCCGAGTACGCCATGTTCACGTCGTTGCCCAGTGTTGTGGTCACCGACGGGAACCTCAATTACCAGAACCTGTTTAGCGCCACGCTGGACGCCGTTTACGCCTCGCTTGAGAAGGTCAATGCCGGGAATGTGGACATCATCATAACCGAGAGTGGGTGGCCATCCGCTGGGGGTGCCCAAGCCAGCGTCGATTATGCAAGGACATACAACAACAACTTCGTCCAATTCGTGAACAGCGGTAAAGGGACGCCTCGGAGGCCTAATAAGGAACTGGAAGGTTACATCTTTGCCATGTTTAACGAGAACCAGAAGCAGCCGTTTGGAATCGAGAACAACTTCGGATTGTTCTTTCCCAACAAGCAGCCGGTGTACCCAATGCAGTTTTAGTCGCCAGTTTCTGAAGTATCCTTCCGTTTGCACTTAATAAATGCCAATGGCATAGAATCATCCTTTCCGTTTGCAATTAAGCTGTTTCTAAATCATCCTTTCCGTTTGCAGTTAAGCTGTTTCTGAATCATCCTTTCCGTTTGCACTTAAGAAATGCCAATGGCATATTATAATAAATGATAACAGTCCAGAGTGCTCTGTTTCAACTTCTAAGAATGTTTCTGAAAGTTGTGTGTATATTATACGGTTTCTGTGCATTTGCGTGCAATTCTTCAGCAATGGCTGGGTTCATAATGGCAGAGGAAAAAGAATCAGGTTGATTTAAAAACCAGTGCAATCCGGAAAGATTTCATCATGACCTGTGACATGAATGTAATGACGTACCCAAAATGATAATAAGATCTGTGACGTAAATGTAACGACGTACCCAAAATGATTTCATCATGCATTGTCGGCCGGCGTCGCTGTTACAGTAAATTATTTAACTTTGGTTGATCGTGGCAGTGGCGCTAGGAATTGTTAAATGGAATGCATACCGGGTTTATAAAACTGGGTTCAAATTTGTGTACATATGTATATCGTCTCGTAACTTGAGATTTGTGTCATGCACACATCTCATTTATTAATACATTTTAATCTATATGTTATTCTAGATGTCTCCCTTTTAATCTTTGTCCTACGTTTCGCTAATTCATTATATCTAAAGAGCAATTATTGTGTCCCGTCATGTATTTCCCGAAATGTTTATTTTGAGCATTAAATCTAAGATTTTTTGTGACACATCAGAAACAACAAATATATATATATATATATATATATATATATATATATATATATATATAGCCGTTCATTCAATATAGCTTCCCGTGCTAGGTATTAAAGATGATCACTGATGCATGAGTTTTGAGTCATTTTATAGGCTTATTTTATATCTGTTTTATGCATGTATTTGTCATTTTCTTGATTATATTTGCATAATTCACTATAGTTGGCCTTTAAATTCTTTTTGCATCAAATTATACTTCTTTTATCATATTTATATGATTTTATATAATCCCCGGACTTATACACGTGTTTCGGCACTTTTTCAGGCACTTTTGCATTGTCCAGAGTCGATACTATCGACCCTGGTGTCGATAGTATCGATATTTCATCAGAAAGCAACCCCAAAACGCGATTTTGTAAGGAAAAACATGTATCATGGTCGATACTATCGACCTGGGTGTCGATACTATCGACAACGTCGAGATCTGACAATTTTCAGCACTAAAACGAAACGTTTTAATCCGACAATTGAGCTTTTTCGGAGCCGTAAAGTGGTCCTATGACCTAAAAAAGAGCACGGCCGGCCCTAGGGAGATCTCATATTGTGTTGCACAACATCCAAGAAGGAGAGAGAGAGAGAGGAGACGAGAGACGAAGGTCATCAACCGAGCGATCCGGGCACCTCTGACGGGCGATTTTGCTGCTGGAAGACTGCAAAACGCACATTTCTCGAGGAGGATCTCCAGGAACACCTTTGTATTAGGGGTTACACGAGTTTGCTCCATGTTTCCCATGTTTTTCTTCTCTACTCCTATGTGTTCTCCATTGTCAACCATGCGGGGCTAATCCCCTTTATCTTTAGTACCGGGAGTAGCCCGGGGAAGCATTGTATGATATTTTTATCATAGTAATTCATATTTTATCTCTTAAATCCGTGGTATGATTTCATTTTCTAAATTATATTGTTATGCTTGATCACCATAATGATAATCTAATGCCTTTAATTACTTTGAAAGAAGAATTAACGATTGAAAAGAGACGAAACTCACATTAATTAAGAAATCCCTTGAACAAGGTGATGTACGGTTAATGGTGGAAACCCAGAGGTCGATTTTAATGCACCTAGTTTAGGGTATAGGTTACTACGACGGTGGAACTGACCTAGACATAGGTAGTGAATTATACCACGACAATGGGCAATTCTGACTACAGACCACTACCCGGATCGAGAGATGAACCTCAATTATTATATGGAAACTCATACAATGAAAACCCGCGGTAAAACCGCAATCCTAAGATCTCCATTTGAATTGATTAAACTAAACACTTAATCGATTGCTTTGTTTTATTTTATTTTCTTTTAATTTTTAACAACCCTCAGAACCTTTTAATTGACCTAGCTGATTGCGAGTAGTTAGTAGTAATCTACCGATAATTTAGTGACCCTGAGTTCGACTCGGGCCTCACAAAGGGCCTATACTACATTGACGCGTACACTTGCGTTATACGTACGGTAAAATCGTGTCAATCACACACACACACACACATATATATAAAAATGTATATATATATATATATATATATATATATATATATATATATATATATATATATATATATATATATATATATATATATATATATATATATATATATATATATATGGCTAAAATAATGGTGTACCCGAGTACATGTAGCTTACATGTATCTATCTTCACTTATGATTATTGTAAGATTCTACTAAATAAATCAACCTTGTGGATGTAAAGTATACCCCACCGAAAAGATGTTTCAAAAAAATAACCACAATCTGATACTCGTAGATCATCCAACGAAAGAAAATGTGTATTTTCTAATCAATGGTATGTTGTAAAAATTACTGAAACCATTGAATGATGTATTTCTATATCTCATGATCTATATGAGATATGCTTATGATTTTTGAAACACATCTAATGTATACAATATTGATTCAATTGATATAGTTGGATTTTATAAACATACTCCGCATGTGACATTTTAATGGCCGGTACACGTAAGTTATATGTACCAAATATATATATATGTGTTTATATATATATATATATATATGTATATATATGTATATATATACATATATATATATATATATATATATATATATATATATATATATGTATATATATGTACAGAGAGAGAGAGAGTTAAATTATTCAGTAGAATTTTAGAATTATCATAATTGAAGATGCATACATATAAGCCGCATGTACTCGCGTACACAATTCTTTTAGCCACATATATACACACACATACATACATACATACTTATATATATATATATATATATATATATATATATATATATATATATATATATATATATATATATATATATATATATATATATATATATATATATATATATATACTAGTGAACGCACACGTGCACATGCACGTGCATCATTGCATTAGTTTAACTAATTATAGACACATGACAACTTTCAAAGATGATTAAAATGGACTTGCAATGAAATTTTACAATCATGTTTGAAATAAACATCTATTATGTTGTTAATCACATACTTTTTTTAATAAAAGTATATATTGTAAAATATAATAAATAAATGTTTTTCTATAAGTGAGCTTATTATGAAAGTGAATCAGTTTTTATTACTCAATGCAATCAAAAAAGCTAAAATCCATATAATAAATATTGTTGATCATGTAATTTATAAAGAAAACATGATTAGACAAACATTGATCTGGATATACATTCTCATATAGATAAGGAAAATAATATGACTAAAACATAGATGATAATCTACATGTTATACATGGAGCTCGCTTTCCCATCCAATATCTCAATACCATTTGCTCATCTTCATATGATGAATCATATTGTAGTGGACATATGTTGATGGAATAAAAGAACATTAACATTATAGTTATCTATTTAAGTAGTGAAACATACAGAGGTACAAATGAAGTGATTTCTTACTTATTTTGGAACAATATGCTCACTTTATCGGGATTTAGCCCCAAATAATTCAAATTTTGAATGCATATCTTGCAAAGAGATATAATACTCATGTTGTCAAATGATTATAAAATCATATGACAAAATATTTTCCAAACAACTAATAAAACTTACAGCTCTAGTGATAATTTTTGCAAAATGATGCGGTTCTATAATTTTTACAATTCCACTTCCACTTGTTAATACACGTAGCTTTGAGATGATTTTTGCTGTATGCAGTATAAAAGAAACTACTTCAAATTGCATCAATATAACCAAATCATAACTATAGTTTAAGCTCAAATGTTTTAATATAATATAAAAAACAATATTTGAATGAAAATGAAAAAGGCATCAATTACAAATGTCATGGTCAATATCATAAAGAAGACTCTTACATTCTTCACTAAAATCTAACGGTTTTATATCTACAATGTTGACCATCTGCTTTGATGAAGCTTGAAATGATGGGCTTTTTGAAGGAAATGATTGGGCAACTTGGGGCTTTAGAAGAAAGAGCATATGATTCCATTGAACCGTTGAGATTATTTCATCTAGCATGTCATCTCTATTTTCCTATATTGTAAAATAGTATATTGGTTAATATATTAACAAAGAAAAAACTCAATTCATATTTTATATACTATATGTATATATATATACCTTCATGCTTAATTTTTGCAATTCAGTTGCAGTGTATCCAAACATGCTTTGTGCTGGTTTGTCAAATAATGTAACATGTATTGAACTAAAAACATCTAAAACTTCAACTTTGACAAGGTACCTATACAAAATAAACAATGATTATAATTTCTAGTAAAAATGTTCTGAATTTGTAATTGAATCAAAGTTACCTCAATATGATATCTGTTGTGGAACACTTTTGACACGTCGTCCCTTGGTCAGTTCCATTCTCCACCTTTTTCTTACATTTTTGGCATGCAGTGTACCAAAGTCCTTGACTTTTGTATATGCGTGCCACCATACCCTTTATCTCGTATATCTGATCCTATAATTGGAAAGGATTACATGTTTACATCAATTTAAGTATAATAATAAAGTTAAATAAAATATTATTTACCTTGATTAGTATTCCAAGCTCAAGAGATTCACGTAGCATATCTATTGTAATCCTTATTGGATGTAAATGCTCTTCATTTGTAGATGTCGTAACAATTGCTAAATTTTCTTGAACATCATTTGACAACCTATTAGAAGTAGAATGTTAATCATATGTACGATGACTTGTTAGATAATGATTGAATTACCTTCTTCTCATTTCTTCCACTCTTGGAATATGGGGGTCAATCAAGATTCTGGTTGTGTATGTACTTGACATATATAAACATGTAGTAGTTGTGACCATATCATAATTCGAAACAAGAATTTTGTGATTTTCATATAGGTATTGAGGTATAAAGTGTCATACCTTGAAAAAATCTAACTTGTAGCCCTGTTAATACAATGATATTCCTCTTGTCTTTAAGGTCTTTCAAGTTCTGATTTGAGATGATAGCTAATTCCCCCCATAATGTGCACGTAATAGTAGCATGCCTACATATGTGAAATATTATTACACTACAATTATTTCATACGAAATGTATATAATGTTGTTTAGAAATGATGTTATTATTGCTTTGTTATTACTAACCTTTCATTTTGTAGGGTAATATCCAATTTTTCCACTTCATCTCCATTTGTCTTCTTAATATTCTTAATGTCTTCCACATTCAAAATCATGCCAATGATATCTAATAAGAAATGCAAACAATATATAAAATTAAATTGTGCCTTATGAAATATTAAATGAATGCATAAGGAAAAATCTACATTATACATCAAAATTACCTATGAGATAAGTTTTCTTGTTCAAAAAGGCATGTAAGTCTTGAAATTCTGTAAATGCAAATGAATGACGAGGTATATCTTCACAGTCTTCATTTATTTCAGTAACCATTGAATACTTTGTAATAACACATTCTAGACTCATATTTGCATTTCTATAGTCATTATCAATCTTTTGAACTCCAACATTGTCAATGATATAGCATTTTCCCTCAGAAAAGTTGTCACCAAACTTGGTTACTGCTTCTCCCTGCAAACTTGCTTCCATTCTCACACCCTAAGAAAACATTTTTGATAACATAAGAATTGTAATACATGTTCCATTTTAAATCAATTGAAAATTATACATATATAAAGTGAAATACCTCAGCATCAATAATAAGTAACTTTTGTTTCTTTCTTCCTCCCCATCCTTCATGAGCCTTCCATTTGAAGGCAACTCGAACCTTCAACTTCCATTCTTTATGTTGGTGAAGTCATTCGAAACAAGGGAACGTTTTTTTTGTCATCCTATTATATGCAACACATATTATATTTGTATTGTAAGAAAATAAATATATAGTTGAGGTAAAAATTGGGAATTACCATCAAAATAGTTCAGCACTTCTGTGTATACAATGTTCTTTGTATATGTCCCATCATTAAACTTTTTTTCTCCAGGTTTGACCAAGACCTTTGTTGTATGTCGAGATATACCTCTTGACAAAGCAACATATAACTGACCGTGGGAGAATACATTATGGGGCAAATAGATTCCTACATTAGGAATGGTTTGACCTTGGGATTTGTTTATTGTCATTGCAAAACTTAAACGAATTGGAAATTGTTTCCTTTTAAAAGAGAATGGAAGTCCATCATCATCTGCAGTGATAAGAGGTATTCTAGGTATGAATACTCTTTTTCCACATGCTTGACCTACGGTTACCTCTGCATCAATTACATTTCTTTGAAACCCTTTACAAACCATCCTTGTACCATTACATAATCCATTTGCTGGATCGATATTCCGTAACAACATTACTGGGCAATTCTTTTTTAACTTTAGTACATGAGGAGGTAAACCATTAGGGACCAGGGAATTGAGAAATTCTTTTGGGTAGTTATGGTTTTCATCATCAACGGCACTATCAAAACTAAAGTAAGTGATTTCATCACCAACAAATTGTTGGATAAGTGTGTCATTCATTTCATCTACATACTCATTCTTTGTGCATAATATTGCCCGATTCATCATGTATTCTGTAGACATTGCATTGTCATTGAGAGAAGGGAATACATGGTCGATGAGTTTTTTTTTGCAAATCACATCATTCTCATAATCAATAATCATTTCATTAGGAAGACGAATGTAATCATCATCAATGGTTGGTTGAGTTCCTTGTCCTATTTGAAGCAAAAAATTTGAAAATGAGACATCAGACGAAGCTCTCATATTTTGTGTTAATCTCAGCTTTTGCATTTTTGGCCAAAGAAAAGACTTTATCAAACTTGCATCAACTGTTTCATTTCTGGTTGCACGCCTGATAAAAGGTAGAACTTGTCTGAAATCGCCCCCAAAAACCATCACTTTCCCTCCAAATGGCAAGTTTGAACCCATAATATCTTGCAAAGTGCGATCTAAGGCTTCAAATGCTTGCCTTTTTGTCATTGATGCCTCATCCCATATTAGTAATTTTGCCCTTCTCAAGAGCCCAACTAAACTGCTTTGCTTACTAATATTACATGTAGAGTTTTTATCAATTTTAATAGGGATTTTGAATCTACTGTGAGCAGTTCTACCACCTGGTAAAATTGATGCAACAACACCAGATGTTGCAGTTGCAATTGCAACAAAACCCATGGATCTTACTTTCGCCAATAATGCCTTATATAGAAACGTTTTACCAGTTCCACCTGGACCGTCAATAAAGAATACACCTGGTTGATCTCCAACTATACAACTGAAAATCATATTAAATGCATGTTTTTGGTCTCCGTTTAAGGAAGAAATCATGGATAAATCTTCTTCAGTCACATGTATACTCATTTCTTCAGAAATATCGTGTGACTCATTATTGTCTACATTTTCATATAAGTCATCATCAATCGCTGGCAGATCATAATCATCTATATTCTTCCCCATGCCTTTGAGAATTGACCTTATGTTTTGCAACACTCTTTGCTCCAGTTCATGCTCATTGCTAATTCCTGACCTTGAAAAGTCTTCACCCATTTCAGAGAGTTTTGAAATCCATAAATTTCTAACATTATTAGGTTCACAATACACTAAAATTGTGGCAAATAATCTCCTTAATGATGATGGAAATTCAAAATTTGAAGCCTCAGTTAGGCATTCAAAAATGGTATCATCTCTTTCAATCAAACCTCGTTGCTCAGCAGCCAGTTTAAATGTTGGATTAATAAAGTCATTAACAGTCCTCAAGTCCTCAAAAGATGTCGCACCCTTCACGTGGTTCAATAAAATTCTCAAATAATACCTCTCACCTTCAACAGGATTTGCAGTCACAACACGACCAATAACTTCTCGCTTTTTTCTTTTCTTCCAAAATTTTCCACCAGTTTGCCACACATAATGCTCATGGAACTGTCTATAAAGATATTGACATGCATCTTCATCATTGCTATTCATTGTAAAATATTCAGTGAGCATTGTCCTACAAACACCATCACGTGCAATCACAGTATGTAAGTTATCATCTTCTGTAAATGTCACACTTTGCATGTTAGGCAAATGTAGTTGTAAGGAAACCACAGATGGTTGCATCTCACTTAATTTGAACTCATATATCCTCCATAATGCTTCCGGTGGAGAAATCCATCGTGCATCTCGAAATTGTGTGACTTCATTTACTAACTTATCACCAATGTCTGGGGCTACATTGATGGAATCTCTATCATGTCCCTTATATATATATTTGAAAAGGTATTTTACTGATTTGATGCTCGAGCATACCTCAACATTGATATGGCATCTATACCTATGGAGTAAATAGGGATTGTATGGTGCCACCCATCTATTATCCAATGATGCTCCTCGTACCTCTACTGCGATTCCATTGTCCCTTCTTCTATAAAGTGGATAAGAATCTCTCCCTTGGGTGGTTTGAGAACAGAAGTTTCTTGGATAGTGAAATCGACACACTTTATTCACCATGCAAGAATTCTTTGGGTTTAGTGTACCACAAGGTCCGTGCATCATGTGTTTAACAACCAAATGATGCAACACTGGATGTCTTTTTGGATCGGGGATTTCTGCTAAAACTATATGATCATATTGCTCGGGACTATTGATCTTATAGTCATGTTTCATGATCATGAGAATATGAGCATGTGGAAGCCCTCTTTTTTGAAACTCTATAACATGCACTCGTGCAGCAACATTTCCAAAGATACAACGTTTGAAAAGTTGGTCCTTAAGATCCTCTCGTTTTGCTCTGAAGACTCTCGCTATCAAATCAGGCCTATTTTGAGCAAGTTGTCTAGGGAATAACTCGGTTTTTATCTCATCCCAATCTGGATTACATGTCATTGTCAAAAATACACCTGGCTTACCATATCGTTGCACCAAAGTCATAGCATCCATATATCTACGTCGCATATCCCGTGGCCCCCCAATAAAAGATGATGGTAATATGATCCGTTTACCAATCATGCTACTACGAATTTCTCCAGCCCTCACACTATCAGCAATTCCTTGATACAAATCAGCCCTTATTCGTTTTGCTCCTTCAAAATATAATCTAAACGTGTAGATTCTATTTTGATGTACATGTCAACGACGTATTGTTGGAGTAGCCGTCCAGCATATAATAGGATGGATCTGTCTGAAGCACGCATTTGTAACTTGTAACAATAGTATTCTCGAACAGATACCTTATTTCTACCGCCTCCATCTAATAAAAATAGGGATATTATCATTATATGTATATAATGTGTAAAAAATGGATAGAAAGATAGTAATTAGTATGCGAACCTGGTATATTGGAGCTGAACACATCTTCGACAGAATCAAAATGATTATGCAATATAGACTCCGTCGATACTCCAACTTTTGGGATGTGTTGGTTCCACCCAAACTCACCATTGGGAAATAATAAAGGATATGAAAGAGGATCATAGCATCCTAAATATGATTGAACTATACGTGGTTCACCTGAATTTGCATAAACAACTATGCTCCTTTGTTGTGAACCACTAACATCATTGCCTTCAATCCAAACACCTACAACTTGTGAAGATGTGGGAGAGTTATAAGTCCTTTGATCAAGTCGAATATCTTTATTGATAGTGATCCTAAAACAATCTGACATCGGAATGTCCTTGAGACTTCGAAAAAACTGAGCATATGGATTTGTGCTTAGTATGCACATCAATTTAGTGACAAGATCAACATCTAATGAAGGAGTTAAATTCAACCTATTCTGCACCTCGAATTCGGTGTCATAGAAATATAGTTGAAGATACCTTAGTCCATCGCTCCCGGGTAATAGTTTGTTTATGAAATGATAGACCTGACCCTGAACTCGAAAAGTATAAATGCCATTTTGTCTGCTCCGCAAGTCTTCATCGACATGAATCCCATGTGATGTAAATGCAAAATGGCTATTATAACTTCTGATACTCTTTAGAAATTGTATAGATTCAGGTGTTTGAGATGTATACAATTCATACAATTCTATAGAAATAGGAGTGCAAACTAAGTAAATTTTTCCTTTCATGCAACAAAACGATGGAGGCTCAAATTCCATCTTTTTTGCACCACAATAGACGCATATTGAAGGTGTAGATAACATGTGTGGTTCATTTGGAAGATTTTAAAACAAAGGACTACTACTATTATCGTTGGATACACCTTCTACTGTTTGATCTGCATTTGATATGAAGAAGTCTTCTGAATGCTCCACATCATGTTCATCTATATACAGTGGAAAAGAAGACATCATATAGACACACCACACAAAGGTAAAAAAATATGTATACATGTTTTTTTGTGAAACATTACCTTCTGTAGATGTAATACCCGAGTTATGATCACATTCAGTATGAGTGTGGCTATCATAAATAGGGTTATTGTACATTTCTTGGTCATCATTCTCCACTTCAATGTGATCATCAACATGCATATTGTTGGGCTGAGGAAGTGATGATGTGCTTGGCTGCTCTGAGAGATTGGTTTTCATACCATTAAGGCGTGCTTCACTTCTTTTAAGGTATTGAATAAGGTGTCTTCTCTGTCTTGCTTCCTTGTGAATTCTCCTAATAGCAATATTCATCTCAAGATGCATCGTGTTATCACTCCTTACAAGGGGATGAAACAATGCACTACGTCTGAGCCTTGAGTAAATTGTTTCATCTAACAGTTGACAAACATCCTCCACATCCCTAAACATGGGGTGCATGTCTATATCTATCTTCATATAGGGTGGAAGACTATTGTATATTTGTGAATATCTTTCCACAAGGCCCCCATCACATTCTGATATTACATGTCTTTGGATCTGTCTGTTCCTAATAATAAGTCGTCGATGAAGCCGAAGTCTTCGTTGAATGGACCTCAATTCATTGACATAAATGTAGCCAGCCACTCCTTTTGTTCTACACAACTCTATTAGATTACGACAATTTTGTATCTTGTCGTAAAGCTCAGAAGCGACCATAGAAGTTTGATGTTGTTTCTCCATTCCTGGCCAAACTCGCCAACTGCTGAAAAAGTTTCACGTAGTGAAACTTATAAGATTTGTTATTTTATTGAATGATTCAATAGTGTCAATGAACATGATCAAGTAGGATGAATATTTTAAATTTCCTACAACATATGGGTAGGATCAAAAGATGACCTCCATTTTTTCTTCTAAAAAATGAAAATGTTCAAGTAGAACATTGTAAAGGTACATTTAAGACACAATGTACTCTCATCCAAACTTACACAATATTGTTTGGACTTTTACATGCTAACATGTACCTTATTGCTTTATATTATACAATGATAGGTAAAAAAATTATTTTTATCTTTCACCTATATGTTGTAAGGCTTCAAAAAAGACCTTTTGAATAAAATTGAAGTCTAATATTGTGTAAGAAATTTTGTGTCAAAAGGATGTGTTTTATGAAACTTTCCTATTATTTTGTTGTTTCATAAATAAGAAGAATAAAAAATGCAATTGTAGAGAAGGAGAGTGATAGAGAGAGAAATGTTATACAATCATGAATGAAAAAGCAAAGAGCATGACTGTGAGAGTCATATGGTGGTTTTAAGAAAGTGTAAATAAGAGTGAGCGAGTGGCATATAAATTAATATTGATATTATTGTTTGAAAATGTACATATACATATATTCATTACTCCATAATTTTTTATTTAAATTACCTCATGGAATAACATTTTTCTTTGTTCATGCATACCTTCTCATTTATATGTAAATTTTCTTCATAATAATTATCATTTCCCATTATACGGATTAAGATATATTCATAAAAATTATGAGATAGTAACACCGAGGAAGTGTAGGGGATAATTTGGGTCATTATGGAATCATCTCGTATTGTTTGGTTGAGATTATTTTTGGAGAGAGATATTTTAATATATTTATCATCACATGAATTACTACGGCGAGGGTGATTATAATATTGATTTGTTTAAAAAATTTCCAAATATATTGCAAGGGTTATGTGGATGTATTTTTCTAAAAATCATGATACATTCAATGGGAGAGAGTTTAGGGGAGAATTATAAGAAAAAAGAGAATTAAAGAGAGACTTGGGCATCATAAGGAAATGATTTATAAAATTCCACAACTAAAAAACTATGGGAAGGTATATAGAATTATTGGGATAGTTTTCAAATGTGTATAAAGACATTTATAAAGAATTCGCAACAGGGTGGCATAAAAAGAAATCCTGAAAATATTGTTTAGACTTGTACATGTTAATCTATTCCTTATTTATTTATATTCTACAATGTTAGGTAAAATATTTATTTTTATCTTTACCTATATGCTGAAAGGCTTCAAAAAAAACCTCTTAAATAAAGTGAAAGTCTAATATTTTAGGAGATATTCAGTGTCAGTCAGAAGAATGCATTTTATTAAATCGTCCTATTATTTTGTTGTTTCATTAAGTATGATATAAGTAAAGTAAATAAGGACTACTAAATAAACGCCTTCGTAGAGGCGCAGGCTACAAATTGGGCTGCCAATCCTTTTTGGATGGAAAACCTAAAGATCAAAAAACAAAATATAAAGATGTTGATGATGACATCATAACATTTCATTAATAATATGTATAAAAAAATTATAGAAAAGGAGAGTGATAGAGAGAGAAATGTTATGCAATCATGAATGAAGAATCAAAGAACATGACTGTTAGAGTCATGGGGTGCTTTTGAGAATATGTAAAAAAGAGTGAGAGAGTGAAAACAATTAATATTGACATTATTGTTTGAAAACGTACATGCCCACATATTCATTACTCCATAATTATGTATTTAATCTACAACACGGAGTAATATTTTTTCAAGCATGCATGTCTTCTCAATTTAAGTAAATTTCTTCATAATAATCATTTTTTCCTCTTATATTGATTGAGATATATTCATAAAATCATCATATGGTAAGCTAGAGGAAGTTTAGGGGATAATTGGGTCATTATTGAATCATTTCTATTGTTTGGTTGAGATTTTTTGGAGACAAAGAGAGAACACTAAATAGTCAAAGTGTGTGGGGGCGATATTCTATTTTTTAGAAGGTATAAATCATAGTAATTTTTAAAATTGATAGCAACATATGATGTGTCACATTCAATATTGTCGTTTTGGTGCACCGTATTTAAGAGCCAATACTACTCTCATTAAATGACATAAATATAGCCAATACTGCTTTATATTCTACAATGTTAAAAATATTTATTTTTATGTTTCACCTATATCCTGCAAGGCTTCAAAATAGACCTTTTGAATAAAATTCAAGTCTAATATTTTAGGAGATATTATGTGTCAGAAGGATGCATTTTAGTAACCTTTCCTATTATTTTGTAGTTTAATTAATAATAAGAAAAAAAAATAATTATAGAGAAGGGGAGTGATAGAGAAAGAAATTTTATACAATCATGAATGAAGTATCAAAGAACATGACTGCGAGAGTCATGGGGTGGTTTTGAGAATATGTAAAAAACAATGACAGTGACAAAAATTAATATTGATATTACTGTTTGAAAACGTACATGCCCACACATATTCATTACTCCACAATTTTGTATTTAATTTACAACATGGAATAATATTTTTTCTTCAATCATGCATGTCTTCTCAATTTATATAAATTTCTTCGTAATAATCATTTTTTCCTTTTATATTTATTGAGATAAATTCATAAAAATCATGGTATAGTAAGATATAGAGTAAGATATAGGAAGTTTATGGGATAATTTGGGTAATTATGGAATCATTTCCATTGTTTGCTTGAGATTATTTGGGGGGAGAGAGACTGAGAGAAGAGAGATAGAGAACTAAATAGTCAAAGTGTGTGGGGCGAGATTCTATATTTTAGAAGGTATAAATCAACATATGATATGTTATATTTAATATTGTCATTTTGGTACATTGTATTCAAGAGACAAAAATGCTGTCAGTAAATGGCATAAATATAAAAAATACACCAGATTGACCGCATATTCCCATCCGCTACGAAACAAGGTGTCCATTTGTATTAAAAACCCCACATATGTCCATTCATTATCCTGAAAACTACTAGAGGGGGGGGTGAATAGAGTTTTATAGATAATTTAACAATTATTGAACTCAAACAACCACAATGAAAATATTGGACAAGGAGACACAAGGTTTAGAGTGGTTCCAACTATAGCAAATACTATAGCCGTCAATCCACTACCCGGTTGCTTACCCAACCGGGATTTGAAAAGAAATTTATTTTATTACCTCGCAAGGAATTTACATAAAATACAATCTCTTTTCCCAAACCCTTCAAGCAGCCTTCACCTAGAAGTAATCGCCAACCTTGAAGCAGCCTTCCCTTGAAGTAGATGCACCAACTCCCGTTGCACCAGCCTTCTGAAGTAGCTTCCCTTGCGATAGCCTTCTTGAAGTAGCTTGAAGTCCCCTTCTCCACCTGAGAAGTCAACCCTCTCCAATCCGCAGCCTCCAACCCTAGAAGTAGCAAGGAGAGTACAAAGGATAAAAAGGAACAAGAAAGAAAAACGAAATTACAACTTATCCTTTAAGCCCAAGGCTTGATATGCCTAGATCAAGCATATAGATCTCCTAGCCAAGTGTGTGAACTTGTGATTGCTGTGGATAGGAGAATCTAGCCTATAGGACACGAAATTGAGCTAAGGAGAATGTAGACTAATGACCACAGTGCTCAAAAATGTTTGCAATAGATTGCTCAAGTATGCTCAAGTGTATTCTCAAGTGTAACAAGTGAATTCTAGTGTCCTATGACTTGTCCTATTTATAGGAATGACCTAAGTATGCTTAAGGACGTTCTAGACAACTTCTAGGGGCTTCTAAGTGCTTAACTAGCCGTTAGGTACAAGGTTGTTGCTTTAGCAACGGCTAATTAATTTATTCTGCAGTTGCTGTCAGAGACCATCTCGGTCGACAAATGGTCGACCGAGACACCTACTCGGTCGAACTTTTGTCGACCGACAGGCTCTCTGGAACAAGTGATTTGCAACGTCTTTCTTCAACTGCCAACTAACTTGTCTGTTGTGTCTAACAGCTACTTTGGATCTTTCTCGGTCGAGAAGATTGTCGACCGAGAGTGTCTCGGTCGAGGAGTTTGTCGACCGAGAATGATCCTGTTTTAAGATTTCAATTTAGGCACTAATTATATGTGTGAGTGTGCATGAATGATCCTATTTAAATGGGATGACATGTCTAACTATGGTGTTTGGCTAGGGAAAATCTAACGCTTGATTTACATGCAATTCTAAGTACTTGTACATTATATATTTGTACAAGTTTTTACAACAATGATTACATTGCATGAAAATATAAACATTTTACCTTGGGGATTTTCCCTAGTTGCTTTGCCATCCATCTTAGTCCTGCACACTCAAGTAGCTCGTTAGATTAATAAGAATGAAATGTTTGTCATCATCGAAACAAAGGGATTTATCATAATATCCAATTTATCCAACAATCTCCCCCTTTTTGAAGATGACAAACATTTCCTAAATATGAAATAAGGAAATATAAAGCATGTGAGTTTCATACCTGAAAATTACCTTTTGTAGCCATCTATGTTTTGCAAGTGAGTGCTGGCCAAGATGTTATGAAACTCATTTATATTTTTGATTTTTATATTCTTTCTCCCCCTTTGTCATTTCAAAAAGATATCCAAGTTGAATATTTGATTTTTCTTCTCCCCCTTAATTTTATATTATGCTCCCCCTTAAATAGATATCCTATTAGGAACATGGATTTTTGTCTAATTTATCCACAATTTGTTTCTCAATCATTTGCAAAGGATGTTAAGCCTTGAAATGATATGAGATTCCCTTAAGCGTATGATGAATGTATATTTATTTCTCATTTATCAAAGGATGTTAAGCCCTAAATTAAATGAGAATCCTCTAATCTTAGAGTACATAAAAATGTCTCCATCCAAATGCAAGGGATGTTAAGCCCTGTTTTGGGTAGAGAGTTCCTTCAAGTAGAAGATACCATTTTCAATAAATTCATAAATTTCTTTATAATCAATGAAAATTTCCAGCTACACATGGTGGTTACAATGGTTTTGTAAGCTTCTTCAATCAAATGGTCAAAGTTGTTTTTATGATCTCCCCCTTAGATATCCCAAATAAAGACTTAAATGCTTTGCAATATGTTTGAAGAGTGTCCATATGCATAAAAGAATACTTTGTTTCACAAATGATGTTCAACATGCATCCTTGGTTTAAAATTATTTGATGAGCAATCATTTGCAGCAGAATTATTTCAGACTTGACAACAGAGACCTGCTCGGTCGACGATTTCTCGACCGACAGTGTTCTCGGTCGAACAGGTCTCGACCGAGACTGTTTCTGTGTCAACAATTGTTATTAATTCTAACCACAAGTTTTTTATTTGTTATTCCCCTTAATTTGTATGCTTTACAATAATAATCTTTATAATCCATTTATTTACAAGATGTCTCATATGCAAAAAGATATCCATCCAAGTCAAAAAGATAACCATTTTCATTAAGAAATATGGAAAGATAGACACATCATACAGAAGTGATCCATAACAATCATTCAAAGCAAGTCATTACAACTAATATTACTCCAACACTCACTGAAAAGATTTAAGAATTACATCAACGTCAGGATCTTTCCCAATAAATGGCTCAACTCCATAGTATTGAACCAAGGTTTGCCAATCTAGAGCTCCCGTCTTGGTTAAAGCATATGCTTCCAAGAATGTAGGAACTCGGTCAAATCGGAAATGAGCAACAATATCTTGCAATTGCATAGATGAAAATTGAGTATGCGTTAGATCCATGGATGGTGGAGGTGGAGTTTGATAGTAGTTGTACGAAGGATTGTATGGATTGAGCATGCCTGGATTTAAAGAATATGGATATTCATCAGTTTGGTTTGGGGAAAGGGTTTGCATTCATTGGTTTAAATATGTCATGGCATGATGATTGTAGTCTAATTGTCTACTAAGGTGATATTGGGAGCCAGCAATATAAGTAAGAGTATTTTGAATGGGGTCCTGTGGTAGGGTAGTAGGAGGAGGTGGTGGTATGTCCTGATGAGATGTTTCTCCTTCTACTCTAGCCCTTTTGTGACCAAAATCTATTCCCATTTTCTCTACGGTATTCTTACTTATCTTTTGTGGTCGACGCTCCCATGTATATCCCATATCCTCAATGTTTGTTTTAAGAAAATGTTGAGTAATTTGGCAAACAAAATCCGCATATGGTGGGTTGCCAGAAAACTCAATCATGTTTTTAAGAATTATACGGATGAAGTTTGTGGGAATGCGGCTTATGATGGCATAAATGAGGCACATACGAAATATTGGAACTTCACATTTGTTGGCTCTAGGGTGAATATTTGTAGAAACAATGAGATTTACAATCCTACAGGCTGGTTTGAGATTTATAGCGTAGTAGGTTCCCCTATCTTCATGACAAGTAGTGTTGGATTGAAAAATAGCTCTTTTTATGTCACTAAGGCTAATGGTATGATCATCTTGGGAAAGTTGATTTAGTGGATTTCCGGTGGTGAGATCAAGGGAATCTTGGTATTCATCTATGTCAATTTCTAGCATGTCAAGAATATCCCCTTCGGTAAATTTAAGGCTATGCCCATTGACCATGGTGTAGAAAAATGTGGTTTCATTTTCAGTATGGGATATGAGATTGGCATAAAATTCGTTGACTACCTTAGTGGAATAGAAAGGGAAAGAGGGATTGATGAAGTCCTTCAACTTTTGCACTTCAAAGAGATCCTCCAGATCGACTATGTTGATGAAGTCCATGACTTCGACTGGTCGTCGTGGAAGAGGGGCTTTGGAGGAAAGCCGTAGATATCGATCACCAGCATCTCCATCGACGAAGGCGATGTCGTTGATGATCGTCAGTGGCGGAGTGACTTCCCGAGCTTCCCGTCCTTTCCTGCCGGCGACCTTCTTCTTCCCACGGGAAGCTGATGATGAGGCCATTTGTGTTACTTGAGTGTGGAGAAGAAGCAAGGAAGGTTTGAGAATGAGGATGCTGAAGAGTTGCACAAAAATGAACTAGAGAGGGACAATGGAAGCAAGAGTATGCAAGTGTGAGTAAGTGTCCCGTTTTTGCTCCCTTTTATAACATTCCAGTGACCAGGTCGGTCGACGATTCGTCGACCGAGCGTCCGCAACGGTCGTGTTGCAGACGTGCCACTCAACTTCCCAACGGTCAAATAACGGTCATAAACGGTCATAACGGTCGGTTTACAACGGTCGTATCCAACGGCTATTTCTCGGTCGAACAATTGTCGACCGAAATTGTCTCGGTCGAACATTTGTCGACCGACCGTGTGTCTGATACTAAATCTGTATAGATTCTGTCGGTCGAGAGAGAGGGACTGACCGAGAGGTTTTCGGTCAAAGTGTTCGTCGACCGAGAGACTTTCTGAGCACGAATTTGAGGCTGATTTTTAAGACTATTTTTGTAGAGCCCACATATATAGATTAATATTGTGTTTATTATTGACAGTATTGGGACAAGTTGTGATCATAAATTAATTTCTTTTAACGATAAAAGGATATCCAAAATAGTTATTATGTCAAACTTATTTTAGGTCGAATTTGACTACGACCATAGCGCCCCTTGGTCAAATTTGATTGTGACCAAGAGGCAAATTTTGCAGATTTTTCAAATTTTTTGTATGAGTATAATATCTGCAATAAATATCAAATTGAAGCATAATACTACAAATACTCATTTTGCTTGCCTAAGCATAATTTCAGTATAAGCTTAAATCTTTCAGAGAATAAACTATTATTAATTTGTAAAGATGATTTCCAAAAGTATATCCAGTTCATCAATCATAAAAAGATAGCAAAACAAATGCAGCAATTTTTGTAGTAAACTGAAAACAGTGATATGCTCGGTCGACAATTTTTCGACCGATGAGGTCTCGGTCGACAGTTGCTCGACCGACAAGATTCCTGGAACTATTTATTGTTTCGAAGTTATTATGTGGGTTAACTATTTAGATGCTTACATTTATTTGTAATCTCATTATGTTAAGTTGAGATAGACATAGAATTATGCAACTAATGTCTTTTGGTCATATCTCAACTTAATCTTATTTGTTTAGTTTGGAGGTTTAGGAACCCAAACTAACTCGACATCTCTTCTCTTGTAAGGACATGAAAATGAATAGTGACCAAGGCGCAAACAGTAATGACAACATATTGAGTCAACTTCATATCTTTTTCTGTGGTTGTGTCCTATGTTGTCATTGGGTGAGGATGTCCTTTTAGGTACATATATAGATTGGGTTTGTGACTTTCTCTGACTCGGTTGTTGATGAGATTTTCCTTTAGGCTTGTAACCTAGTCCCCTTCTCCCAATTTGTTGGTAGGGATTATCTAGAATTTGATCAAGAATACCATGGTTATTCAAACTACGAACTTGTTGTTGTAGCTTGGCAATCTCATCCATTCTTTTCTTAATGTCTATTTTTGCTTGGTCTAGATTGGATGACAATAAATTTCTTTCTTTAACAATAGTGTCATAATCTATATGGGTGCACAATAATGGTTGTTTTTGAAGATCGTTTACTTGAGTCTGTAAGTTTGAATTTTCAACAGAAAGGAGCTTGCAATCGGCTTCCATAGATTTTAACTTAAGATCAGAAAATTTATTTCCCTCTTTGAGATCCTCATTTTCAGATGCAAGAGCAAGAAGTTTAACATTTAGATCATCATTTTCCTTATTTGATTTCTTTAATTTCTTTTTGCACTCAACATATTTATTATGTGTTTCTTCAATAATAGCAACTAGTTCTTCTTTAGATAAATAAAAAAGACTTACCTCTTCTTCTTCTTCTTCACTAGTTGTAGCAATAAGGCATTCTTTGTGCTTATTTTCTTCCTTTGATCTCCATGGGCATCCGGTTGTTTTGTGGCTTGTTCCTAAACACCAATTGCAGCATGTAGTGGTTTTGTCCAAGCACTTTTCACCATTTCCCTCCATTCTTCAAGACCTGGTTAGGGTTCCTTGAAGCCTGCTCTGATACCAATTGAAAACTACTAGAGGGGGGGGGGTGAATAGAGTTTTATAGATAATTTAACAATTATTGAACTCAAACCACCACAATGAAAATATTGGACAAGGAGACACAAGGTTTAGAGTGGTTCCAACTATAGCAAATACTATAGTCGTCAATCCACTACCCGGTTGCTTACCCAACCGGGATTTGAAAAGAAATTTATTTTATTACCTCGCAAGGAATTTACATAAAATACAATCTCTTTTCCCAAACCCTTCAAGCAGCCTTCACCTAGAAGTAATCGCCAACCTTGAAGCAGCCTTCCCTTGAAGTAGATGCACCAACTCCCGTTGCACCAACCTTCTGAAGTAGGTTCCCTTGCGATAGCCTTCTTGAAGTAGCTTGAAGTCCCCTTCTCCACCTGAGAAGTCAACCCTCTCCAATCCGCAGCCTCCAACCCTAGAAGTAGCAAGGAGAGTACAAAGGATAAAAAGGAACAAGAAAGAAAAACAAAATTACAACTTATCCTTTAAGCCCAAGGCTTGATATGCCTAGATCAAGCATATAGATCTCCTAGCCAAGTGTGTGAACTTGTGATTGCTGTGGATAGGAGAATCTAGCCTATAGGACACGAAATTGAGCTAAGGAGAATGTAGACTAATGATCACAGTGCTCAAATTGCTTGCAATAGATTGCTCAAGTATGCTCAAGTGTATTCTCAAGTGTAACAAGTGAATTCTAGTGTCCTATGACTTGTCCTATTTATAGGAATGGCCTAAGTATGCTTAAGGACGTTCTAGACAACTTCTAGGGGCTTCTAAGTGCTTAACTAGCCGTTAGGTACAAGGTTGTTGCTTTAGCAACGACTAATTAATTTATTCTGTAGTTGCTGTCAGAGACCATCTCCGTCGACAAATGGTCGACCGAGACACCTACTCGGTCGAACTTTTGTCGACCGACAGGCTCTCTGGAACAAGTGATTTGCAACGTCTTTCTTCAACTGCCAACTAACTTGTCTGTTGTGTCTAACGGCTACTTTGGATCTTTCTCGGTCGAGAAGATTGTCGACCGAGAGTGTCTCGGTCGAGGAGTTTGTCGACCGAGAATGATCCTGTTTTAAGATTTCAATTTAGGCACTAATTATATGTGTGAGTGTGCATGAATGATCCTATTTAAATGGGATGACATGTCTAACTATGGTGTTTGGCTAGGGAAAATCTAACGCTTGATTTACATGCAATTCTAAGTACTTGTACATTATATATTTGTACAAGTTTTTACAACAATGATTACATTGCATGAAAATATAAACATTTTAGCTTGGGGATTGTCCCTAGTTGCTTTGCCATCCATCTTAGTCCTGCACACTCAAGTAGCTCGTTAGATTAATAAGAATGAAATGTTTGTCATCATCGAAACAAAGGGATTTATCATAATATCCAATTTATCCAACATATCCGACCTCCCTCTCTCTCGGCTCCCTTCTGTCTAAACGAAGCCACCCTCTTTCCCGACTCTCCACCTTCCCAACCTACTTCTTAAAACCCTACCGCCCCATCTCCACACACCACCTTCCCAGCACTTTCTTGTAAACCCTAGCTTGTCTATCCCAGCCGCCGTCTCTACAAATTCTCCACCTTCCATGATTTCAGTCCTCATTGCAGTATTAAGTCCCGCCAGTGAGATTTGGTATTCGACCTAGATATGCTCACGAATCCTTTCTATATCTAGCCAAAGGTGACGATTTTGAAGGAGATCTACTATGTTTCATAGTAGAGTATGTCTAAGGAAGTTATTTGAGGTCGGAGGTAAGCCATGCATGTTTATGAAATTATTTTGTTCTTCCAGCCTTATGCAAACGTCCCCTCTCTTTGTGATGATTCTATCCTCAGTCACTTGATCTCTGTATCGCCGCCCTCTTCTCTTAGATATCCTCTACAGTGCTACAGTTAGCTAGGAACTCAAACTCTATGCTGAGGTGCTAGATCTAGCCAAAAATGATGAAATGCAGATCTATGCGGTTCCAGAGGAGATACGGTCTTAGGTAAGTCAAGCATGTATACAAATGGATTTTGTCTTGCTTCTTCATTGCAAACCTATTTTTCTCCCATCTCTCATGTCCATTCGTCAATGACGAACAAATTTATTCCACATCTAGCCTATACGGGATAGATCTGGCTAAAACGTATAATATTATTACACATGCAGGGAGTTTAGAGGTGAGGAAGTAACTTGATAGTAGGCAAGGAATGTATTTACTTGAAAATATATTTCATGTTGTTTTCGTTTATTTAAATGTATCTATGATCCTGTTGTGCTGTAAAACATTCACCCCTTTCTGTAGATGCACACATGATGCACACACGGTCACTATTTCCTATTTGATTTCTGCTTCATAATCAACACTCCTCTTTCTAATGATTAGATTGCAACAGTTAGTTGTGCAATCTAGTGCATATTCCATACCCAAATCACCAGATCAACTAGTGTATGGTGAGCTACACATAGACAATAAGAACTACGCTTAGGACCTGATATGACTCATTACTCTGTGTATCCCCCCCATTTTGCCCATTATCGTGATGCGTGGTTTCATTATTATTGTTGATGTCAAATGATACTTTCTTATGGTATTTGATTTCTACCTAGTTTTTGCATGTTTAGACCAAAATGTATATGATTTTTTTAAAAATAATGGATCTATAGAAGTTGCTTACATTGTGAGTTGCTAAGTAGAATAAATCTTCATTTCATGTTGTTCACTTATGTTGGATAACATGTCTATGAATAAATCTTTATAAATATCAATATTTATTCCAAATAAATCCAAAATAAATGCACAAATGAATGAGTAGTAATTTTTGTATTCTTGATATTTGATGCTCAAACAAAATCTTTCTAGGTGACATGGGCATTGAGAGAAAATACATAGCTAGGAAAAAAATGACAATAACTTTAGAGTGAAACTTACAGTCTTTGGATGTACTATATGGTAATGTACCTTGTAGGAAGTTTGATGGATGGCAACGAAAAAGATCCAAATGAAGTTGATTTAAACCTGAATCATGTAGGAACGTGAATTAGTAATTTCACATGGTATATATTTCATGACTAATTTTTGTAGCTCATGTTTAACAATACTTTCCTAAACGTGATATATATTTCATGACTAATTTTTGTAGCTCATGTTGAACAATACTTTCCTAGACATGACCTCATAATTCTCCTTGGTAATAGGGAAATTTTTTGAAAACAAAACCCAAATTCAATGATATACATTTAGTGTGGCATTTCTGAAAAAGATGTTGCCTAAGCAGGTGCATTTTGCTTAAAAATCTAGGATTGATGGCAAGAAATAGGACCCAACAATAGCCAATAAATCTTGTACAATATTTCTACCTGTTGATATGGAATTCCTAACCAAGAAAATTCAGATTCATCTTTGATTGAGTTCACATATGTTCATTAGACAACCATGTCATTTCTTTTCTATATAGGACCATGGCATGAGATTTTAGTTCGAAATTTGTATTGATTACATGAAAATTTAAACACATTTTTTATATCTTCATGGGTGAATGTTTGCCTAAGCAGTTGTGTTTACCTTGCATGTAATTATTATGTAGGATATGTGGTGGACAATAAGATGTAGGAATCAACTAAAAGATTGATTATGATGGACTTTTGTAGGGTTGTGTACTGCACTTCAGTAAGGCTCTTCCAAAGAGGGATTGTGTGCTTCAGCATAGGTCAAGTAAACGAAGTTAAATCCCAATTTGGCAAGATATTCAAAAACATGCAAAGAAAGTATGTGAATGCCTATTTTAGTTTTAAACACTTAAGTTACTTTCCTTATATCGATATCAACATATATTAGGATTACTTACTGTATGTTGTACTTCTCGTACAAAGATTTTAAATGAAGGATGAAAGCTCATTCTGAAATCAAGTAAAGATCAGATGTACAAACAATTAAAAGGGAAGTGTACATCTAAATTTCATTTTCAGGTTTTAACTCTTTTAAATATTGGCATGGATTTGAAAATAATCCCCTTCTTTCATGACCTAAAATCATTTTAAAATTTCTTTGATCCTAATGCACAGAAATCAACTTTGATATATTAATCATCTCTTATTATTTATTCCCAAATTAACCATATAATGTCTTAGTATATTTCTGCCTAGTTGTTTGTAGTTTTAATTCAACATATGAATATGCTTGTTTATGATTGTTGGATATGTAGGAGGTCTCCGTTCATTGTGGCTGGATACTATTTGTATGGACAAATCTTTTATAAAATCTATATCTATTGCAAATACATCCCATCTACTTGCACACAAGAATGAGTGCTATATAGGACCATGACATGAGAATTTTTGTTACAAATTTGTAATGAATTAAGGTACGTCTAAATTGTTTTTCATTGATGCTCAAGGAAAATCTTTCTAGGTGGCACGAACATTGACAAAAAGTACATGGCTAGGAAAAAAATGACAATTACTTTAGATTGAAACTAACAATGTTCGGATGTACTATATGGTAATGTAACTTGTAGGAAAGTGAATTTGTAAATATGCATGGTACGTATTAATGACTAATTTTTATAGCTCATGTTTAACAATACTTTCCTAGACGTGTCCTCATAATTATCCTTGGTGTGAGGGAATTTTTTTAAAACAAAACACAAATTCAATGATATACATTTAATGTGACATTTTCAGCAAAAGATGTTGCCTAAGTGGGTGCATTTAGCTTACAAATCCTGGGTCGGTGGCAAGAAATAGGACCCAAGAAATAGCCATTGAATCTTGTACTATATTTCTACCAGTTTATATGCAATTCATAAAAAAAAATCAGATTCATCTTTAATTGAGTTCACATATGTTCATTAGACGACCATGTCATTTCTTTTCTACATAAGACAATGGCATATTTTAGTTCAAAATTTATATTTAGTACATGAAAATTGGAACAATTTTTCATATCTTCATAGGTTAGAATGTTTGCCCAAGTATTTGCGTTTACCTTGTAGGTTCTGTGGTGGATGGCAAGAGATGAGAACCCTTATGTCGACCTTGCAGGATCTTGGTAGGATGACAAAAAATTGAGGAAATGTTGATTTGCCATTTATATTTTATTTTTATGATGGTTATTAAGGAAAATCAATTGGTCAATTAGGTACAATTATCTTGTAGGATCTGTGGTGTACAACAAGATGTAGGAATCAACTAAAATATTGATTATGATGGACTTTTACAGGCTTGTGTGCTGCACATCAGTAAGGCTCTTCCAAACAGGGATTGTGTACTTCAAAACAGGTCAAGGAAGTTGGATCCCAATTTGGCATGTGATTCAAAAACATGCAAGGTAAGCAAGTATCCAAATTCTGATTTTAGTTTCACACACTATAGTTACTTTCTACATTTGGATATTAATGTTTATTAGGATTACTTACTGTTGCATGTACTTCTCTCAGGAATATTTTAAAAGAAGGATGCAAGCATAATGTGAAATCAAGTAAAAATCAAGATGTAAAAACACTAATAAGGGAAGCGTACATCTTAATTTTTTTTTCAGATTTAAATACTTTTAAATATTGACATGGATTTGAAATTAATCCCCTTCTTTCATGACTTGATTAAATATAAAATTTCTTTGATCCTAGTGCACATATAAACTATGATATATTAGTGTGTTCTTATTATTTATTTCCAAAAGTGCCATTTAATGTCTTAGTTGTAATTCAACAAATGCATATGATTTTTTATGGTTGTTGGATAATGTACAAGGTCTTTGTACATTGTGGTTGGATACTATGTGTATGGACAAATCTTTTATAAAGTGTAGATATATTGCAAATAAATCCCATCTACTTGCACCCATGAATGAGTGTTATGTAAGACCATGATATGTGAATTTTTGTTACAAATTTATTATGAATTCGAGTATGTCGAAATTGTTTTTCATTGGTAAACGGTTCGAATGTATTTCTTTTATATCATAATTTAGTAATTCATATTTATCATGTAGCTTCTTTAAAACCAATGCATACTTTAATTGATGCAACAATATGCTCAAGAAACATCTTGCTAGGTGACATGAGCACTGTCAGAAAATACATGGCTAGGTAAAAACATATGACAATGACTTAAGAGTGAAACTAACAATATTTAGATGTAATATATGTTTACGTACCTTGTAAGAAGTTTGATGGATGGCAATGAAGATTAGATAGTGACATGTATTTGAAAAGAATCCCCTTCATTCATGGTTTGGATTAAAATTTAAAATTGTTTCATACCGATGCATGGAAATCAACCATGCTATATTGATATATTCTTATCATTTATGCCCAAATAACCATTTAATGTCCTGGTATATTCTTAGCTAGTTGTTTCCAGTTTTGATTCAATATTTGCATATAATATTTTATGATTGATTGATATGTAGGTATGTTTACATTGCGGATAGCTATTCACTCATGGTAGATGACATTTTAATATTTTAGAACTTACATTAGGTCTTTATTTGTTGGTTTGCTAATCATATTTAAGAACTAATAAGATTAGTCTGATTCCATACACTTCATATGATTCTCACATGGTAATCTTCAACAGCTAACTTAGTTTGCTATTGAATGTGTCTGCTTTTATGGGTCATACCTTTTTAGAATATCCTTATACATCCACTCCTACTCTCTAACTACTACTATATGGCACCTGCCAGGTGCTTTTAGAGACTGCACTTAACCCCCTCCTGCTAGTTTATGGTTCAGTATAATTGTGTAGGCAGACTCTCATGGAAATTACGGTCTACAAATGTTGGTTTACTGGTTTTCAACAATCTCGATTTTTTGAAACATTAATGGGTCATTCAATAAGTTCAGCTTTGAATAAAAAACATCAATCTAAAAAGTACTACTTTATTGGGAGTGTTATTGACATGTTGATAAGGTCTTTGATTGCTTACTGTTTATTTGGTAATCATATTTATTTGATTCTACATGGACTGATACTTACCGCTTCTTTGTTGTTCATATATATTTGTTGATTTAGTTTATAAGTTCTTCGATTGCTTAATTTGTTGTCACATTCCTTGCCAATCTTTGGTAAAATGACATAAAAGATGAGACAATGATTCACTTTCTACGAATGTCTTAGCGCAAGAAATTGTAGGAAATTTTTGTTCTTTGTATAAGATTGTCTATTGTGATATGATTTCATAAATAGATTTGCACGGTAGGATTATTTGTTGATTAAAAAAATTGGAATTTTGATCCAAATCCGGAATCAAGTAAATATGGAAAACATGCACGGATGTAATTTTTAGATTTAAAAACTTACATAACTGTATGCATTTTAATCTTATCTAATTTTTAGTTTGCTATTTTACATAGATGGGTGATCATCCATGAGTGTGTTTTTTATTGAAGCAATAGAGGTTAAATAGATGGAAATGAGAACACTCGTATGAAATGGAAGCTAAAATGAAAATTTGTACCTGCAGGTTTTGCGTTTCAGTAGAAATGGATCAAGCCTTGAGGATCATTAGCATGCAGCAACAACATCAAAAATTTGTCTGGGAATGACACAAAAAGATGGATATGAATAGTCCAAATGTGAAATAGGTTAGAATAATAATATATACTTGTATAGAGTATGCATGTTGTCATTAAGTTTGACATGTATGTGTTTTCTTTCTGGAGTAGAGAGGAAAACCTATGAGCAACAAACTTTTCAGAAAAATCAATAATATTTGCAATTTTTCTGTTAAGTTTTAAGTAGGCGAGATTGCTGATATTGATTGCAAATAGTTTTGTCTTAATGTAATTGATTACCTGAAGGTGACTTCTTGGAGCAGTGCACGCCTTTTGGGTAGCAACAACGACCAAAAGTTCTGATGGCTTCTGGATGGCAGTGGCAGTAGCAACACTAATTTAACTTCAGATGCAACACGGACACAAAGATGAGTAGGATCAGAAAAGGTGTAGAAAAGGTGAATGTACAAAATATGCATCTCACTCGGTGCAAGGATGCAAAACAAGAGGGATGCATATCTCACCTGGAGCAACGATGCAAAACAAGAGGGCAGAGTTTTTCGAAGAGTGAACATGGTATTTAGATAGTGTAGTTGTGTGGTGGGCTGAATTACCGGGTCAAAATGTTGGATGTGGGAGATGATGTTGTTATGGAATTCTATTTTTCGTTTGAATTATCTTTTTGATTATGTGTAGATAACAACTAAGTTGTTCAAACTAATTATGTTATAATCAAATTATCTATTAAGTTGTTGCATATTCTGTTTGTGTTTTGTTGTGACTAATTATTTAATTGAATTATCAATTAAATTATTGGGTATCTAAAAGTTGATTATTTTGTTTCCAAATGAACAAAAATCTTAAAAGTTTGAATAACCGTGTGTGTTCCAAATGAATAAAAATTTGAAAATTTTGAATAACTGAGTGGGTTTGTTGGGGCAGCCAAGTCTTGTGTCTTTAGGTGGGGCAACCACGTCTCCCACCTTCAGGTGGTGAAATAAGAGAGAAGACCACATCTCTCCTTATTCGTTGGAGTCTAGAAGTTTAGTGGGAGTGTGGTAGTTTCTCCTTGGAAGGTGGAGTAACAACACGTCTATCCATATTCTTTGGATTTTAGCGGGATTAGTGATTTGTTCTAAACATTCACTTTTTTCAAATTAGAATTTACGTAGGATTATAGATGGTGGTTACCGGAGGACGTGATCTTTTGAAATGGTCTCGCGAGTGTGTGGTCTTTTAAAATTTGAACACAATGGCGCCTATAGGGTTTAGCGGCGTGAAATATGGATGTGTATTTGGGGGAGGGAAGTATTAAAAGTTGAGAAGAAACCTGGAAGGGGAGAGAATGAAGGAGACTTCAGCATTTTGAAAAAGCTGAGATGTGATTGGCTGGACATGTTGGTGGTGTGAACGAACGACAGAGTTGTGAATAGGTTTAAACATTCGCTTATTTTATAGTTGTATAGATTTGTTGATTTAGTTTATAAGTTCTTCGATTGCTTAATTTGTTGTCACATTCCTTGCCAATCTTTGGTAAAATGACATAAAAGATGAGACAATGATTCACTTTCTACGAATGTCTTAGCGCAAGAAATTGTAGGAAATTTTTGTTCTTTGTATAAGATTGTCTATTGTGATATGATTTCATAAATAGATTTGCACGGTAGGATTATTTGTTGATTAAAAAAATTGGAATTTTGATCCAAATCCGGAATCAAGTAAATATGGAAAACATGCATGGATGTAATTTTCAGATTTAAAAACTTACATAACTGTATGCATTTTAATCTTAACTAATTTTTAGTTTGCTATTTTACATAGATGGGTGATCATCCATGAGTGTGTTTTTTATTGAAGCAATAGAGGTCAAATAGATGGAAATGAGAACACTCGTATGAAATGGAAGCTAAAATGAAAATCTGTACCTGTAGGTTTTGCGTTTCAGTAGAAATGGATCAAGCCTTGAGGATCATTAGCATGCAGCAGCAACATCAAAAATTTGTCTGGGAATGACACAAAAAGATGGATATGAATAGTCCAAATGTGAAATAGGTTAAAATAATAATATATAGAGTATGCGTGTTGTCATTAAGTTTGACATGTATGTGTTTTCTTTCTGGAGTAGAGAGGAAAAGCTATGAGCAACAAACTTTTCAGAAAAATCAATAATATTTGCAATTTTTCTGTTAAGTTTTAAGTAGGCGAGATTGCAGATATTGATTGCAAATAGTTTTGTCTTAATGTAATTGATTACCTGAAGGTGACTTCTTGGAGCAGTGCACGCCTTTTGGGTAGCAACAACGACCAAAAGTTCTGATGGCTTCTGGATGGCAGTGGCAGCAGCAACACTAATTTAACTTCAGATGCAACACGGACACAAAGATGAGTAGGAACAGAAAAGGTGTAGAAAAGGTGAATGTACAAAATATGCATCTCACTCGGTGCAAGGATGCAAAAAAAGAGGGATGCATATCTCACCTAGAGCAACGATGCAAAACAAGAGGGCAGAGTTTTTCGAAGAGTGAACATGGTATTTAGATAGTGTAGTTGTGTGGTGGGCTGAATTACCGGGTCAAAATGTTGGACCTGGGAGATGATGTTGTTATGGAATTCTATTTTTCGTTTGAATTATCTTTTTGATTATGTGTAGATAACAACTAAGTTGTTCAAACTAATTATGTTATAATCAAAATATCTATTAAGTTGTTGCATATTCTGTTTGTGTTTTGTTGTGACTAATTATTTAATTGAATTATCTATTAAATTATTGGGTATCTAAAAGTTGATTATTTTGTTTCCAAATGAACAAAAATCTTAAAAGTTTGAATAACCGTGTGTGTTCCAAATGAATAAAAATTTGAAAATTTTGAATAACTGAGTGGGTTTGTTGGGGCAGCCACGTCTTGTGTCTTTAGGTGGGGCAACCACGTCTCCCACCTTCAGGTGGTGAAATAAGAGAGAAGACCATGTCTCTCCTTATTCGTTGGAGTCTAGAAGTTTAGTGGGAGTGTGGTAGTTTCTCCTTGGAAGGTGGAGTAACAACACGTCTATCCATATTCTTTGGATTTTAGCGGGATTAGTGATTTGTTCTAAACATTCACTTTTTTCAAATTAGAATTTACGTAGGATTATAGATGGTGGTTACCGGAGGACGTGGTCTTTTGAAATGGTCTCGCGAGTGTGTGGTCTTTTAAAATTTGAACACAATGGCGCCTACAGGGTTTAGCGGCGTGAAATATGGATGTGTATTTGGGGGAGGGAAGTATTAAAAGTTGAGAAGAAACCTGGAAGGAGAGAGAATGAAGGAGACTTCAGCATTTAGAAAAAGCTGAGATGTGATTGGCTGGACATGTTGGTGGTGTGAACAAATGACAGAGTTGTGAATAGGTTTAAACATTCGCTTATTTTATAGTAGTATAGATATATATATATATATATATATATATATATATATATATATATATATATATATATATATATATATATATATATATATATATATATATATATATATATATATGTATACATACATACATATATATATATATATGTATGCATACATACATACATATATATATATATACATACATATATTTTTATATATATGTATACATATATTTATATATATATACATATATTTATATAAATTTATGTATATATACATATATATGTACATATATATATTTATATATATATACATATAGTTATATATATATACATATATATATATATTTGTTTGTGTGTATGTATACATATATATATGTATGTATGAGATTAAGAGAGAAAGAATATATATATATATATATATATATATATATATATATATATATATATATATATATATATATATATATATATATATATATATATAATATATATATAGGCTAAAAGAATGGTGTAACTGAGTACACATAAGTTGTGTGTACCAGTGCATTTGTTCTTTAGATTTGAGAATGACGGCCGAGATTTTGATGATAGTTGGGTTTCAGTAGTGACATAATTAATATTTTGTGGCGAGTCTTTAACGCTTCGATTTCTGTTTTGAAATAAATCTGGTGCCCCGGTTTTCCCGCACACCTTTAATAACTATGGAAGACACCTCTTGGAGTTTCTGTATTTTTCCTGTTTTATCGGAATCACTTCTCCAAAATGCAGTAATATTTCCTGGTGCAACAAAAAGTTGATGGCAAGTCCGATCAATACTAGGAAAGCGTGCGTCTAACTCCCCCGCTGCCCTCTGGAGGCGGCTAGGGTTCGTGCGTGGGACTCTCCCGCTCGGGGGAGGTGGTCGGCTGCCGGCGCATAGCCACCCTCTCCCCCTGGGTATTCGTCGGGCGCTGTCCTCTTCGTAGATCGTGTGGCGCTGGGGCTGCGGCTGGCTGTCTCTCCTCTCTGTCACCTTCGTCCTTCGTGCCTTTAGATCGGGGCTTCAGGGTGGTGGAGCAGCACTTTCCTGGACGGTGGCTTCGTCTCCGGAAAAGCTAGTCGCTTGGTGGAGGCAAGGAGGTGGCCGCCACAAAGCTTTTGGTGTGGATCTACTGGGGGCGGGTGTTTCTAACTTTGCTGCTTTCACTCTATTTTTCAGCCTGCTTTCGTTTTGGTCTTGTTTCTAGGCAGTTTCTTGCCTTCTTCTCGCCGTGTTCCTTCGGCGTTTGTCTCTCCCTTCGGGATTTAGGTGTCTCTCCTTTTGTGAGAGTGACGAGATCCCTGGTTGGTCTGGTTTTTGCCTCAGGTTCTTTGCTGCTCGAGCCGTGCCATGGAAGGTAGAGTCAACAATCAGACGGAATCTCGGTCGGGTTCATGCTTAATGTCGCTGCCTTATGCTCAAGTTGAAGGTATCTCTCACAATAGCTGCTTTGGTCAGCCACGAAGAAGAGAGTTCTATGCAGAAGTGTTTCAATCTCGTTCCAATATGAGTGGTAGTGGTGTTAGATCTATCTTCTTGACTGATCTAGGTTTCTTCTGGTTGTACTTCTCTACTTGTAGATGCTGTATGGTTTGAGTAATTAATGAATTTGTTTGCTGTCAAAAAAAATACTAGGAAAGCGTTGCTTTTTGGATAAATGAATCGTTGGTGATCATGATTCCTGTGTATATGATTTCGTCCATCAGTGTCTTTACAAGTCTCGTCTTTGCATCGTCATTGACTTTGTTCATAAAGTTCGTGCTTATCCAACTTTGCTATGCAAAAAGTTCCCCGTTGGTAAAAGGTATGTAGTTTTTCACACATCTTGGTTATTTGCTCTACAAGTTTCGTCTTTGCAATATGAAAAGATCCCTGACGCTTTCTTGACAAACTGACCTGAGTAGAAAATTTAGACCTTAAGGATCTGATTGATTTGTCGTAACTGGTTCGGAAAACACATGAACTGGAGTTCCTTGAGCAGTTTTTCATGATTGGTTTAAGGTAAGTGTTGGAACTTGAGTTCCATGACTTACATAGAGTTACAGACTTACATATAAAATACAGTTCCTGAGTACCCTCTTAAAACGAGCAGAAAATGAGTTTTGGGACAACTAACAACATTTCTTATACAATTATATTTTTCATTCGTTATAAGTGACACATGTAAAATATTTATAACTAGAAATATTAATGGTGAGGATATAGTTCTTTGCTAAAAGCACAACATAATATGACAAAATATCATATACTATAATTGAACTATGTAAAATATTTAACATTATAACTACCATTATCAATACAATCTATAAAATAAAAATACAAACATCATGAAAAAACACCGCAACATGTGAAAACAATGTAATTGACGTAATATATTTTTATTCTTCATTTTCAAAAAATATGATGCAAAAAATGATAATTAACAGTAACCATGTACGAGTAATATAGTAAAATTTCCTGTCAGAAATGATGTAGAAATTAATGTTCTACATTGCATTAAACACTGATGAACCAAAATTTATATTTACAAGCACATGAAATGCAGATATTATTATAATACTTTATATACACAAAGTGAAATAAAAATATTGTGATGTGATTATAATCATAATATTTTTTTCAGATAATAATTGTACCATAGTAAAATATTTTTAAAGGAGCAACATCTGTACAACAACTACTTGGTATGGCTATTATGATTTAAGAATGTTATGATGTTTTACATATATGATTTCTTTTTTATGTCTTTGACATCCTCACTTATATGTATTATACAACAAAAATTAACAATATTTTTAATGATTTCCATATTTACTCGTACAACAAACCAATCACATGGAAGTGAATGGAACTTAAGTTCCAAAAACTAAACTAGAGTTCTCAGAAAAAAGTTCCACGGAACTCATCACTTACACCAAACCAATAGGAGCCTAAGTGACATTTGATTGTTGGAACTAGTAATTTATATATCCAAAAGATATATTCTTTCTTTGACTACGTGTTTTCCACATAATCTGGCATGACCAGGACCATCTTCATTGTATACTCGTTGCTAGTTATTTGGGTACTTCTCATATATAAAGTAAAGTGAGAATTGTCCATCGTCGCTGAAAAGTTATGTTATTGTTTGATTTTCTCGTTATTGATGAAAGGCGTAATGCTTTTTTATATATCGTTCGTGTGATGTTAGGTATTAGATCAGCCTTTATCAACTTCCCAACCATGAACAATTGTCACAATTTGATAGTTTGATCATTACAATAGATTTTTATAATTTGTTATGATATTGAATTAGTTCGTATGTGTGTTTGTATGTATACCAAGATGTATGATTCCTCAATTTTTGCTCATGCATCCTTGTAAACATGCTCTTCTTGTTCTATATGACTTATGATATTTCTTATTTTGCAGTTATACTTTTAAAAAATGTCTATCGAAACAACATGGTTAAATGAAGATATGGAAATAAGTGCACATCAAATGGGACTTTCCCTTGATCATATTGAAGATGATAATATGCACCATCAGTCAATTCAACATAGTAGTCTTGAGGAAGACACATCCCAAGGTTGTGAATTGCTATTAAATAATGAAGATGGTGTACAAATTCCATTTGTTGGCCTAAAGTTCGGTTAAAAAGAAGAAGCTTATCATTATTATAAAATATTTGTGGCTAAAGAGGGTTTCTCAATTCGGAGGAGTAAATATTATAACAACAAATCAGGTTCACTAACGGTGAGGAAATTTGTATGGTCTCAATAAGGACAAAAAGATCTTAAACATAGGAGAAAGACCACAAATGATACAGAAATTAAAAGATGAAGAAGTACTCGTGTGGATTGCATGGCAAAAATGAAAGTTTCTTTAAAGAACGGTGAGTGGGTTATAACTAATTTTATTAAAGATCACTCCCATCCTCATTCAACGCCATCTAAGGTTCCATGGTTAAGATCTCACCATAAGGTATTCGAGACTGCAAAGGACCTTATCTCTGCTTTCCATAGTTGTGGTGTAGGCCCATCAAAAATTGCTTCAGTATTGAGGGAGTCTGGTGATCAATGTATTAGAACTCAAAATTGCATTAATCATATTAAATCTACTCACAAGAATAATTTGGGTCGAGAATGCATGCCAATTATGGATAAGTTTCTCAAGTCAAGGTCTAACGATGATTCATTTTTCTTTCGTTATGAGCTTGATCATGATTATACAGTTCGGAGTATTTTTTGGGCTGATGGGAGGTCAAGAGAGCCGTATATGACGTTTGGAGACGTTGTGGTCTTTGATGTAACTTATAGGACCAACAAATTCATCATGCCATTTGCCCCTTTTACTGGTGTAAATCATCATAGACAATCCACACTTTGGTTGTGCACTTCTAGCAGATGAAACTGAAGAAACATTTATTTGGTTATTTGAGACATGGTTGCAATGCATGCATGGAAAGGCTCCTGTTTCCATTATTACAGACCAAGATGGTGCTATTTGCAATGTTGTACGTCATGTTTTTTCAGACACGATACATAGATACTTCTCTTGGCATTTTGGAAAAAATGCTTTGATGCATCTTTCTGAATTGAGAAATGGTAATGATCAATTTGCACGTGATTTCAAAAGATGGAGAGATGAATGTGAAACAATTGACGAGTTCGACAAAAGATGGATTGAGATAAAATCAAGCTATGAAATTTCAGTTTGTAGCTGGCTTGGGCAAATGTATCAACTACGACAACATTGGGTTTCGTTGTTCGTAAAGGACATTTTTTTGTAGGAATGAGTTCTAGTCAAAAGGCAGAAAGCATAAACTCTTTCTTTGATAGTTTTGTGCATGCACACACAACTTTATCTGAGTTTGTCATCCAATATGATCGGGCCATATCTACACATAGATAGGTTGAAGAAGATGAAGACTTTAGAACCATGTCAACCAAGGCACCACTTAAGTCAAAACACCCATTGGAAGTGCAAGCGAGTGAAGTGTACACTGCTAAATTTTTTTAATTATTTCAAAATGAATTCATTGAAAGTGATGATTATTTGATAATAAAAGTTAATAAAGAAAATGGAGTGAAAAGGTGGGTTGTACAAAGGTGGGGTACCATGCAAAATGTGGCGCCACATCCCGCTATCACACAGACAACGATATGCTACACAAAAACGCGTGGAAACACCATAAACCACAGATTACCGAAAAGACGGGTTAATTAAAACCATTTGCGGAAAGCAGATAAAAGAGAACTATTGCATCCAGATCCTCATCCTGCAAGGAAACATATTATATAAACATTTACAAGCCTTGATATATGTCCTCAGCTTAAAGGAACTAGTTGTCCTGTCAGCACCGGAGTTCATCACCTGTTTATTCATACATAACGGGCCACATCAGGCCAGCAGCAGGATATACAAGCTACATCAGGCCAGCAGCATGATATACAAGCTACATCAACTATACATCGTAAAACATCGTCAAAACACCTCCGAGAACCTGAGAGTACAGGGATGACTCTAGGACTCTACTACAAAACAACCAAAACGACAACATATCCATCTCTTACCTCCTACAGCTCTGCTTGCTGCTCGGCCGCAACCTCACTACCACCACCACGTCTAGCATGATCACCTAAAAAAGTTGTAAACCAACGAGGTAAGACACACAGTCCCAACGAGAAACATATCTCCCCGTCAAATCTATAAAACTTCAGGTAAAGCAGGTAAAGCAAATAACTGATGTCAGCTGATCATAAGAGCAGCATCCTGAGCATAACTTATTTTATGAACAATCTTACCAGATATCTAGGAGACATATAACCAAGTATTTTTTTATGGAATATGATTGACAAGATAAGCTTTATAAGAACTTATCACAAAACTTAAGGATCGTACACATAACTGTGAGGTACAACTAGATCAGTCATATAAGCAAGGCCTCAATCAATGTTCAGTGTTTTGCCTTAAGTAATATATTTTGTACGGCTAGATTATGATTTATTATGCCCTGAGGAAGTGAGTTGTCCCACTCAAATCCAACCTTTGGCTGCGAAGCCCAAATCCGGTGCCATACAAGGTCATCGAGAGAGCTGGACTCCATGACCTCACCTCTTCGTGGTTAATGTATGAAAACCAAAGTAGGTTTGCAATCTCTTGCTTGAGTGGCCTCAACCACAGGGTCAGATCCATAGGCTACCGTTCTATAATACTGAGCCATGGGCCTGTTCACCATGCTCTATAATCATTGAGCCATGGGCATGTTCACCATGATCTATAATCACTGAGCCATGGGCCTGTTCACCATGCTCTATACACAACCAAAATTGTACTCAAATCCTCCTACTTTCGGCTAGGAGAAAACCCCGCATATTCAATAATATGCGCTCCAGGTAATCCCACAGGGTAAACCTGTTTCACCATCACCAATTACTGACGATGATGGATCTATGGGCCGGGTAAACTACATGATATGTACCACTGTAATTAATTAGTATATTTTAAGTGTATTGTTGAGGCAACCAAGTTGTAAAACATGAACGACATTGAGTTACATTAATACTGTCATTGTCACATTATCATGGGATCTCAATCCCTCATGACAGAATGCCACTGCCTCTCAAGGCTTACATCATCACCATGGGATATCAATCCCTAATCTCAACATCAGAGGATAATGCCTCAACTAGGCACTCAGCCTTTACTTGGTCAACAAACCTTTTCACATCATACTAGTGATACATGTTATCTCACACAAGGTTTAGGCGAAGCAAACAGGGTAAACCCAAAACGGAGGTCATGGTCCTCACACAAAAGGCACAGATAGTTTCTTTTAGTTACGTAGATGATGTGGTTGGCACATACACATGCAAAAAATTTGAATTTGAAGGCATTCTATGCAGACATATTCTCAAAGTTTTCAAGAAGAAAGATATGTATTTCATTTCATCAAAATATATCCTTTATAGGTGGATAATTGGTGCAAGATATGTTGGACCCAAGGAAAATCAGATGAGTAGTACAAACATTGATGGTGACCAACCTACCTCAATAATGCACTGGGCACTACGTAATGAATGCATGAAGGTTATAGAGATGGGAAGGATTTATGTAGCTCACTACGATGAGGCAATGAAACGAGTGAAGGAGACTTTGCAAGCATTGAGCATAATAGAAATAGACGTGCATGACTCCTATGCCCTTTTGCCACAATCCCAACTTGAATTATTGCAACTACCTGAAATCAATTTTCGTGATCCTTCAAATATACAACCAAAGGGAAGGCCAAGAAATATTAATAGGAAAAAATTAGACTTAGACGAGGTGGCAAAAGACCCAAAGAAACAAACAACATGCAGTTTTTGCGGGAAAAAATGACATTATATGACAACTTGCCCAAATAAGGTATGTGTTATCTAATTTATTTTAATTATAAGAGTAACACAATTGTTAGTATGAAAAATTAAAGGTTACTTATTGGTATACTTTTGCAATTTTAGGAACAATCTGTACACGAAGAAGAGGGAGAACATTGACATTTTTCACATAAGCTTGTCTTAGGTAGGACATGGACGTGCCAGAGATTTTCCTTTTTTTGACATGTAGATGTTTGCAACAATTAGCATTACATGCTTTATGTTGTAAGTTCTGAACAACATTTTTCATATTAGATTTCTTAACACTTGACTTCGTTGTTTATGATAATTATATGAATAGACATGCTTTTATGAAGCATATGAATATGTATTTGTTTTTGTGCCCAATTTCACAACAGGTTACAACTTTTAGAGCCGCCTCCAAATCTGTTGTACCGAAATTGCTGTTCAGGTTGTGTTCTAAAAAATCTTTATCATTCATTCACCCAAAAAGTGACCCCTAATAATAATTAGTGAGGTGTGTGAACGGCAAAAAACTTAGTAGGACATGTTGGGATAGCAATTCATAGATTTAAAAATTTAATACCATACTTTTATTTTCTATTAAACATAATTCTAATTTACACATCTAGACCACAAAGATTATAACTAATGCAATGTAAGAATTCTTAACAGCAGTGTGCATCCACACTCGATTCCACTTCCAACCAGAATCCATGTTTACTTAAAGAAACACCATTGCTTAAGAATCATCACAGTAAATACTACTCCTTTCTCATCAAAGTCCGACATGCAATGGACAATGATAGAATTTGTTGTTGGCAGTTTGATTGGTCGTGGAGTCTTCAAGGAGTTGTCACTGTCATGGTGAACGGTATGTCATTGGAAATAAGCAATACGAACCAGAGTCATGGTGTTGTTTGCTATCTTTGACATTAGAACATTTTGGAAATGGAGATTAAGAGAAAAGCAAAATGACGATCCTACAGTGACCCAAAAAATCTGGGCAACCAACCCATCGTTGTTCCGAAGTATTAGAATGTGTGGTATTCAACCCAAAACCAATTGACAATAGGTGAAGGGACCACACACTTTATAAGCTCCAGGACCTCCCCAGAGCTCAGCGGTATTGGACTATTCTAACATCCCCCTCAAGTGCAGCCACTTTTGTGTGCTTGCACTTGTTCTTTTTTTTAGATAGGGCGTGGGCCTCACACTTGTCTCATGGGGTCCACTCTGATACCATATTAGAATGTGTGGTATTCAACCCAAAACCAATTGGCAATGGGTAAAGGGATAAGCTCCAGGACCTCCCCAGAGCTCAGCAGTATGAGACTATTCTAACACGAAGCACTTTCCCAACCATCGCCATTTTCTACTTCATATGCCACCACAAGTAATCGACGATGAAACATAATCATTGATGTACTAAGAGTCGGGAACAACTAGTGACAACGATTAATAGGCTTCTGCACATTCACGAAGTGTAATGGGTAGAGGATGACGGAAGGCAGAAGCAGCTAGCTCCTAGTATGACAAAGACCAGTCTTAAGACAACGACCTCACATTACCGTAAATGCAGTTGTATAGAGTCCATGAAGTCGGGGTGCGGTCTGGGTTTCCCTACTCCGGTTATAGAGGTTACGAACCCGTCGCCTCCGTCGCAGGCCGAATCGATCGTTTGGGTTGTTTGGATTCCACCGTCTTTGTCGTTGTTGAGGTCGGGACAGTACTCTGGGATGGAAAATGACCCCTGCAGCCAGCGTCGCTGAGGATGGCATCTTCCCGGCCGATAGGGTACCTCACTGGGAGTTCCAGCCACGGTGCCAGCGTCTCTCCTACTTTGCCTTGTTACACATTTGAGATGGGCTCATTTCAGGCATCACTTAGCAATTAAAAGAAGAAACTTTGAGAGATGATATCTGACTCAGAGCTGTCAGAGTATTTGGGCCAGGTGTTGCGTACCGCCGACCTGACTACCACCACCAACGCCATCCTACGGAAGCAGCTGGAGGAGCACTTCGGAGTTGACTTGTTCGGGAAGAATGCTTTCATCTGCGAGCAAGTAGACCTGTACTTAAAGAGTCTCAAGAACGACGCTGAGTGGGACGCCGACTGGGCCGAGCAGGACGAAGAAGCGAACAGAGGGACTGTTGATGGTATCTCATAAATATTTTCCATTTTTTGGGCGGAGGGTTGTGTTTTCCTCAAGGGCGACGTATACTACAGGAGACGTTGTGGGCCAAGTACACCGTGATTATTAATGGTTATAGTTTCACCTATGCCGGTACATATACCATGTGTGTACTGACTGGTACACGATTCCTGGACCCATATATATGTATATATATAAATATATATATATATATGTGTGTGTGTGTGTGTGTATGTGTGTGTATGCTGTCATAATATGTTAGGTTGCATACAAATTTTGAGTCCATTTGTTGTATATAAGGGCACCAAAATCGACGCACGAAACTAATTTGAAATGTATAATTTTGCGGTCTTTTTAGCATGACCTATAAATGTCCAAATGTGCTCAAATTTTTTAAATGAGCTATTCACAAGATGTTTAAGAAGATAAAGAGATTAGAATTTTGAAAAAAAATTTTACATCATGAAAAACTACTTGAGCATATTCTGCTCTGAATACACTCGAGTGTATTCTAGCTTAACTTTATATATATATATATATATATATGGGCTAATCTTTAATACTCGCTCGGGTAGTTACCCGCAAACACTTCCTGATATTTTTTTTAATTTTATTTTCACAATTGTAGAGGAGCATTTTATCTAGCTCCCCAAAAAAATTGATCCAAAAATAATTTCATTTCCCCCCCAAAATCAAAAACCCCGTCCATATATTTACTGATTGTATATTTTCTGCACAGTTACTCTTTTACTCTCAGAGTTACTCTATATATCAATACAGTTACTCTTTTTATTCAAAAGTGTTACTCTAGTATACCATATAGTTACTCTTTTAACCCCGAGTTACTCCAGTGGGTAGCAAAAATTTGGCTACCCGCGCGGGTAACGAACAACCTATATATATATATATATATATATATATATATATATATAGAGAGAGAGAGAGAGAGAGAGAGAGATATAGATATAGATATATATATATAGATATATATACATATATATATATATATATATATATATATATATATATATATATATATATATATATATATATATATATATATATCAGTGTATCAGATATCTGCAAAATTTTAGGGGTTCATTATTTTTCTAAAGCAAAACATACACTTCATTCAAGTTTACATCTTTTTAGTTTTTAAAAATATTATTATTTTTATTTCAATTAGAATATCTAAATGCGTGCATGACTTGTTGATTTCATGCTAATGTTTTTAATTTAATCAATTTATTTATAATTTTTTCTAATTATTTTGTTCAATTCATAATAATCTAAACATACTCTTGATATTAAGGTCGTTAACAAGGGTAAAATCTTTATAACGTTCTATGCATTGTGCTTATTGTTTTGATGTCTAATATTAAAGTTTAGTGTGCACATAATCATCTTTGTATGACTACTGCCAGATATTGTTTCATATGAGTATTTTCTAAAAATCTATGCATATTCCTAAGGTGTTTCACGTCCAATATTAAAATTTCATGTGTGCAAAATCATTTGCAATAAGTATGTAGTATGTTTAATCACAATAAAAACTAAGTTATAAACTTCATGTGTATAACATAGAATAAGATCACTAATAAGGATATGATTTTTATAACATTCTATGCACGATCCTTATTGTTTTTATGTCTAATATTAAAATTTAGTGTGCACATAATCATCTTTGTATGACTACTGCCACATATTGTTTCATATGAATATTTTCAAAAGATCTATGCACATTACTTAGGTGTTTCACATCCAATATTAAACTTGCATGTGTGCAAAATAATTTGCAATAAGTATGTAGTATGTTTAAATATAAAAAAACTAAGTTACAAACTTCATGAAAGTAGCATAGAAGACACTATGTATAAACTTCATATGAAATACTTTTTATCTATCAATAAATTTTGACCTAGTGAATGACTTGTATAGCTCGTTCATCACATTAATAAAACCAAATTATGAATGAAACGACTATATTTTGACATTTACAATTATTTGATATTTATGTAATTACAAATATTTTATTCACACATTAATTTTATGTTGATACTAATTAAATATGTAAAGTATTGTAAATTTGTAGCATTTGCCATTAGCATGGGAGATTATATAATCAACAATTTTATATATCTAATGAAGTGGAAGAAATCATTATGATTACATAAAACTATGATTTCCTTTCATTTTATTACTTCTATATTTGATAAAGAAAAGAAAGTAACTTAAATTTTATTATTGTAAGATTAGATGTGATATTATCAATATAAACAATAATATTCATTGATTGTATACTTGGCAAAACATAACTTTGAACATAGTTTTGATGATACTAAATAATGAAAGAAAACAATGAACGTCAATACTTTAAATAGTTGCAAATGTTTCTTTCTTAGAAAATATGAATTTATGTAAAAGAATTATTTTGTTTAGGTTCTCAATATCAATTTTTTTCTCACTTTATTTTATTTATCATTGTATACCAAATTATACATTTTAATTCAGCTTGACAATTCAAGGTACAGTTGTTTATTTTTTGTTTGTCAATATCCAACTTTTTCTTTATTTATATCCAGCTTAGTAAATCATTTATAATAAAAAATATCCAAATGAGGGTATATACTTGATTCAGAATAACATTGATAAGTTTTTTTTTATGCTCCCGGCGTGTTACTCTTCTATTAGAACCGAAAAACTAAAGCTGTACAGAGAAGGCCTTGGACAAGGTGTCCAAAGACTAACAACAAAACTGCTCACAAGCGAGCAACAGAAAACTATAAAACAGAACAGAACAAAAACAAGCTATACACAGGCTAAGCCAGATCAGAAAACCGGAGGACAAGCCCTCAAACAACAGCTCCAAACCAGAAAGAAACTCCAACCAAAAAAAGCTCCATCCAGAATTAAAGCTCCAATCCAGAACACAGCTCCATTCCAGAAAATAAAAACGGACAACAACTATAAGGATCTCTGCATACTCTCCTCCACACAGCATCAGACCTTCAGCAAAAGCCTTCCATGAACAACTAACAGAGGCTATAAACATCACTACAGACCCTCTCCCATAAACTTGCAGCTTTAACCCGCCTACCTACAAACAGCCTACTATTCCTTTCCAACTACAGATGATAGAGAACAACAGTACTAACAAACTTCCTCTCTCCACTAAACATAATCAGTTCTTCAGCAGCAACCGGCTTCACACCAAACTTCGTCTTGAACATCTCCCACAAACCAGAGCTGAATGAGCAATTAAAGAACAAGTGTTCAGTAGAATCCTCATCTTTCTGACATAAAGAGCATCTACTAGCAAGATGAAAGCCCACCATCTTCAGAAATTTATAACAAGGTAGACGATGCAAGAATAACTTCCAAAGAAAACACACCCAATTCCTGGGCATATTACAATCCCAAGTCCACTTCGCCCATATCACACACTCTTTAGATCTTATGAAGATATCCCAACCATCCCTTGCCTTGAAAACGTCACGTTTATTGAATTTAATCTTGTCACAACTTCCAGGCTCACCAACAGGGATGTTCTCAAGGATGCTATTCGCCTTATCCGCTCCTCTAACATTCGGGTAGCACCATATTCCATTCACTAAACAAGAGCTGACCTTGCAATATTTCCCCTTACCAAACCTATACACCTGCTATTTATCACACAGCTCAATCAAGGATTTCTTGCCCGGGAGCCAAGGGTCCTTCCACAACAAAAAAAGTTGAATGTAAGCATAACAGAATAGAATGGCCAATTCATCTAACGGAAGACACCAAGATAGTTTGACACTCGGTTTGTTAGCGAGAGGTCCCAGGATCGAGCCTAGGCCACATGATGAATAGAAAGGCCATTTTTTTTAACAAAAAGCATAAAGTAATAGTTGAATATATGTTTTCATGCATAAATGGTGGTAGAAGTCAAGTCGTCTCATTTCTTTTGTATATAGGATACGGAATTTATCAATCAAGACATCAATACAGATTATTTATGATATAAAAACTCTAGTTTTCGGTTGTAACTTCCTATTAGTCATTTATTATAGATATTTTGATCATTGTGCTAGAATATCTCAACGACGTCCTTTCATAAACTAATGAATCCATATACATTACTATATCCACATATTATGCGGTAGAAGACCAAGGGATAATACTAACAGTGTGAAGATGTCATTTAAAAATACCTACATTGTGGCATGAGTGTAACATCTTCTATCCTAAAAATATCTTAACTACACACTATATGAGAGAGCTAGTTATGGTTCTACTTTATGTTCATATTCTACCATGAACGTCTTTCTTGTACTTACTACATAGATTATGGGCTGAGTTTTTATTATGGTCATTGTCTTTGCATTGATGCGATTGAAAAATAATACATAGATGACGAAGGTGAGTTTTAAGGTGATTCAAATAATGTCATTGAGTTATCTATCACCATGGCAGGCCTAGATTAATACATGACAATTTTAATTTTTATCCATTTTTCCACCTTTATTCCTCATTGATAGATTCATTTGATGCAAGTTACCATACTTAGACAAGACTAATGATCGTGTATAAGTCATGGTGATGTCATATTTTTTTAATGTGAACTCATCTTTTAGGTATAACAATGACACTTTATTATTGACTTTTCTTAATTATATCCTATTTCTCTCAAATACATAAATTCATCTGTCACTTCCATATAAAATGTAAATTATCACCTTGAATCTTTGTCTTTAATATATTACCGACATCGGGATAGCTTCTCATCTCTAATACCTTTTATCATGTCTATATTTCTCCTAAAACAAAAAGTAATATTCATATGCTTTTTTTTGCTTTATGAGATACATAGGTTAAGAAAATAGTTTAGGAGCATGATCAAATATCTTTTCTTCAAGTTAGTTTTCCAAACTAGTTTGTTTCTAAAAGTACCAATGTTTTTTCCAAATAAACATATTAAATATGAATGTGATTATAACTAAATATATACTAATAAACTTAAAAAATTAATAGACCCAATCATGAAAACAAAAAATGAGAGATATAATTTTTTTATCTACATGTAGAATCTTGATCGCACCTGCTAACATGTATGTCGAACTAATGCTTCAATGTAGTCAGATTAGTGGTGACCTTCACAACTTTTATTAACCTGAGGTTACCTCACAATAGTGATTGTCATTGTGAGAAACAATCATTCTCTCTTATTCCATGATTCACTATCATGTGAATTATTTTATTTTATGTTAACATATAAACTCAGTTTTTTCAAATTTTAGAAATAGAAGAACTAATCAGTATTGTGAAGGGCATTGAACTTACCTTCTAAAATTGAAGTCACCAAAAAAGTGCACATGCAAAATCATAAAAAAAACAGTAAAAACACCTAATCAATGAATGTCATTGGTTTTGATGAGTTCCGCTTAAAACATGTGATATTTTGACAATAGTGGATATTATTTGCACTCATTCTAACAATTTACGTATTTATATAATGAATAGAGAGCATTTCTTTATTACCGTATTGTTAGTACTTAATATTTTTACTAACACCTACATGTTGGAATAAATCATAGTTTCTTTTTGAGTTCATGCATGGTAATTTAGCACATGCCATGAGACTATATCTAAGCTTTAATTTTTCCCAATTCATATTTACATGAACATATAAATACACAAATGTATTTGTATGTGTGTCTAATATGTTGTGCATGTTGAGCTATACCCCAATATATTTCCAATAACAAAAACAACTAAAAATATTTGATTGTATATGCATAGAACCATACAAAATGATATATTGGATACATATAGTATACTACTTCACAATGATATAAGTCAATTCTGCACTACATGTTTTATTCACCACAAGGTAAATGAAAATAGTGTAACATTGAAACATAATTCATAATTTATTAAGCACCTAAAAGCCATATATATTTATGATAAAAACAATATCTCTCCATAATGAGTTGAACTGCAATTTTAAATTCAATTATATGTAGATGTAAGACAAAGGATAGTTGAGTGAGATTTAGACAAATCACTATAAGAATCGCATTAAGATAAAAAAAAACCATAAAAAATGATTGTTGGATCCATATGGTATAATAGTTCTTAGTGATATGAATCAAATATATGAGTACTTTTTTTTTTACATGATGATGAACATAATAAACGAACAACTCTTCTTGTAACTTTTTTCAAGGAAACTAAAATAACAAACCTAAAATACATAAATGTTCAAATAAAATCCATAGCTCTTTGTAGTTATTATTTAGCTACATTTTCTATATAATATGTATTTGTGGAGTCTAGGATATATTCAATAGTTTAATATTAATGGTTGAGTGCATGCTCATGGAAATAAGAAGGAATTTCAAGTGCATATCATGGACTTAATGCTTCCATTGGTTTTATATTAATGTCAGCATAACATGTAAAGGACCTCATTATGGTTGAGATTGAGGCTTAGATGGTGATGATGATGACTATGATGTGGTAATAACATTACAAAATTTAAGGACTTAGAAAGTCTATAAGAGACTCTATCAGAATTTAAAAACAAAATCCATCCAAGCATGTCTCAAGAAAATACAATTCCATATAAATGCACTTGCTAAACTTTGTTTTCCTACAACTTCTTCTAGTAGTTATTCTATTTGTCCCTTAAGTCTCACCTTTAATTGTTGCATTCTGTGTATGGGTTTGAAAAACAAATTGTCCTCCATTTCCTCAAGAAGAAAAGAGGCTTCCATGAGAATATCATATGAAATGAAAATCTTTTTAACACTTGACATTTTTAGTATTTTTTATTAGAGCATGTACATTTCACAAGATATCAGAGCTATTAATAATGACATAGTTTCATGTGTCTTAAATTGACCCCTATAATGACCTTTCACCACATGATTTCTCGATTATGGGTAGCTTATATGGGAAAAAATTTCACTAGAAATAATGAAAGTTGATTAAGAAAATGATACCATGATCTGACCTTAATGTGAACTCAATTTTGATCAATGAATCTTGGAATCAAATAATCATACTTGACCTTTCATATCATGCAAGCTTCATTTAACCAAAATATGACTACTTGCTCCTTATGTTTGAGGTAAATGATAAAAAAATTTATGATATGGTGAAATAAGAATGACTTATATCTTATACCTCATTTTTATGAGGTCTCTATTTGATTAATATCTATGTTGCACTATTTTTTATTAAACCTCAAACATAGTTAAGAAAAAATTGTCCCTATTTGATACACATCATGATTATTCCATCAAAATTTGAATCCTAATGACTCACAAAATCATGATGTAAGGCTATGATACAAAAAGTAGTTTTCCTATTAAATATTGATGCCATTTGCAATCTCGATTTTGAAATGCTGATTATGGGCCTAGATTTTGCACTATTATGCTCTAATTCCTCAAATGCCAAATTGAAATCCTCAATTTCCAAATTATACCACTACCGTGATTATGAAAGGAAAGGAATGCAAATATTAAATCGACATTGTAAAATCTTGACATTGTTGCCCTATTATGATTTAGAATTTTTATCTTATGACCTTGTAGAATATGATTTGATGATTGATACTCTCCATATTTTGGATCGTGACCAATGTAGGTAATGTTATAGCTTAGGGTAGTAGTTGCCTCATGACTCCCCTAACATAGGCCACATGCCTATTATAACTACCTCTAAGCTTTCACCTTGTTGATTATTTAGAGTTTGGAAAGGTATAACCTTTCACCCAATTTGTATTGGTTGACCTAAGCCTAATAGGTTAAACCCATAGTTGATACTCGATCTTGAATATTCATTTAATAATGTCCTTGATATACGACAATGTTGACTATAGCTTGTGGTTGACTTCCTAGATAGACCTAGGCCTAAATAATTCATCAACCTTGGATACCTTGATAATTAAATCTTGATATGTTGCTCTAATATTGCTGAATATTGTTTCTTGAAATTGAATATAGATGAGTGATCTCCCCCAAGGTCTAAATAGGAATCTAAACCCTAGCTTCAAAATTCTGGATCTATGACTTTTGATGTCCAAAAATCTCGACTCTTGATACTGATATATAATATTGTGACTCATGGTCATCAAATCTCAATAATGATACAAATCCTATGATCACACTATTTGGATATTGAGATATATGACTAAATACTTCAAAATCCCAAATCTTGAAATTTTTGAAATGATGACTATTTTGACTCTTTTGGTGTATGACTTAGGATTTATCTCTCATTAGGACTAGGGTGGGACATCCCATTGATTTTTAGCTTGAAATCATGATATTGAAAGTATGATGTTGTCTCAAAATGTTGAAATATGACATCTTAAATTATGAATGTATAACCCCACCTATGCCAATGTAGAAGGTAAGACCCTCAGATATTGGGATTGAAAGTCACCTTGTACACTTGATTCAAGGACACTATTTGATTCACCTAAAATATTATCTCTTCAAATTTGTGACCAATAGGATGCTCCATATTTGGTACTCATATGATGACTTTGGACAATATATGCATTGACCTTGATAGTCTATTACTCGATGCTGAAATGGTGTTAGTACCAAGTTGGTTATGATATGGATCATGGAATCCCAATTATGATAATTGTATTATTAGAACTTTGATGATATAAATTTGATTACATAGTTGAGGAGAGTATATGATCTGGTTTTTGATAGTCTCAATTTTGAGGTTCTCTTGAATTTTGGGGACAAAATTCCTTTTTAAGGAGGGAAGGATGTGACAAATTGGATATTTGCATAATTAGGGATTAATTAATCTTTTGACCTAATTATACTCACTCATGGCCCATAATCATTTTCATGGCTTCATAATCAATATGGATACTCAAAATCAAAATATGGTGATCAATGTGGACTTTATACACATTATAACATCACAAGTTTGATTAATGCATCACCTTGTCCAAAGAAGCAAATTGGTCAATCAAACTTCATCATATCATTCTCAAACTTTTTTTCAACATTCTCCATATTTTTGTGAAGCTATAATCCAAATTTCATCTCATTTGGACATTTCTACTATTTACTATGATTTCTTGAAGTTATGTGCTCAAAATCCCTTATTATTTGCTCTTTTTCTTGACTTTGCCACGTCAGCGATCCATACAAAGGATCTGGGGTGATTGTTGGCCCTTGGATCTTCCTCTTGCAGATCCAGGCCTCATCCAATGGCTGTGAGGTCATCATCAACCTCCCGCAATCAATGGGGAAATGCCCCTCTCGTGAATTCGAACTCAACCAACCCTAGTTTGACCAACATTCATGCTTGGTTGTGCCGCCAATAGGACTCCCTAAATATCACACCCCACTTAGGCGGACATGGCCTCCACCCCTAGCTCCGTTAGCCCTAAAATCTACCTCTTAACACAATAAAAGGCCCCCTTGAGGTCTGCATCAGTCACCCCTTGCATGAAACATTACTCTTTCTCTCTCATTTGGCCTCAAACACCTTGATTCATTGTCGTTTTCTACTTCTAGATCAGCACCGCCGCAGATGGCCCTTTGGGCGTTCTCTCTCCTCGCCTCCTCGCCCATGTTCTCGGCTCCCATTGAGTTTGTGAGGCGAAGCCAAACTCGGTCGGCATTCTCACTTCCTCTGTACTCCCCTCCTACTCCTGAACCCCCTCCACTCCGGCGAGCCCGCCGCCTTGCCATCGTGGCTCACATGAGGCTCTGCACAGATGGGAGACAGGGATCCCAAACTACTGGTCTAGATGAGGAAGGACCCTGTCCACCAAACCAGCCCAAACCATCTAATCAAAGAGAGTGAACCCACCAAATTGAAGATCTGAACCGAGGTCACTAGCCCCTTGAACCAGCCACTCGCTAGTGCCTACATGGAAAGGATGTTGGGTTTTAGGGGAGATAGAGAAGGCAGCGAAAACAAAATTTTTCTTCTCCCAAACCTAGAATAAAGGAATCACGTCAATGTCTATACAATAGGAAGGATGGTTTGCAAAGTCATACCTTGTCCCAAGGCTTGCTCGACGACATAACCTCGTGGCTTGCACGGTCTTCACCTCCGGTCTTGGACGGTGTCTGTGTAGCTCCTGGTCTCACCGGGACTGTTGGGATTGACAACTGTCCTCTGAGCGGCAGAAATCTCATGCCTCAGTAGTAGTCCACACAGACCACCTAGAACTCTGATCTCCTTGTCCCATAGGGAATCACAAGGAGTCACACCCTCCTGTCTGTGTACTAGTCACCGACACACTCTCCTACAACTAGTCACTTTTCTACAGTTGTCTTTCCCTTTTTGTGCCTCCCTTATCCAAGTAGCACTTGCTCGGGCTCTCTCAGATACCACAACTAGAGAGAACGACAACTTTACAAAGAAACGAGTGTTCTGAGTTGTTGTTCCTGAGAAGCCCCCACTACCCCTATATATATAGGAGGGTCATGGTACATGGTTCTCTACCCCGAGCAATGTGGGATTCAATCCGGAGTAGAAGGGTTTGAGATTTTCCACAAAACAACCAACTGCGCTAGTCAAACCGATCATTTCAAGCCTAAACCGATTGGTTGGGGACCTGAGTTGATCAGTTCACACCTGAACCGGTCGGTTGGGACACCTGAGCCAATCGGTTCAAGAATAAGCCGATCGGTTCGTGGTCCTGGTCCAACACAAATTGACTTTCATGTTTGTTTCCAACTAATGAAATATTAGTCCTTGTCCAAATCAAATGTGTACATGTGAAACAAATGTGTATTTGCAAAAAGAGTCTTCTGACTTTCCAAACGATCTTCGTTGGTCACACGAATCGACCGGTTCAACAATTGAGTCGATCATTTCATTGACACATGAGCCGATCGACTCACCACTTCAGCCGATCGGTTCATCAACCTGAGCTGATCGGTTCAACTGTGTGAGCCGATCGGTTGGGGCAGTAGACTGTGAAAATCAGTCAATTGCAGTTCCAATCAATATGATACTCTTAATCATCTGGTCGAACACCTTGAACGCTATGATCTTGAGCTATCAATTGATTAAGTGTTTAATTGAACTACTAAATTCCTTTAGCAATCAAATTAAACATCGTTTGAGGATAAACTCCTCTTCCAAATTTAATCCTATGTGTGTGACCTTGCATGCCCATTTCACGTTGGTAGTGAAAGTCCATAACACTTATGACTTCACAAGAAAAGAGCGGTTCCTAGTCGCACATCAGTGCTACCCAAGTGAAATAGAAAGTTGGAGAACAACTTTCAATCCTACAATTTGTGAATGGTGTTACAACAAATGTATAATTCCTTTATCTCTGATATCCCGAATGAACTCAAGGCATGGAATAGTCATCCTGTCAATGTTCATTCACTTTCTTGATCTCAGAGTAGACTGGAGGAGATATGTATGACATCAAGATCACATACTAATTCATACATGTGTGCGCACGCCTATCTCAATCCTACTCATCAAGTGGCCATGTATATCAAAATCCCTCAAGAGGGACAAATCCCATATCTATCACTCACCCCTCAAAAGCCCCATGTGTCAAAGCCAACCAATCATCACCTTTATAACAGCCCATGTTTCAGGACTGCGTTTGATGATGTCAAAGTGTACCCAATGACATGTGTTGAGTGTAGTGATTTCAGGTCAAAGAATCACATTCACCACCATCACTGTGAGAACTGACTGTGACTACCATGTCATGGTTCCATGTGTCAAACTCACAGTGGGTCTGTCCGATACACTTGTTCTCTAACAAGTACCTATGTGTTTGGTTTGATATCTCCATATCATGACTAATTGACACGCTTTTTACGTGCGTAGAAACGCAAGTGTACGCGTCAATGTAATATAGGCCTTTGTGAGGCCCGAGTCGAACTCAGGGATACGTGAATTGTCGGAGACTACTACTAACTACTCGCAATCCGCTAGATCGATTAAAGAGTTGGAAGTTGTTGTTAAAATGAAATAAAACAAAACAAAGAAATCGATTAAATGTTTGGCTTAATCAATTCAAAATGAGATCTTTAGGATTGTGGTTTCACCACGGGTTTTCATTGTATTAAATTCTATTCAGTTATTCAAATTTATCTCTCTATCCGGGTATTGGCCTGAAATCAGAATTGCCCACTGTCGTAGTACAATTTACTACCTATATCTAGGTCGGTTCCACCGTCGTAGTAACGTATACCCTAAACTAGGTGTATTAGAATCGATCTCTCGGTATCCACCATTAACCTTACACCACCTTGTTCAAGGGATTCAACAATTAATGTCAATTTCGTCTCTTTTCAACCGTTAATTCTTCTTTCAAAGTAATTAAGGGCATTAGATTATTATTATGGTGATCAAGCATAATAATATAATTGAGAAAACAAAATTATACCATGGATTTAAGAGATAAAATATGAATTACTATGATAAAATTGTCATACAGTGAATTCCCGGGCTACTCCCGGTCCTAAAGACAAAGGGGATTAGCCCCGCATGTTCATCTCAGAGAAAAACATGGAGTAGAAAAAGGGAAACATGGAGAAAAATGTGATTGAGTGGTGAAACCCCTGAACTGAGAAGATCCAAGCAATCCTTGGCGTAGAATACGCATTCTCCCGCCTGTCAGTGGTGGAAATCGTCTTCTTCAGTGTTCGGATCGGCTGGGGCGTGATTCTGGACTCCGTTCTTCTCTCCACACCTTCTCGGAACGTGTGGAGCGGCTAATGACGTGATATATTTCTCTTGGCCGCCGTCATTAGGTATAATTCCCAAGTTAGGTCACCAAATAATCACAGCCGTCGGATTTAGATCGATCTGAAGAAAACTTGTATCTGACGGTGTCGATACCATCGACGCGGGTCGATGGTATCGACCTGGCGTGATATCGGCAGTTCTTCTTTTCTCTTGTCTTTGCGCCTGATGCTATCTCGATACCATCGACGAGGGTCGATGGTATCGACAAACCTGTAGCGATGGTGTTGTCTTTTTGTGTCACTGCAACTCCACTTGTCGATAGTATCAACATATGTGTCGATAGTATCGACTCACTTCTCGCCAGCAACCTGATGGTAAATCGATACCATCGACTCTCCTGTCGATAGTATCGACTTTCTTATGCTCCTTGTGGCTGGCAACCTGTGGTCCGGTCGATGGTATCGACCGCTGTCGATGATATCGACAGAAGCATATACTTGTTTTTCCTAAAATTACAACACAAAACCACATAACCCTACACAAAACATATTCTTTTAATAATTTATGCTCAAAATACTAAAATAAGGGAGATTTGACATAGAGAAGTAGCATAGACCAAAGTAGATGAATTATGCAACATTAACCACAGAAATGACTAATAAATGCATAAAACACATATAAAACAAGTCTATAAATGTGACTCAAAATCATCGCATCAAACTCCCCTAAGCTTGAACATTGCTAGCCCTCAAGCAACTAAACCTTAGAATAGAATTGCCAGAGTCAACTAAAGAACAAATCATCACAACAGACATCCTATATGATCCCCACCGGACATTCACATTCCGGCCCTCACTAACCACAGAATGATAATTACCCTAAAGGTGACAGTAATCATCCATAAAAGATATCTACCTCAAAACTGATGAACACTATCACATAAGGCAGTTAACATAATACAATTCGCTGGTCCAGACTCGGTGCATCTTGTGATCTCCTATACTACATTGCTCGCCCTAACTACCATCTACATGGAAGCAGCTCTCCTGATATTCACAAGTGAGGAGAAAATCACGGTGGCCTACCAATTCGAGCAATGGGTGGCTCATGGAAGAAATGGAAGCATTATACGGTTTCAACATGCATAAAACAAGAATGCCCTAAATGATGCATTTGCACATGAAAAATGCCCTAATGCCTAAGATTGGGTGGAATGATGCATGCACTAACATCCCGTCTCAAAATGAGATGGATATCTAACTGAGCTACATCATGTACTTACTCATCTTAAGATGCAGGTGAGATTATGTTCCTTTCTCCCTCTTATTCTACTTGCTTCTTAATAACTTTCTTTTTCTTTTTTCATTTTTTTTCAAATTTTTTTTCCAAGCCCTTATATCCACAATTGACAATGAATAATTTATTGGGCTTACTTTTTCTGCATAACTTAAATATTTGAACTATTTAGAAGGTATGGAACAATTTAATTCACCATTAAAGAAGAAATGAGGTACATGATATACTCTATGCGTAAAAATTATGAATGCAACTAAATGACATGCACCTAAGGATAATGTGCATGTATAACTATTCTATTTTTTTATGCAAAACATATGAAAGTGGTTGCAATGCAAAACCCATCTACATGAGATGCAATCAAAAAGGTTAAAACCGTAAAGTACTTCCAATTCTTATGGTGGATTGTGAAAAACAATTGGGTGGAAAGATCACAAGACTAATTGACTGAACCTTTAAAAAGTATTATATGTCCCTCCTTACTGACTTGTGTAGTAGTTAAGAGGTTTCTCTCTCTTACTTCAAATTAGAGTCTCATTATCATTTGGTCAGTTTAGGCTCAAACAGCCAATTCCGTCCACTTTTCATGAATCATTAGGAATGTACAATTGTGACTTTCTGTTTTAAAGTTGACAAAACCAATGATTTTCTTAAGTTATGTGCTCAAAGTTGAACAACACTCAAGCTTGCAAACACTCAATTTTTTTTAATTTTCCCTTAATTCCCATGTACAAGCTAGTGACATGACACATGACTTAAGACATCCACAATTACACTAGATAGAACGTGGATCCTACAAACAAACTAAGATTGCAAGAAATAAATGACAAGAACAAACAAAATAAAACTAAAAACTGAGAAAATAAAAGATAGAGTTGTTCCAACTACCCCCCCCCCAAGCTTGAATTCGACTATGGCCTCATAGTCAAAAACAATCTTAAAGGTTGGAACAGAGATACCGATTTACTCTTCTGGCGGAGGCGGGTACTGTGGAGCCGTAGGGTCCCAGGATGGGTACTCCCCCTGAAAGTTCGGATCAAACTGGGCATAGGTGGAGGTTGTGGATACCCCCCAAAATAGTTTTTACTCCAGTAGTGATCATAGAAAGGCTGTTGTTGCATCTCCATCCTATGCAACCTGTCATGAATCTGTTGTTGGTTTCCAAGGATGAGGCGCTCATTCTCGAAGATCGCCCTTTGATTGTTAAGTAACCGGTTCGTAGTATCCTGAATACCGGTATAAACTGTAGTTTGATGTTGCTGCGTCTACTGTATGTCCTGTAGCATAGCATACATGCCTTGCATAGAATAGACATCCTCGCTTGGCTGCGAGGGCGGTGGTGGTGGCGGAGGCTGCGAAGATGAAGATGCACCCGAATGCATGCGAGGACGCTTCCTAGGTGCCACTCGTGCCCGAAGAGGATTGTAGGTCTCCTCTTCCTCTTCAGCCTCGTCGTCATTGTTTTCGTCATCGTTGCCGCCGTCTTCATCGGAGTCATCAATGGCTATGATAGGCCATCGGAAATGTTGCGCCCCTTCGATATTGAAGACAGGATTGGGAAGTGAGCATTCTTGGTATGCATGGTTTACATGGCATTGAGCATATGGTAAACCATCTCGCAGCAGGATCAAGTTGGATCGGTGAAGATGCTACATATTAACCTTGCTTCGTCTGGAGAGAGGAGTCAAGGTCAAGAAGTTCAGCCCAAGATATTGAGCCAGCGGGGTGATGAGTCCTCCAAAATGAATTGGAGCCTTCCGCGTACTCCGCTTGACCGCCAACACTCGCTGCAGAAAGAAAGCTCCCCAGTTGCACTCTTGACGCTTGAGTAGCTTGTGCAAGAAGAATAGGTCCGACTCCTGGAATTTGCTAAGGGACAGATCACCCCTAGCAAATAGAGTGGAACTCAGCATCTGGTGGAGAATCCGTGCGAACGGATGCTCGAAGTCAGCTACCGCTGCATTGTCGTAGCTTACCGATTTGCCCGGCGGCACCTTCACAAGCTCGATGAAGATCACGTCGTAGTCGGTACGGTTGTCATGCCGCCGGTAGTCAGACCGCGAATGATTCCAGTTGTAAATCTCATTGAACTGGCAGAGTGTAAGATGGTAGTCATTGTTGTACAGCCGAAAAGACACCCGACCCTTTATCCACTCGCGGTCGGTGGCTATGATGTCGTTTGGCACGACACAGACGTCCAGTGACACCATGAATTCTGCTACCAGCTCCTTGTAAGTAGGCCATTCATTGAAGAACGGTTGGCCATCATCATGGTACTCCAGCTCATCGGGTGTCCTGCTCGTGTGATGCGCCTGCCCCTTCAGAACATAGGCCAATTGGCCTCGAATCCCAAGTTGCGGATCGTTTCCCGCTCAACATAACGGGTCGGCTCGATTTTCCTTTTCAGAATCTCCTCATAGATCTTCTTGACCTTCGTGGATGGATGAACAATCCGTGGGTGTGGAATCGACGCAGTCGGTGGTGGCACGAACTCTGGTATGTCCATCGGGTTGGCATGCGAAGAAGATGCACCAGCAACATCCACCATGGTTGCGGAAGAAGGAGTAGAGAAAGAGCTTGGTGAAGATCGGAGAAGGAAATCCCCGCTCGATGAAGAACATGCTCCTGGATGCTCGTCGCCGGACTCAAATTGCTCTGGAGGACGCTCGGCGCAAGTGGAGAAGAATTGCTCTGGGGTTGTGACGTCATATGACGACAATCCTTCTCATATATAGCTGACGTCGGCGCTGCTGTGTGCCCGTCGATACCATCGACGTGGGTCGATGGTATCGACACACGTAGCACAATCCATATGTCGTTGGTATCGACGGTTGTTGATGGCTGGATCTGCGGGGCCCGGATCACTGACGTGTCGATACTATCGACAGGTGTCGATGGTATCGATCCGTCCCATAGATCGACTTTCTGGTTGCAGCGATCGCCGTTGAAATCCTCTCGCGGATCGGTGATGTGGCGCGTAGATACTATCGACGCAAGTTGATAGTATCCACTCTCTGATTAGGGCAACTCCCTCGCGAGGCCGGCCACCGCCTTCTGTATGTGAAAGTGTCGATACCATCGACAGGCCCGTCGATGGTATCGACTTTACTGAGTGGATTTCTTCTGAATATCTCCAGAGATATCACGAGTATCGACACCCATGTCGATACTATCGAACTCTGCTTGCGATCTGCATGTTGGTATGTCGATACCATAGATGAGGTCGTCGATGGTATCGACGCAGTGTGACTTCTACAGTCGCCAACCTGTACCACGGTCGATACCATCGACACAAGGGTCGATGGTATCGACTCTGCCTCAGTCCTGCATAATGAGAAAATGATCACGACATCTTTTTTACACTAAAAACAAAGTCAAAACAAATCAAACTACAAATGTAAACGAAACTAAACTAAAGTACCGATGGTTGGGTTGCCTCCCAACAAGCACCCTTATTTAACGTCTTAGGCTAGATGACTTGAAGATCCTCCTCAACTTGGAACTTTGGAGAGTGTGCCCAATGGATCGTGCGGCAGTTTGAACTCCACTCGATCTTGACCAATACCCAAGGTCAATGTACCTCTCCCAATGGCAGTGACAACATCAATCGTTGCTTGAAACGGCCTACCCAATAGCATCTCACAACTTTTAAGTTGCGGCATGTCCATGATGATGAAATCCACCGGAAAGATGAACCAGTCCACCTTGACGAGTACATCCTCGCACACTCCGTATGGTTTTACAATGGACCCATCCGCTAACTCAATCGTTGCTGCCGACTTCTTCATCTCCTTCAACCCAAGCTTTTGAAATGTGGACAGTGGCATAAGATTAATGCTCGCGCCCGAATCACACTGTGCTCGTGGAAAATGTTGAGTGCCTATTGAACATGGAATATAGAAGCTTCCTGGGTCTTTCCTCTTCTGTAGTAAATTCCTATGAATAATCGAGCTCACCATTTCATTCACCCGGCAAACATCTGTGTCTTTAATCCGCATCTTCTTGTTAATGATTTCTTTGATAAACCTCCCGTAGGCGGGAATCTTCTCAATCATTTCACTAACAGAATATTGATATGAAGTTTCCTGAACATCTCCAAGAATTTCCTGTAGTGTCGATGCTCTTTCTTCAGCCTCGGGCTGTCCGGACTAGACACAATTGCCTCATTTAAACGCTTATGAGGTGGCACATATGAGCTTTTCGGGGCAAGCTCCCCTAAGCTTGTTTCAATGACTCCCTCTGGTGTAGACTTTGGTGGATCATCTTCAACAGGTGTAACTTGCAGTGGCATCTCTCTCGCAGTGGACGTATCTTTACCTTGACAAATGGCTTTAACCTGCTCTTCTTGCCTAGGTGTGGGCGTGACCATCATGTGCTCTTGGTGGGCTTTTCTGAAAGGAGTGTATCCACCTGGTAGTCCATAATGACTGCGAGGATACGGTATTGCCAGTGTATCCTCCGTATCAAACATCATTTTAACTTTATCCTGGACCTCTACCAATGGGGATTCTACCTCATTAATCACAGACATATATTTTACTTGATGATTTGCTTGAACTACATCTACATTTCCAGCCTGTCTCTGCTGATTAGCATGCTTTATGGCCGCCACTTCATTTGAAATTTGAGTCATTGTCATCTCTAGAGCCCTCATTTGTGCTCCATGACTTTGAAGTGTTTGTCCAAACTTGGTCAAAATGTTACCCTGGGATTGCAACTTCTTACTGAACATGCTCATCATTTCCTGATTTTGCTACACCATTTGACTAAGCAACTCGGTGCTTTTATCTTCGGTTCTTGGTTGTGGCTTTGCATCAGGATCTTGTAGGAAGTTGTTTGGATCCTTCCATGAGAACTTCTTGTCCCTCCTCCAAGCATAATCATTATTTCGATAGCCCTGTTGTTGCATAAATTTAACCTGGGCCTCCTCCTCGGATTCTGCATCTTCTTTGGCAATCAATTTCTTGGCTAAAAGATCTAATTTATCATTCATCTCCTTGATTGCCTTTGGCTCCCCTGCTACTCGAACATGCTCTACAGCATGCCTATCTCCCCAAGACTGCTTCTTAGCCATATTTTTCAGGATTTCCCAACATCTTGTGTCTGTGTTGTTCAAAAAGAATCCTGAACCTGCAGAATCTAAGTTACTTCTATCATGCTCGGAGAGAGCAAATTAGAAGATCTTGACATGTGTCTCCTTGTCAAGCCCATGATGTGGGAACCGCCTAAGCATGATCTGAAACCTTTCCCATGTCTCAGAGTAGGTCTCTCCTGCCTTCTGAGTGAAGTTGTGGATCTTCCTGATCATGTCATTGGTCTTCTCGGGCGGGAAGAACCTTTCAAAGAAAACCTCCACCATGTGGTTCCATGATTTCACGTATTCTTCGTCAAGATTATTTAGCCATTCACGTGTGTTTCCCGCCAGAGAGCTCCGAAACAGCTTTAGGTAGAGCGCATCCTGCGGGAACCTGTCAATTTTGACCATGTCGCAGTTTTCCACGAATTGACTTATACGTGTGACTGGATCTTCATTCTTGAGCCCATGGAATGCGTTTGACTTGACCAAATTAATTAATGCATGATAAATTTTATATGTTGGAATGTTGATCGCCTGCTTTGTGATCGGCCTCTTCGACGCAAATGATGAAGAAGCCTTGATCTTCTCCCATATTGTCTGTGGCTCTGCCATCTCTTCTTGTTCGGGCTCAGAATTTATATCCTCCACATTGTCTTGATTGATATCTTCCTCGTCTTTCGGTCCCGTCAATGGAACCTCTGGTGCATGCCGCGCGTAGTCGGTACTACGCGTCTGCACCATGCACCGTACCTGTAAAGTGAAAGTTTAAGTTCAGTACAGTGCTTGACGATTACAAATTTTAGAAAATAGACTGTGAATTTTTGAATTGATAAAAAAAATGTGGCCTAGAGTGGCCGCTTGCAGCACTCGTAGTGCCGACAACCTCGTCGTTTCGCCGGCAACGACGCCAAAAACTTGACACGCTTTTTACGTGCGTAGAAACGCAAGTGTACGCGTCAATGTAATATAGGCCTTTGTGAGGCCCGAGTCGAACTCAAGGATACGTGAATTGTCGGAGACTACTACTAACTACTCGCAATTAGCTAGACCGATTAAAGAGTTGGAAGTTGTTGTTAAAATGAAAAGAAAATGAAATAAAACAAAACAAAGTAATCGATTAAATGTTTGGTTTAATCAATTCAAAATGAGATCTTTAGGATTGCGGTTTCACCGCGGGTTTTCATTGTATTAAATTCTATTCAGTTATTCAAATTTATCTATCTATCCGAGTAGTGGCCTGAAATCAGACTGCCCACTGTCGTGGTACAATTCACTACCTATATCTAGGTCGGTTCCACCGTCGTAGCAACCTATACCCTAAACTAGGTGCATTAGAATCGATCTCTCGGTATCCACCATTAGACTTACACCACCTTGTTCAAGAGATTTGTCAATTAATATCAATTTCGTCTCTTTTCAACTGTTAATTCTTCTTTCAAAGTAATTAAGGGAATTAGATTATTATTATGGTGATCAAGCATAACAATATAATTGAGAAAACAAAATTATACCACGGATTTAAGAGATAAAATATGAATTACTATGATAAAATTGCCATACAGTGAATTCCCGGGCTACTCCCGGTCCTAAAGACAACAGGGATTAGCCTCGCATGTTCATCTCAGAGCAAAACATGGAGTAGAAAAAGGGAAACATGGAGAAAAATGGGATTGAGTGGTGAAACCCCTGAACAGAGAAGATCCAAGTGATCCTTGGCGTAGAATACGCGTTCTCCCGGCTTTCGGTGGTGGAAATCGTCTTCTTCGGCATCCGGATCGGCTGGGGCGTGCTTCTAGGCTCCGTTCTTCTCTCCACACCTTCTCAGGACGTGTGCAGTGGCTAATGACGTGATAGATTGCTCTTAGCTGCCGTCATTAGGTATAATTCCCGAGTTAGGTCGCCAAATAATCACAACCATCGGGTTTAGGTCGATCTGAAGCAAACTTGTATATGACGGTGTCGATACCATCGACGCGGGTCGATGGTATCGGCCTGGCGTGATATCGGCAGTTGTTCGTTTCTTTTGTCTTTGCGCCTGATGCTATCTCGATACCATCGACGAGAGTCGATGGTATCGATAAACCTGTAGCGACAGTGTTGTCTTTTTGTGTCGATAGTATCGACTCACTTCTCGCCATATGTGTCGATAGTATCGACTCACTTCTCGCCAGCAACCTGATGGTAAATTGATACCATCGACTCTCCTGTCGATAGTATCGACTTTCTTCGACTCCTTGCGGCTGGGAACCTGTGGTCCGGTCGATGGTATCGACCACTGTCGATACCATCGACAGAAGCAAATACTTGTTTTTCCTAAAATTACAACACGAAACCACATAAGCCTACACAAAACATATTCTTTTAATAATTTATGCTCAAAATACTGAAATAAGGGAGATTTGACATAGAGAAGTAGCATAGACCAAAGTAGATGAATTATGCAACATTAACCACAGAAATGACTAATAAATGCATAAAACACATATAAAACAAGTCTATAAATGCGACTCAAAATCATCGCATCACTAATGAGATTCTATCATCAACCAACACCACAATCTAGTCTTGTGTGTCATTGATGTCTATCTACCTTCCAAAATGACATCTGACTAGGGACATAATAAGAATGTACAAACTCTTAGCATCTGTATGATCTCATCATTCAGGTCCTCAACCTAAAAGCTTACATCATTGGGTATTGTCATTCTCTAGACATTCAACATGTTCTATCATTATCTCATATGACTGAACCAGAAAGAATTGGAAGCTTGCATTTGATGTTTATCGAATCAATATTAATGTATCCCACCAATCATCCCATGATTGGCTCTCAGGGCATACATACCAACAGACTCCCACTTGCACTGCGAGCCAATCACCCTTGAATCATATTAATAGTGATCTTCAAACATGTCCCACATGTTACTGTGCTCTAGTGCTAACATAATGAGTTATGGCAACACCTTGCCAGAGTTGGTACTAACTGTATGTCTCTCATCTCTTTGTTGTACGTCACACGTATGATATGGAGTTGACATAATATGTGACTCTAGTATTCCTTTGCTAACCTTTAGCCATGTTGCATGATCAAGTACTCCTTACTTGTCATCAAAATATCAGAATATCTATAAGTTCATCTCTATGAACTTCCAGATCCATATAGTATCCACTAATATTCTCTAATACATGGATACTCAGCTTTTCCCTTTAAATGGCTTTAATGGAACGTTTCCATTTATCAACAAACATTCACTTTTATATATCTCATATATATATTTTTACGATTAATTTTCTGTCCTTTTCGGGAGTTCACATCAGTATAACTCTTTACAGTGAACCCTTCCTTATTTCCATAGAACTAGTACTTCTCAAGCACTTATCAAGTTCTTGTGGTATTCCAGTAAGCCTTACTAGAACTAGACAGACATCCACTCGTCATGTCCCATATACGAGTTATCAGGATGAGCACATCATATTGTCATGTCCTACATACAAGATGATGAATGCATTTTATTCTTGCTATGTCCTATACATGTAAGATAATGGGATGATTACATACATGATAGATCCACATCTATTCTTAGTGTTCCCATTCTTCATAAGAATTGGACACTTGGCCTGGGGATACTAACTCCATGTAACATGGACTAGTTTTCTCCCACTAAATTTGTGCACACTGAACCCTTCATTATAGATTGCCAATGTATGCTTTCTCTTTTCAGGTCAAGAAGTTTTCATAAACTATCTCTATAGATATCTATTCCTATCTCATAGGAAACGTCTCTATCTTCCTTAAAGATAATTTCCTCTTTGTATTCCATTCTAGAACATCTCATTCCTAATCGATATGTGGAATGCAAATACGCTCCCACTCAATCACAGATCCCTTCTTTTCTTTGACGTATTAGTCAAACCCTTTGACTATATCAAAGTAAAGATCCAACTCTGAGTTGCTTGTAGTTAATCAATCACATTGATTAGTCCATTGTAACTTATAGACTTCATTTGCATTAATGGATTCATAAGCCTTATAGGTTGTTTCACGTACACATCCTTGTTTTATTCCTCATAGGAATGTAGTTTTAGTACCTATATGCCAAATCTCTTAGTCATTAAGTTGCAATAAACAAGCATCATCCTTCTCAAAATGTCATCCATGTGTCTTAACACTTAAGACACATTCACACTTATGGATTTCATCCCAATGGGTGCTACCATCAAGGTCATACCTTATGGTTTACATGGAAGTCATTTAGGATGTAATGGTCATATACCATAACTCAAAATTCGGTTCCTCATATTCATATAGATAGTTGATTCATCACATGACCAACTCATCATATAGATAATTGAGGTGTATCTGTCAAGGATATAATAACTCACAACTCCTTGTGATTTTTAATATCCTTTATTAGTGTGGGGTATTCTTTATTTAAGAAAAAATTAGTTATTTGGTAATCATCCTCTAACTCCTTAGAGTATGACTCCTTCTTGATTTAGACATCACCATGCCTTAATCACGAGCTTACTATGATACTCTATCATAATCACTCATAAGGATCTCGAACATTTGGTTCAAGTATTTCATTCATTGATCTCATCTAGAATTAACACTTTACTAAATTCATACCTCATCTATGATATTCTTGAACACTTCAAGATATTCATATTGGTATTTATCTAAACACTGTTTGAAGTACTAGCATTAACTCTAATAGGTATGTAAATACATCACATGTATTATACCCAATAGGATAATCATTCTCCCACTACCTTAGTGAAGATTGATTAAGCATGTCCAAGAGATTCATGTCTCTTACTGGTTCTCTAACCGAAAAGAGGCTAGACTTATCCATCATATGGAAACTAGAAATGAATTTCTCATGATTTATGCTAATTTGATTGTTTGAGTTATCAATAACTTTTAGGTATCACTTTATCTTATGCATACCAAGTACCACAAGATAAACAAGGCTTTGCCACAAAGATTGAAACATCAACTTTATTAATTACCATCATTGTCATACAATATACAAAATTAAGGTGTTTCTATCCATTGGCAAATATGAATTAGCAGTTCATAACTCTATTACATGCCTTCAAGGCTGAAAATAAACTAAAGTACTCCTATCTGTGGTGGAAACACTTGCCCCATTTATTGAGTGCTTTACATTTTATATCTTGGTATCGTATACCTTAAAAATGTTACAAGTTTATTTCATGACACCTTTAGGTGGAGACGTCTGTTGCCTCCTTCTTTAGTTCTTCCAGATAGAGAGGACAATTCCTTTTCCAATGTCCTGGCTTTTGACAATGGTGGAAATTGCCTCTCTTGGTCACGCCTCCCTTGGCCTTGATAATTGAAGACGACTTGGGTTGTTGGCAAGCATCAAAACCTTTCTTACCCTTGCCCTTGCACTTGCGCTTGGACTTTCCTTTATAGTTGCTGATCATCATCATAGATTTAGGCTTGTCCTTCTTCATCTGTGCCTCGGCTGTCCTCAACATGCCCAACAACTCTATCAATGGCTTGTCAAAGTTGTTCTTGTTGTAGTTCATCACAAACTGACTGTAGGATTCTTGCAATGATTGCAGTATCACGTCAGTAGCCAACTCTTGGCTCAGGGGAAATCCCAGTCTTGTCAGGTTCTCCACATACCCAATCATTTTGAGCGTGTGAGGACCAACTGGATTTCCTTCTATCATGACACACTTGCACAACACCCTGGAGACACCATATCTCTCTTGTCGTGCTTGATCTTCATACATTTTCTTGAGATGCTGAATCATCTCAATGAAACCCATGTTCTCATGTTGTCTCTGCAATTCGTGGTTCATGGAGCACAACATCAAGCACTTTGCATCGATGGCATCTTCAGAATGCTTCTTCTAAGCATCCATTTCTGCCTTTGGTGCAGTAGGAGCAGGTTCCTCTAGAGCTGGAGTATCCAGGATGTAGAGCTTTTTCTCTTGAGTGAGAACAATTCTCAATGTCCTAAACCAGTCGTGGAAGTAAGTCCCATTCAGATTGTCCTTTTCAAGGAACAATCACAATGAAAAGTGATTGTTGTTGGTTGTCATTTGTACTACAAAATGAAATAAATGCAATTTAGTCCAAAACTCAATTTTGACTTATTTGATTAATTTGAAAGGTTAATGATATAATTAGGACTTTAATTAATTATCGCTCCCACTATTTTAGTTCAAATTGATAGCCCTCACCATCAATTTAGAAGATTGCAACGTACAATCTTCTAGTGGGTCAAGATCCATATTTCATCAAGTCATGAGTCAGCTTTGGCTGATCGCCCAAAATCTTGACTATTCAGGTAGGCCATCATGCCAATTGCATCATATGCAACTCTTAATGAATGAACATGCGCAACAACTTGCCATGAACATTCCATTCCTCTGGGCTTAGATGCTCTAAGAATCACCAGTTAAGTCTAACCCAAAAGCCAACACGGTAAACATGCACCCTGCTTTGGCAGAGCCTACATGTTTACCCTTAACACTTCCATGAGATAGATGGCGCACCACGCTTTGGCGTAACCTACGCTTGGTCGATCAATTTTTTTATGTGTGTCTCTAATGGAAGGTGTAAAAGACTTAATATTTAGATGAGGGATTTGGTTTTATAGGTATATATACATATCCAATCACCACAATACATAGTACATATTATATACATGCTATGTCCCATAGAAAACATGTGAAACGATAAAAGCAATGATTATCGCCATCCTAATGTGATTCCTCGAGCCTAGAGGAATCACGGTTATCTAGGTCTACATCACATGCAACCTATCCATGATGAAGTGTTATAGCCTTCTGAGTTGATCAACTCATCACATGAATGACCTACTCGCCCTGGCCGGTTGTCTGGGTGCCACCAACCGATTGGTTGGCTCCTCCAACCACTTGGTTCACCTGGTCGTCATGCATCTCCTCAGGCCGCCACCTGCTCGTCTCGCTTCTCGAGCCGATCATCTAGATCGCCAACCGATCGGTTCATGCCTTGAACCGATAATCTCAGTAGTCGTCAGATTGTCCTCCGTCCCTTGACATAACAGGAAATATAAAAAGAACTATCCTATTTACATTTAAATTGGGAAACCCCGAGTTACATTTGGGGGGAGCAAATGTAGAAAAGAAATCTCGAGTTATCTCGAGTTACATCAGGAATAAGAGATGGGGAATCGGTGCACAAACCAAGATGCAAGCAACCACATTCAACCAAGCACACATATATAGGGTTTATTGGCCATAACCACGCTATCCATCCATCATAAAACTCGTTTAAGGGTGACGCGTATCGAGTGCATTCATATTACATATCATATATGTATATTTGGATTTGTGGATTTAGGATTGGACATGCATAAAGCCAATTTTATTCGTATTGTATGCAACAAATAAAGGCGACAAACCATAATCGATCACATCGATAATCCTAAAGTATAGAGCAGTTGACGTGGCTCTGATACCACTGTTGGGTTTTAGAGGAGACAGAGAAGGTAGCGGAAACAAAATATTTCTTCTCCCAAACCCAGAATAAAGGAATCGTGTCAACGTCTATACAATAGGAAGGATGGTTTGCAAAGACATACCTTGTCCCGAGGCTTGCTCGGTGGCGTTACCTTACGACTTACGCGGTCTTCACCTCCGGTCTTGGACGGTGTCTGTGCAGCTCCTGGTCTCACCGGGACTGTCGGGATTGACAGTTGTCCTCTGAGCAGTAGAAATCTCCCGCCTCTGTAGTAGTCCACACAGACCACTTAGAACTCCGATCTCCTTGTCCCATAAGGAATCAGAAGGAGTCACACCCTCTTGTCAGCGTACTAGTCACCGACACACTCTCCTGCAACTAGTCGCTTTTCTGCATTTGTCTTTCCCTTGTTCTGCCTCCCTTATCGGGTAGCACTTGCTCGGGCTCTCTCGGTTACAACAACTAGAGAGAACGACATCTTTGCAGAGCAACTGGTGTTCTGAGTTGTTGTTCCTGAGAAGCCCCCACTACCCCTATATATATAGGAGGGTCATGGGACAGGGTTCTCTACCCCGGGCAATGCAGGATTAAATCAGGAGTAGAAGGGTTTGAGATTTTCCATAAAACAACCAACTACGCCAGCCGAACCAATCGTTTCAAGTCTAAACCGATTGTTTGGGGACCTAAGACGATCGGTTCACACCTAAACCAGTCGGTTGGGACACCTGAGCCGATCGGTTCAAGGATGAGCCGATCGGTTCATGGTCCTGGTCCAACAAGAATTGACGTTCATGTTTGTTTCCAACTAATCAAATATTAGTCCTTGTCCAAATCAAATTTGTACACGTGAAACAAATATGTATTTGCAAAAAGAGTCTTCTGACTTTCCAAATGATCTCGGTTGGTCACACGAATCGACCAGTTCAACAATTGAGTCGATTTTTTCATTGACACATGAGGCGATCAACTCACCACTTGAGTGGATCGGTTCATCAACCTGAGTCGATCAGTTCAACCTTGTGAGCCGATCGGTTGGAGCAGTAGACTGTGCAAATCAGTCAATTGCATTTCCAATTAATATGATACTCTTAATCATCTAGTCCAACACCTTAAACGCTATGATTTTGAGCTATCAATTGATTAAGTGTTTAATGGAACTACTAAACTCCTTTAGCAATAAATATAAACATCGTTTGTGTATAAACTTCTCTTCCAGATTAAATCCTATGTGTGTGACCCTGTGGGCCCATTTCACGTTGGAAGTGAAAGTCCATAACACTTATGACTTCACAAGCAAAAAGTGGTGCCTAGTCGCACATCAGTGCTACCCAAGTGAAATAGAAAGTTAGAGAACAACGTTCAATCCTACAATCTATGAATGGTGTTAGAACAAATGTATAATTCCTTTGTCTCTGATATCCCGAATGAGCTCAAGGGATGGAACAATCACCCTATCAACATTCATTCACTTTCTTGATCTCATAGTAGACTGGAGGAGATATGTATGACATCAATATCACATATTGGTTCATACATGCATGCACACGCCTATCTCAATCTTACTCATCAAGTGGCCATGGATATCAAACTCCCTCAAGAGGGACAAATCCCATATCTATCACTCACCCCTCAAAAGCCCCATGTGTCAAAGCCACCCAATCATCACCTTTATAACAACCCATGTTTCAGGACTACGTTTGATGATGTCAAAGTATACCCAACGTGAGTGTAGTGATTTCAGGTCAAAGAATCACATTCACCACCATCACTATGAGAACTGACTATGACTACCATGTCATGGTTCCATGTGTCAAACTCACAGTAGGTTTGTCTGATACACTTGTTCTCTAACAAGTACCTATGTGTCAAACTGACTATGACTACCATCTCTGTCATCAACCAACACCAGAATCTAGTCATGTGTGTCATTGTTGTCTATCTACCTTCCTCAATGACATCCTACTAGGGACATAATAAGAATGTACAAACTCTTAGCATCTGTATGATCTCATCGTTCCGGTCCTCAACCTGAAAGCATACGTCATTGAGTACTATCATTCTCTAGACATTCAATCTGTTTAATCATTATCAAATCAATATTAATGTATCCCACCAATCATCCAATGATTGGCTCTCAGGGCATACATACCAACAAAGGATTCCTGATCATTTTTATTTCTTCCTTTAAAAGCTTGGCACACACTTTAAAAACAGAGTCACAACATGCAAAAGAAATCACCACGGTGCTTGATGTTTCATAACTAGTCCTTGTAATTGCTAGGAAGACCAATGAGTCACAATATTTATCATTTTTTTCCTTTATATATTGGTAATGCAGCATAGCTATTAAGAATAAACATGTGACATCGATACAGTTTTGTTTCCTTTGTTTGGGATATAATCTCATAAACTCATCCTTGAGATCTCAATATGATAACCCTTAAATCAAAGGGAGTTTACTTTGGCAAGTGCTTTAATAAAAGTAACTAAAATAGAATTTAAAAAAGTGCAAAATGTTTGATGGTAACCAACTGTAACAAGCACTGTTACTTTCTTTGACAAGTAGTTACTCTTCGTGACAAGTAGTTACTTTTTTACCAAAATAGTTAATTTATATACCACATGGTTACTTTCACGGGTTGGGGTGTGTTGACATCGGATAAAGTCTGTGTTGTTGATGTTTTATCCTAGAGGACTAGTGTTATATGAGTTAGTTATCACTTTGTCACTTTTTTATTATCAAATGTTACTTTCTGCATCATTGTCGTTCTCTTGTTGGACCCCCTCTATATAGGCTTGGAGAATGCGGAAGAGTCTAATATCCTCTAGTGGGAGTTTGTGCGGACTATGGAAGCCAGAGTGGATGAGGTTTTTTCATTGGTGGTGTTGTTCAGAATGCAATGTCACCATAAGTGGTATTGGACATGCGCTGGCAAACTTACCTTGCGCCCAAATCACAAGTGCTTTGATCTCTACTCTCCCAAGTCATGTGGAAAATTTTCATGCTGAAGCGCAGACCCCTCTCCTTCCTACCTATTGCTTATGTAGTTCTAGCCCCATCTCGGGGTGCCATGGAAGTCGCCCCCTAGAGACTGATTTAGTCCCTCTATAGTGGAAGATCCAAAAAATCTTGGTAGGGGGGGCTAAGTTTAATAAGTTACAGATATGTTTTTTCGTACCAAAGTAGATAAGTACACAACAAGCACTCCCTCCTTACTTGGTCTTGAAGTTCTATTTTATACTCCTCAATTGATTTTTGAAATCTTGGGTTAGTGAAGATATCATCTTTGATTGAACTCAACATTTACTCAAACTTTCTTTTGTATAGTTGTATTCACATCACAAACTTTCCATAGCCATGTTGCTACTTTTGATGAGTTTGTGGTACTTTTTGGGCCATATAGTTACTTTGTGTACCACATAGTTACTTTTCATGACTATGTTTTACTTTTTGGGTAAAATAGTTACTTTTCATACCACATATTTACTTTTGATGGCTAAGTGTTACTTTCTAAGACAAGTAGTTACTTTTTGGGGTAGATAGTTACTTTGTGTACCACATAGTTGCTTTCTAAGACAAGTAGTTACTACATAATTGTGTTTAGTATTCTAGGACTTAGGATGGATTTAGAAAATGTTAGGCAGAAACCCCTTGCGACCACTTGACATGCCTTCTCCAAGTAACATTTTTTAAATGTTTCCTTCATTGACTCAATCCGATGCACGACAAGAGACGACCACTATCGATAAGTAATAACCTTATGGGTTATGTGTCTCATTAATAAAATTGAGACCTAGACTTGCTAGAACGGACACGACCTTCTCGAGCTCTACTGCCTTTGTAACTAGAATGGTCGACAGGAAAAGGCATTGTGCCTCAGAGCACTTGGCCGCAGCCAACCTCTATAGTTCATCAGGTCATAACAATGTTTCTCATTACTTTTGTGTAGAACTTGGTACGAATTGCCACTTGGTTATCTACCTTTAAATTCATAAATCCAATCAAGAATAAAGAGGAAATGAATTGGTTTTAACAAGAACTTCTATCGTTGTACATACTTGGTTCATGGGCACCCGAAAAGAACATTGTTCATAAAAAAGAAGATTCTAATTTAGCAAACATAAATAATAAGAAAAAATAAGATAAAAAATATCACACATTGATTTTCAGGTGGGTGATGGAAATGGAAATGAGGAGATGGAGAAAATTTGGTCGTCCTTTACCATTAAAGAAATATCAGAGTCAACAAAGATTGCACTCCAGACTTCCCAACAATGTATGTCGATGATGGTAACTGTCATTGTTGACTACAATAGGGAAATCGATACAGGCAACACAGGAACAGAAGCGACAACATGGTGAGAAGGAGTCGGCAATGGCCTGCAGGGAAGGTGGGAGTTGTCACTCTAAACATGGGCATCTCAGTCATTCATATAGCCTTGTTACCTGACTAACAAGAAGGTCATCTTCAACCGCACAAACTTCAACACCTCTGACATCTCCTTTTCCAACAGATGATTTGGGTACAACGTTATTTACCAAACCGTCTTACATGACTGCTCCATACAATCGGTGGATTTCAATCACTGATTCTCCTATATTGACCTCTTACCATCCTCACTAACACTTGGTTCTCCTCGGGTGTGATCCTCTATTCCAGCGGCGACCAAAAAGATAGGTTTAATGATGGAGACCACACCGTACACCACTTCATACTATATTCTACAGACTATAGTGACCAGGCGTTGTGCAACTGGGAGGAGGATCCTTGTGGACTAGCTGTACAGAGGTGGTCGAGCAACATCATCAATATAATTGCAATTGGCCCTTCTACCTTTCTTAGTGTCTTTGGTCTTTACAGAGTGTGTCGTCATGGTAAGGAGATCCATACGTCAGTTCAGACGATTGCCAGTATGGTGCGCATATTGCAGCAACGATTATGGGGTTGATTGACTCCATGGTGCGGAAGCGACGAAGGGGATCAATCGAATTGTTCCATCATCCAGAGACGGGGTGTCGGCAGCAAGTAAGCATCTGGGGGTCAAAAGAGGCAAGTAAGCAAATGAGGGTGGAGCACCATTAGAATAGAATAATCAGACACATATAAGATCCGCGAGTTTTTCACCAAGGTAGCATTTCTAAGGTACCCGCACGGGCAACAAAGACAACCCCCATATATATATATATATATATATATATATATATATATATAAGTGTATATATATACATATATATATAAGTATATATATATACATACATAGATATATATATATATATATATATATATATATATATAAGTAGGGCATTCCATGTTAGAATTAGACTTAGTTGCCTTAATTTCCACATAATAGGCTTCAACCAATGGGCTTCATCTTGTTGTCTCTCCGCACCCTGCTGTCTTTAACGAAACAAATGAGCAAACATCAATTATGGCCCTTACCGTATGCAGTGACCCCAGCGGTAAAGGAGTCATTTTGCGTGTAGTTTTCTTCCTACGCTATTCCTCCTACTCGTAAACAGGCCTCCATGGATGAGTCAACCTCACTAGTTGACTCTATGAACTTGGGCTCTTGGGCGGTGGGTGAGGGTACCAACTGCTCCGCCCCATCCCTCCCAACTCAACTGTGGGACATAATAAGAATGTACAAACTCTTAGCATATGTATGATCTCATCATTCAGGTCCTCAACCTAAAAGCTTACATCATTGAGTATTGTCATTCTCTATACATTCAATATGTTCTATCATTATCTCATATGATTGAACCAGAAAGAATTGGAAGCATGCCTTTGATTTTTATCAAATCAATATTAATGTATCCCACCAATCATCCCATGATTGGCTCTCAGGGCATACATACCAACAGACTCCCACTTGCACTGCGAGCCAATCACCCTTGAATCATATTAATAGTGATCTTCAAACATGTCCCACATGTTACTGTGCTCTAGTGCTAACATAATGAGTTATGGCAACACCTTGCCAGAGTCGGTATTAATTGCATGTCTCTCATCTCTTCATTGTACGTCACACATAGGAGATGGAATTGACGTAATATGTGACTCTAGTATTCCTTTGCTAACCTTTAGCCATGTTGCATGATCAAGTACTCCTTACTTGTCATCAAAATATCAGAATATCTATAAGTTCATCTCTATGAACTTCCAGATCCATATAGTATCCACTAATATTCTCTAATACATGGATACTCGACTTTTCCCTTTAAATGGCTTTAATGGAACATTTCCATTTATCAACAAACATTCACTTTCATATATCTCATATATATATTTTTACGATTAATTTTCTGTCCTTTTCAGGAGTTCACATCAGTGTAACTCTTTACAGTGAACCCTTCCTTATTTCCATAGAACTAGTACTTCTCAAGCACTTATCAAGTTCTCATGGTATTCCAGTAACCCTTACTGGAACTAGATAGACATCCACTCATCATGTCCCATATACGAGTTATCAGGATGAGCACATCATATTGTCATGTCCTACATACAAGATGATGAATGCATTTTGTTCTTGCTATGTCCTATACATGCAAGATAATGGGATGATTACATACATGATAGATCCACATCTATTCTTAGTGTTCCCATTCTTCATAAGAATTGGACACTTGGCCTTGGGATACTAACTCCATGTAACACGGACTAGTTTTCTCCCACTAAATCTATGCACACTGAAACCTTCAGTATAGATTGCCAATGTATGCTTTCTCTTTTCAGGTCAATGATAACACCTATTTTTGTGATGTTTTTGCCCTTTATTCTTTTATCAAAACTTCCCTTTTCTGCTATTTTCCTCTCTTTTATTAGCACTTTTGCGATAATTGGCCAAGCAATGCTCTTAATCCAATATTTCCATCTTTTGCAGAGTTTTTCCTCATTTTGCTACAATAAGGCCGTCCCGGCCCACATATAATTCCAAGTCTGTTTCGTCCTTCCTGACGCCCGATACGACCTCTGCCCGACAGGGTGGAGCGACCCAATGACGCACGACAAAGGGATTCCATGCAAGAAGAAACTGACGGACGACACGTCTTCTACCCGACAGGGAGCCAAACTCGCCATGACAAACCAAGCTTGCCGGGCGACACAGCCACCCACCGGCAGGCGTGCCGCCCGCCACGTGACCGATAGTCGACACCCCTGAGCCGAGCGATACTAGTATCGGCCGTCCACCGACCCACGAATAAGGAGGACACGTGGCGCTTCGAGCACCATAACTTCCCCCAACCGCTGCCTATAAATAGCAGCTACAGGGAGCCGAAAAGACAGTTCAGACAGTTGGGAGCTTTGAGCGATCTTCAGAGGAAACCTGCGAGAGCAAGAGTATCGTGCCCCAGTGCTCATGTCAGGCAACTCTAGGTTAGCTCTTCCTCATCCCGAGAGGGAGGGGATGGTTCACTTAGGACCGTCCTGGCCGACACTGCTGGCCGATATCGGCCAGCAATGATGAGCGACACAAGTGCCCGACAGTAGATGCATAGCTCCATGCCCGACAAGATACCGAACCTGATACGCTTCGCCCGTCAAGCGTGCCGCCCGAGAGGGTGCGCCGCCCCACATGAGCATATCGGCCAGGGTCCTTGAGCGATACTGTCGGCCGTCACGACGTGCCGCCCGATAGGGTGTGCCGCCCGACACTACTGTATCGGGCTGGAGAGCTACAGTAGTTTGTCATCCTTCTACATCAAGAAGGCAACATCTATCTTTAATTCTGATATTTAGTTCTTTACTTATGCAATGTATTAAGACCTTTAATGTTTATGAAAATAGAGAAACTTAATTACTTGCTGCACTATGCTTGGTGCACAATGTTGGATGACTGCTATGTTTGATATCTTAACTCTAGCTTGCATGTTTGGATCACGTTTCGCTTAGCTACCGAACCGTGTTTTCCCGTCGCAACAACTTCGAGAGTTGTGTTGTGGCTCTAGTGTTTGGTCTGATTCTGGAGTACGAGAGTGCCTGGAATGGAGTCGTATCAGTAACATTCCACTCTAACTTAAGTCCAGCAACCTCGAGAGGGGTGTTGATGCTTGGTTAGAGGTACCTACTCTGAGAGGAGGGGTGCAGGATGTTACTGTTGCTGCTTGTTTTACTGAAGTCTTATCCTTCGTACCTTGCTCTAGCTCTAGTTTTATCTTTTTGTTTCCATTGAATGAAAACCCCTAAAAATTGCTAAATGACTAAAACCTTAAATCTTTCTAGTAGCTCCACTTGGAGATAGATTTCTTTGTTTTGTTTGTGACATCTTGCTACTTCCCCTTGGGGAATTTACTATCTCTTTATACCTGCCGGAGTGTAGCGTGTCGATTCTGAGTTCTCAACACTACCCCCCTTGTCCCTGTGTTCGACCCCGTATATCTACTTCGACCCCGTAAGCAAAGTTGCGGGGGCCTAGAAGGATTCGGGTTTATAAATGTAAAAGCTCGACTACCTCAAATCCGCCTCCACTTTTGGACGCGCGATTTAGGTCGGTCAACTTTTTGGCGCCGTTGCCGGGGACAAGGAAAAAGCGATACTATAGACAAATCCGAATCCACTAACTACACTCCCGTGCCTCAAGCTTAGAAATAAGTTTGACAACACTCTTTTTCTTTTTCTTATTGTTATTCTTCGCCTAAAAATAAATGATTCTGTTTTCTAAACTTGATTTCTCGTGCCATTTCTGGAAATCTGAAGAACTGTGACTTGTTCCACTGAGCATTGATACCATGTATCGTTGCGAGCAGTCTCTTTCTGAGGGCAAATGTGAGGGCAAAGGCGAGAGGTCGAGCCAGCCAAACTTGGTTGGTCAGCTTTCCGCCTACATAAAGAGACAGGACACCATCATCAGCCAAATGGTGCAGGGTGCACTTCCTAGCCCTGGAGCTCTGAACTCCATGCAACACCAGATGGCTAGCTTGTAGATGCACCAACGTGTGGTTGATTAGCGGCTGACCCAGATGACTGCTTTGATGAAGGATCCTGCAATAAAAGCACTCCCGTACCCTGAAACTGCCAGAATGGCAGTACTAAGGTCTGGAAGAACGCTGGAGCGCCCTGATGAAGCCAGGCCTGAGCCCGAGCCAAGGCCTGAGGGTGAAACTCCAGCAGAGGAGGAAGAAAGACAGGCAGACGTTCGGGAGTCTGCGCAAAGGTTCCCTGAAGAGCTACCTGGCGGAAGGAATGCTTACGCTCCTAGGATTCCATTCCCGTACAAGCTGATAAAGGTGAATCTGAAGAAGCATCATGAGAAGTTCATGGAGTCGATCAGGAAGATGCATCTTGAAGTGCCCTTCCTTGACGCATTGGAGGAGATGCCTACATATGCCAAGTTCCTCAAGGACCTTATCACAAAGAAAAGAAGGGGAGGAAGGATTGAGACAGTGCACCTAGATTCTGCTTCCTCTGCCTTCGTGAAGCCCGACATGCCAAATAAGAGAAGGGACCCCGGAGCTTTCACAATCCCATTCGCCATCGGGGACAATGTCGAGCAAAAGGGTCTAGCAGACTTGGGGGCAAGCATCAGCCTCATGCCCCTAAGTTTTGCAAAAAGGGTGGGATTGACCGACATGGTTCAAACCAACATGCGGATTGAATTGGCGGACCACACCTTTAAGAGACTTGTCGGCATTGTCGAAGATGTGCCGATCAGGGTTGGCGATTTCTATATCCCTTGCGATATAGTCGTCATCGATACAGCTGAAGACCCCCGTTGCCTGATCATCTTTGGGTGCCCTTTCTTGGCAACAGGGAGAGCGTTGATTGATGTCTCTGAGGGGATGATCACTTTGAGGGTCGGAAATGACCATATGGACTTCAAGCTGAAGGAGATCATGAGAAGTCTGTCCCTGTCTGAATCAACCTGTTTTGTAGATAGCTACAATAAGTTCTGCGAGGAAATAGAGGAGGATATCTGGACAGTAGACCCCCTTGCGAGGGCTATAAGCTGTCAGGATCCCGACCTCGAAGATCCTGAAGTCGCGAGGTATCTCGACCTTTTCGACCTTTCTGACGAAGACTTTCAAGAAGAAGATATGGTGGTGGAGTCTGCGAAGTACGCCTCTCTCGAGGAGGAGCCTCAAGAGAAGGCCCCCAGACCAAATCCAGAGTTAAAAGTGATGCCTGAAGGCCTGAAGTACGAGTTCTTGGATGAAGAGCAGAGAAACCCTGTCATCATAAACGCCAATATTTCAAGCAATCGGCTAGACCGACTCCTTGAGGAGTTAAGACTCCACAGGGGGGCTATAGGATATTCAGTAGATGATATTAAAGGCCTTAGCCCCGCCTTGTGCATGCATCGCATCAAATTAGATGAATCTGCCAAGCCTCTGGCTCAACCCCAGAGGAAGCTGAACCAGATGCTCAAGGAGGTCGTCAAGAAAAGGGTAATAAAGCTTAAGGATGCGGGGATCATTTACCCAATCAGCGATAGAAATTGGGTGAGTCTGATCCACGTAGTCCCCAAAAAAGGCGGGATGACAGTGGTTAAGGGTGAGAAGGGTGACGAGGTGGCAGTAAGGACCGTCACCGGATGGCGGATGTGCATAGATTACTGAAAGCTAAATCAAGCTACAAAAAAAGATCATTTTCCTCTACCTTTTATTGACCAAGTGCTTGAAAGATTAGCGCATCATGACTTTTTTTGTTTTCTTGATGGCTTTTCAAGATTTTACCAGGTACCCATCTTTCTCGATGATCAGGAGAAAACAACATTCACCTTCCTTTATGGCACATATGCCTTTAGAAGGATGCCCTTCGGACTCTGCAACGCCCCCGCCACCTTTCAAAGATGCATGATATTGATGTTCTCAAATTTTCTAGAAGACATCGTAGAAGTTTTCATGGACGACTTTTCCGTCTATGGGAAGGACTTCGATAGCATTCTGAAGAATCTATCATTGGTCCTTCAAAGGTGTGAGGAGAACAACCTGGTCCTGAACTGGGAAAAGTGCCATTTCTTGGTGCGGGAGAGCATCGTTCTAGGGCATAAGATCTCAAGGCGTGGGATCGAGGTGGACGTAAGCAAAGTCGAAGCAATATCCAAGCTTCCTCCACCGAGATCCGTGATGGGGGTGCAAAGCTTCCTCGGGCACGCTGGATATTACCGAAGATTCATCAAGGACTTCTCGAAGATTTTCAAACCGCTGTCCAATCTTCTGGTAAAAGATGTTGAATTTGTTTTCTCTAACGATTGTCTCAGTGCTTTTCAGTCCCTGAAAAACGCTTTAATATCACCACATATCCTTCAAGCGCCAGAATGGGGTTTACCTTTTGAGCTGATGTGCGACGCTAGCGACTACGCGGTTGGAGCAGTCCTGGGGCAAAAGAAAGACAATAAGCACCATGTGATTTGCTATGCGAGTCGCATGTTGGACGAGGTTTAGGAAAACTATACAATAGCTGAAAAGGAGATGCTCGCGATCATCTTCACGTTTGATAAGTTCAGGTCGTATCTCGTCAGAGCAAAGGTCAAGGTATACACAGATCACGGGGCAATAAATACTTAATGCAGAAGAAAGACGCAAAGCCCAGACTGTTGAGGTGGGCCTTATTTCTCCAAGAGTTCGACCACGAAATTATCGACAAGAAGGGAGCAGAAAATATGGTCTCTGACCACCTATCAAGGATCGTGACTGAGAGACAGGGAGCGCCTCCATTCAACGACAACTATGCCGACGAGGCTCTTATGCTGGCTGAAGCTCAAGAAGAAAGCCTACCCTGGTTTGCAGACATCTGCAATTATCTTGCTTGCAGAGAGTTGCCTCCTGACATCACGTACAATCAGAAAAAGAAGCTATTCGCGGATGCTAAAAACTACTACTGGGATGATCCTCTCCTGTTCATAAGATGCGCCGACAACTTATACAGGAGGTGCATCCCAGAGGAAGAAACTGCAGACATCCTGAAAGAATGCCACGCCTCCCCCTATGGTGGACACCTGGGTAGTGAAAGAATAGCTGCAAAAGTGCTACAGTCAGGTTTCTACTGGCCCACCTTATTTAAAGATGTTTCACAATTTGTGAAAGTTTGCAAAGAGTGCCAGTTCACAGGGAACATAGGGCGGAGGAATGAAATGCCAATGGCGAGTTGGATCGAAGTAGAAATATTTGACGTGTGGGGGATCGAATACATGGGACCGTTTCCCCCATCCCGGGGGTTTCAATACATACTCGTGGCAGTGGATTATGTATCGGAGTGGGTAGAAGTGGTAGCCACCCAAACCTGCGATGCCAAGTCAGTTATCAAGCTCTTCGAGAAGACCATCTTTCCTCGTTTTGGTGTATCGTGCACAGTTATAAGCAACTGAGGGTCGCACTTTGGGGAGAGACAGTTTGAAGCACTCCTGCGCAAGGACGGAGTGAAGCACAAGATCGCTACACCCTACCACCCACAGACGTCAGGGCAGGTAGAGGTTTCCAACAGACAAATCAAGCAGATCTTGGAGAAAACTGTCAGCCGAACAAGGAAAGACTGGTCCATGAAGCTTGACGACGCACTTTGGGCCTACCATACTGCTTACAAAACACCCATTGGAACCACCCCCTACCGTCTAATCTACGGAAAGTCCTACCATCTGCCTTTGGAATTGGAACACAAGGCCCTTTGGGCAATCAAGTTCCTAAATATGGACCTCGACAAAGCTGGAGAAAAGAGGTTTTTGCAGCTTCAAGAGATCGAAGAGCTGAGAATGAATGCCTACGAAAATGCAAAAATCTACAAACAGAGGACAAAATTGTGGCATGATGCCCACCTCAGGAGAAACGATGTAAGCGAAGGGGATAAGGTCCTATTATTCAAATCCTCTATTCGTCTTTTCCTGAGGAAGTTACAAACGAGATGGTCAGGACCGTTCACAGTGTCAAATATTTACCCATCAGGAATGATGGAGCTCTACGACAAAGACGATCCGACCAAAGTCTTTCAAGTGAATGGGCACAGTGTGAAAAGATTCTATGAAGATGAGGTGTTTGTCAGGAGAGCAGAGATCAGCCTGTAAGATATGGGTTCAGTAGAGGGATGAACAAGATGATCTTACACCGGTCGAGCTGGCGACGCAAACTTCAACGCTCATTGGGAGGCAGTCCAAGTTTTTCATTCTTTCATAGAATAGGATACCTTTCTTCTTCCATTTAAAAAGAACATTATGGATTGTAATAACGCCCAAGTCAATGCACGCACCGAGCGTACCGACTCTTCTATTTTATGGGTCACCGCGGTATTTTATAAGGCTTTGAAGAGTAATACCCTCTGAGGTCAAGGGCTTAACCCTTAGCCAATGATGTTTTACCCTTTGATCACTTTTTCTTCTCTTAAGTTTTAGTTTTCGACCGCCTGTTTTTAACTATATCAGACTGCAGCTCAGCTGGCGCGCAGGACCGCTCGTATCGGGCTATGGTCTCTCGGGCATTGCAACGGCCGTGACGGTTGGCATTCCGGGGCAGCGTGCACCCTATCGTGCATGCGAGCAATTGCCCTTATTGAGACTTGATGGACCGTCGTCTCGGGAACTGCCTGAATCGTCGGCCGACGCGTGCCCAAGAAATGCCCGTTTTACCCCCAGCTGAGTTTGCTATATATAGTAAAGTGGACTTACCGTGTTGGGCTATCACACTTACTCTTTTTAGCCACACATATTATTCAGTAAGCCGCTTTTGCTCCCGTACCGGCCGGCTTGGCTTCACCCTTGTATTGTGGGATGGCTCCAATGAGCAAAGGTATACCCCGACAGACTTATCGCCCGACATGAGTTTTTCATATCGCGCGCTGCTGATCGGGTTTACGAGCCTAGTCAATTTTGTATCGCCCGACGTAGTTAATCACGTCATAACGACCGATGGTGTTTGCCCGATACGCCATATTGGGCGACACATTTTTCTTTTGTGACGTCCTATCGGGAAGTTGCTCTTTGGTGACCTTATCGGCCGATATATCCGTATTGGGCGGTATGTTGTGCCGTGCAGCTCACTGCGTATCGCCCAATCTTGTATCGACTCGAGTTTTCTTTTGCTGGATGATACCCGAATTTTGAAATAAGTCAAGTCTTATCGAGTTTCTTTTGCTTTTCCTATCTAACATTTAAATGGTTAATGAACTTGATAACAGGTAGAATTACGGCCGCAGCGGAAGCAACAACTGTCGGACAGAAACGTCAGAATCCCGAAGAGGAGCACTTCCTTATCATAATCTATCTTCTACGGTGGTTTAGCACCATCTCCAGAGACATCACAAGTCTTGCCCCGATGGCCTCCGGATTGCGTCGGGACATTCTGGTTCCATCCTCTTAAAGAGGGGGGAAGCATCCACAAGTGTTTTCAAGAGCTCTCTGTCGACCATGCACAAGCTTCAAGCTTCCTTCTTGAGAGCTTTGCACTTGTTCCGGCTGCTTCCAACTGGGGAAATAAAAGGGTTGCAGCAAAGAAGCATATTGCAGCTTCTCCAAGGCATAAGCGAGCCCGCTAGATAACCTTCACTGGGCTAACATGGCCTCACCCTGTATCCTTCGCTACTCTGGGACAGAGTGCAGAGTAAGTTGGGGGGGGTACCCATGTACTAGTGAAGGAGGTATAAAAACTTTCTTCACCTCCACCCTTTGTGCCATTTTGTTCTTGCTCTTTATCATGTGTATGTATCCATGCTCGTATAAAATGTCATGATCATATAAATTTTTTTGAAAATTTTTTGCTTTTATTCGCATGTATATATTGCTATAATAGTAAAAACCTGATGCGACTTCTTGCAAAGTTTGTTTTCTATGTGCTGAACGAGATACAAGTGCGGTTATATCTTTTTGATAATGTTGTTTCAAACGAACAAAAGATTATGTTTTTCCAGGAAAAAAAAATTCGAAAAATATAATAATCTCACAAACAGCTAAGAGACAAGTATTGAGAAGGAAAAAGCTGCCCAAACAGCGGAAATCTCTTTGTTTTCCCTCACCCAACAAAAATCCCAAAAAGAGAGAGAAGCCTTATGAGAGTGAATAAAAGCATGAGAGTTGTGCCCAATAAAAGAAAATATATATATATATATAAATATATATATATATAAATATATATATATATATAAATATATATATATATATATATATATATATATATATATATATATATACACTTGTGTTCCAAAAGTACCCATCTTTAGGCATGGTAGATCCAGGGCAGTGGTACGTAGGATGTGAAATCACTGCTCTAAAGCCAACTAGCTTGGACTGTAGGGACCACTTGCCCGTTAACGGACCCTTACCTGGATGGACCGATGGGAGACAAGAAAAACCCCAAAAATCCTCAGCCTACCTTATACACAACTTTCTTCCCTAAAATAAAGTTGTTTGGTGTGTGAGCTAACTTCGAAATCATACAACAAAGTCTCACCGAAGCTGTAGAGAAAAATCTTACTTAAACAATAAGGCAGGAAAAAACGAAGTCTTTTGTTTATAGTGAGGCAGCATTATCTCTAAAGGCATTACTATACTTATTTTACCTCTTGGCCTGAAAGCTATACCAAGCAAGAAGAAGCATCACAAAATAAAGTTTAAATATTGATTGAGAACAATCAAAGAGCTAAGTTTGGGGGAGTTGATAACACCTATTTTTGTGATGTTTTTGCCCTTTATTCTGTTATCAAAACTGCCCTTTTCTGCTATTTTCCTCTCTTTTAATAGCTCTTTCGCAATAATTGGCCAAGCAATGCTCTTAATCCAATATTTCCATCTTTTGCAGAGTTTTTCCTCATTTTGGTACAATAAGGCCGTCCTGGCCCAAAAATAAGTCCAAGTCTGTTTCGGCCTTCATGACGCCCGATACGACCTCTGCCCGACAGGGTGGAGCGACCCAATGACGCACGACAAAGGGATGTCGCGCAAGAAGAAACTGACAAACGACACCTCTTCTACCCGACAGGGAGCCAAACTCGCCATGACAACCCAAGCTTGTCGGGTGACACAGCCACCCACCGGCAGGCGTGCCGCCCTCCACGTGACCGATAGCCGACACCCCTGAGTCGAGCGATACCAGTATCGGCCGTCCACCGACCCGCGAATAAGGACACGTGGCGCTTCGAGCACCATAACTTCCCCCAACCGCTGCCTATAAATAGCAGCTACAGGGAGCCGAAAAGACAGTTCGAATAGTTGGGAGCTTTGAGCGATCTTCAGAGGAAACCTGCGAGAGAAAGAGTATCGCCCCCCAGTGCTCGTGTCGGGAAACTCTAGGTGAGCTCTTCCTCATCCCGAGAGGGAGGGGATGGTTCACTTAGGACCGTCTTGGCTGACACTCCAGGCCGATATCGGCCAGTGATGATGAGCGACACAAGTGCCTGACAGTAGATGCATAGCTCCATGCCTGACAAGATACCGAACCCGATACGCTTCGCCCGTAAAGCGTGCTGCCCGAGAGGGTGCGCCACCCGACATGAGCGTATCGGCCAGGGTCCTTGAGCGATACTGTCGGCTGTCACGGCGTGCTGCCCGAGAGGGTGTGCCGCCCGACACTGTTGTATCAGGCTAGGCTCCAGACCGGTATCTGGCTGGAGAGCTACAATAGTCTGTCATCCTTCTACATCATGAAGGCGACATCTATCTTTAATTCTGTTATTTAATTCTTTACTTATGCAATGTATTAAGACCTTTAATGTTTATGGAAATAGAGAAGCTTAATTACTTACTGCTCTATGCTTGGTGCACAATGTTGGATGACTGCTATGTTTGATATATGAACTCTAGCTTGCATGTTTGGATCGTGTTTTGCTTAGCTATCGAACCGTGTTTTCCCGTCGCAACAACTGCGAGAGTTGTGTTGTGGCTCTAGTGTTTGGTCTGATTCTGGTGTACGAGAGTTCCTGGAACGGAGTCGTATCAGTAACATTCCACTCTAACTTAAGTCCAGCGACCTCGAGAGGGATGTTGATGCTTGGTTAGAGGTACCCGCTCTGAGAGGAGGGGTGGAATATGTTACTGATGCCGCTTGTTTTACTGAAGTCTTATCCTTCGTACCTTGCTCTAGCTCTAGTTTTATCTTTCTATTTTCGTTGCATGAAAACCCTTAAAAACTGCTAAATGACTAAAACCTTAAATCTTTCTAGTAGCTCCACTTGGAGATAGATTTCTTTGTTTTGTTTTGTGACATCTTGCTACTTCCCCTTGGGGAATTTACTATCTCTTTATACCTACCGGAGTGTAGCGTGTCGATTCTGAGTTCTCAACACTACCCCCCTTGTCCCTGTGTTCGAACCCGTATATCTACTTCGACCCCGTAAGCAAAGTTGTGGGAGCCTAGAAGGATTCAGGTTTATAAATGTAAAAGCTCGACTACCTCAAACCCGCCTCCATTTTGGGACGCGCGATTTAGGCCGGTCAGTCAAGAGGTTTTCGTAAAATATCTTTATAGATATCTATTCCTATCTCATAGGAAACGTCTCTATCTTCCTTAAAGATAATTTCCTCTTTGTATTCAATTGTAGAACATCTCATTCCTAATCGATATGTGGAATGCAAATACGCTCCCACTCAATCACAGATCCCTTCTTTATCTTTGACGTATTAGTCAAACCCTTTGACTATACCAAAGTAAAGATCCAACTCTGAGTTGCTAGTATTTAATCAATCACACTGATTAGTCCATTGTAACTTATAGACTTCATTTGCATTAATGGATTCATAAGCCTTATAGGTTGTTTCACGTACACATCCTTGTTTTATTCCTCATAGGAATGCGGTTTTAGTACATATATGCCAAATCTCTTAGTCATTAAGTGGCAATCAACAAGCATCATCCTTCTCATAATGTCATCCATGTGTCGTAACACTTAAGACACATTCGCACTTATGGATTTCATCCCAATGGGTGCTACCATCAAGGTCATACCTTATGGTTTACATGGAAGTCGTTTAGGATGTAATGGTCATATACCATAACTCAAAATTTGGTTCCTTATATTCATCTAGATAGTTGATTCATCACATGACCAACTCATCATATAGTTAATCGAGGTGTATCTGTCAAGGATATAAGAACTCACAACTCCTTGTAATTTTTAATATCCTTTATTAGAGTGGGGTATTCTTTATTTAAGAAGAAATTAGTTATTTGATAATCATCCTCTAACTCCTTAGAGTATGACTCCTTGATTTAGACATCACCATGCCTTAATCATGAGCTTACTATGATACACTATCATAATCACTCATAAGGATCTCAAACATTTGGTTCAAGTATTTCATTCATTGAACTCATCTAGAATTAACACTTTACCAAATTCGTACCTCATCTATGATATTTATTGAACACTTCAAGATATTCATATTGGTATTTCTCTAAATACTATTTGAAGTACTAGCATTAACTCTAATAGGTATGTAAATACATCACATGTATTATGCCCAATAGGATAATCATTATCCCACTACCTTAGTGAAGATTGATTAATCATGTCCAAGAGATTCATGTCTCTTACTGGTTCTCTAATCGAAAAGAGGCTAGACTTATCCATCATATGGAAACTAGAAATGAATTTCTCATGATTTATGCTAATTTGATTGTTTGAGTTATCAATACCTTTTAGGTATCACTTTATCTTATGCATACTAAGTACCACAAGAGAAACAAGGCATTGCCACAAAGATTGAAACATCAACTTTATTAATTACCATCATTGTCATACAATATGCAAAATTAAGGTGTTTCTATCCATTGGCAAATATGAATTAGCAGTTCATAACTCTATTACATGCCTTCAAGGCTGAAAATAAATTAAAGTACTCCTATCTGTGGCGGCAACACTTGCCCCATTTATTGAGTGCTTTACATTTTATATCTTGGTATCATATACCTTAAAAATGTTACAAGTTTATTTCATGACACCTTTAGGTGGAGACGTCCGTTGCCTCCTTCTTTAGTTCTTCCAGATAGAGAGGAAAATTCCTTTTCCAATGTCCTGGCTTTTGACAATGGTGGACATTGCCTCTCTTGGTCATGCCTCCCTTGGCCTTGAGAATTGAAGACGACTTGGGCTACTGGCTAGCATCAGAACCTTTCTTAGCCTTGCCCTTGTGCTTCGACTTTCCTTTCTAGTTGTTGATCATCATCACAGATTTAGGCTTGTCCTTCTTCATCTGTGCCTCGGCTGTCCTCAACATGCCCAACAACTCTATCAACGACTTGTCAAAGTTGTTCTTGTTGTAGTTTATCACAAACTGACTGTAGGATTCTGGCAATGATTGCAGCATCACGTCGGTATCCAACTCTTGGCTCAGAGGAAATCCCAGTCTTGTCAGGTTCTCCACATACCCAATCATTTTGAGCGTGTGAGGACCAACTAGATTTCCTTCTATCATGACACACTTGTACAACACCCTGGAGACATCATATCTCTCTTGTCGTGCTTGATCTTCATACATTTTCTTGAGATGCTGAATCATCTCAATGACACCCATGTTATCATGTTGTCTCTGCAATTCGTGGTTCATGGAGCACAACATAAAGCACTTTGCATCGATGGCATCTTCAGAATGCTTCTTCTAAGCATCCCTTTCTGCCTTTGGTGCAGTAGGAGCAGGTTCCTCTGGAGCTAGAGTATCCAGGATGTAGAGCTTTTTCTCTTCAGTGAGAACAATTCTCAATGTCCTAAACCAGTTTTGGAAGTAAGTCCCATTAAGCTTGTTGTTTTCAAGGAACGATCGCAATGAAAAGTGATTGTTGTTTCCTGTCATTTGTACTACAAAATGAAATATATGCAATTTAGTCCAAAACTCAATTTTGACTTATTTGATTGATTTGAAAGGTTAATGATATAATTAGAACTTTAATTAATTATCGCTCCCACTATTTTAGTTCAAATTGATAGCCCTCGCCATCAATTTAGAAGATTGCAGCGTACAATCTTCTAGTGGGTCAAGATCCATATTTCATCAAGTCATGAGTCAGCTTTGGCTGATCGCCCAAAATCTTTACTATTTAGGTAGGCCATCATGCCAATTGCATCATATGCAACTCTTAATGAATGAACATGCGCAACACCTTGCCATGAACATTCTGTGCCTCTGGGCTTAGATGCTCTAAGAATCACCAGTTAAGTCTAACCCAAAAGCCGACACGGTAAACATGCACCCTGCTTTGGAAGAGCCTACATGTTTACCCTTAACACTTCCATGAGATAGATGGCGCACCACGCTTTGGCGTAACCTTTGCTTGGTCGATCAAGTTTTTCATGTGTGTCTCTAATGGAAGGCGTAAAAGACTTAATATTTAGATGAGGGATTTGGTTTTATAGGTATATATACATATCCAATCACCACAATACGTAGTACGTATTATATACATGCTATATCCCATTAAAAACATGTGAAACAATAAAAGCAATGATTATGGCCATCCTAATGTGATTCCTCGAGCCAAGAGGAATCATGGTTATCTAGGTCTACATCACATGCAACCTGCCCATGATGAAGTATTATAGCCTTCTGAGTTGATCAACTCATCACATGAATGACCTACTCACCCTGGTCGGTTGTCTGGGTGCCACCAACCGATCGGTTGGCTCCTCCAACCACTCGGTTCACCTGGTCATCGTGCATCTCCTCAGGCCGCCACCTGCTCATCTCGCTTCTCGAGCCGATCATCTAGATCTCCAACCGATCGGTTCATGCCTTGAACTGATCATATCAGTCGTCGTCAGATTATCCCCTGTCCTTTGACATAACATGAAATATAAAAAGATTTATCCTATTTACATTTAAGTTGGGAAACCCCGAGTTACATTTGGGGGGAGCAAAGGTAGAAAAGAAATCTCGAGTTATCTCGAGTTACATCAGGAATAAGAGATGGGGAATCGGTGCACAAACCAAGATGCAAGAAACCACATTCAACCTAGCACACATATATAGGGTTTATTGGCCATAACCACGCTATCCATCCACCATAAAACTCGTTTAAGGGTGACAGGTATCGAGTGCATTCATACTACATATTATATATGTATATTGGGATTTGTGGATTTAGGATTGGACATGCATAAAGCCAAATTTATTCGCATCGTATGCAATAAATAAAGGAGACATACCATAATCGATCACATCGATAATCTTAAAGTATAGAGTAGTGGACGTGGCTCTGATACCACTGTTGGGTTTTAGGGGAGACAGAGAAGGTAGCGGAAACAAAATTTTTCTTCTCCCAAACCCAGAATAAAAGAATCAAATCAACGAAGGATGGTTTACAAAGACATACCTTGTCCTGAGGCTTGCTCAGCGACGTTACCTTACGACTTACGCGGTCTTCACCTCTGGTCTTGGAGAGTGTCTATGCAGCTCCTGGTCTCACCGGGACTGTCGGGATTGACAGTTGTCCTCCGAGCAGTAGAAATCTCCCGCCTCTGTAGTAGTCCACACAGACCACTTAGAACTCCGATGTCCTTGTCCCACAAGGAATCAGAAGGATTCGCACCCTCCTGTCGGCGTACTAGTCACTGACACACTCTCCTGCAACTAGTCGCTTTTTTGCATTTGTCTTTCCCTTGTTGTGCCTCCCTTATCGGGTAGCACTTGCTCGGGCTCTCTCGGTTACCACAATTAGAGAGAACGACAACTTTGAAGAGCAACTGGTGTTCTGAGTTGTTGTTCCTGAGAAGCCCACACTACCCCTATATATATAGGAGGGTCATGGGACAGGGTTATCTACCCCAGGCAATGCAGGATTAAATCAGGAGTAGAAGGGTTTGAGATTTTCCACAAAACAACCAACTACACCAGTGAACCAATCGTTTCAAGTCTAAACTGATCGTTTGGGGACCTCAGCCGATCAGTTCACACCTAAACCAGTCAGTTGGGACACCTGAGTTGATCGGTTCGTGGTCCTGGTCCAATACGAATTGACTTTCATGTTTGTTTCCAACTAATCAAATATTAGTCCTTGTCCAAATCAAATGTGTACATGTGAAACAAATATGTATTTGCAAAAAGAGTCTTCTGACTTTCCAAACGATCTCGGTTGGTCACACGAATCGACCAGTTCAACAATTGAGTCGATTGTTTCATTGACACATGAGCCGATCAACTCACCACTTGAGCCGATCGGTTCATCAACCTGAGCCGATCAGTTCAACCTTGTGAGTCGATCGGTTGGGGAAGTAGACTGTGCAAATTAGTCAATTGCATTTCCAATCAATCTGATACTCTTAATCATCTTGTCCAACACCTTAAACGCTATGATTTTGAGCTATCAATTGATTAAGTGTTTAATTGAACTACTAAACTCCTTTAGCAATAAATATAAACATCGTTTGTGGATAAACTTCTCTTCTAGATTAAATCCTATGTGTGTGACCCTGTGGGCCCATTTCACGTTGGAAGTGAAAATCCATAACATTTATGACTTCCCAAGCAAAGAGTGGTGCCTAGTCGCACATCAGTGCTAACCAAGTGAAATAGAAAGTTAGAGAACAACTTTCAATCCTACAATCTATGAATGGTGTTACAACGAATGTATAATTCCTTTGTCTCTGATATCCCAAATGAGCTCAAGGGATGGAACAATCATCCTATCAACGTTCATTCACTTTCTTGATCTCAGAGTAGACTGGAGGAGATATGTATGACATCAATAACACATACTGGTTCATACATGCATGCACATGCCTATCTCAATCTTACTCATCAAGTGGCCATGGATATCAAACTCCCTCAAGAGGGACAAATCCCATATCTATCACTCACCCCTCAAAAGCCCCATGTGTCAAAGCCACCCAATCATCACCTTTATAACAACCAATGTTTCAGGACTACGTTTGATGATGTCAAAGTATACCCAACGACATGTGTTGAGTGTAGTGATTTTAGGTCAAAGAATCACATTCACCACCATCACTATGAGAACTGACAATGACTACCATGTCATGGTTCCATGTGTCAAACTCACAGTAGGTCTGTCTGATACACTTGCTCTCTAACAAGTACCTATGTGTTTGGTTTGATATCTCCATATCATGACTAATGAGATTTTGTCATCAACCAACACTAGAATCTAGTCATGTGTGTCATTGTTGTCTATCTACCTTCCACAATGACATCCTACTAGGGACATAATAAGAATGTACAAACTCTTAGCATCTGTATGATCTCATCGTTCAGGTCCTCAACCTGAAAGCATATGTCATTGAGTACTGTCATTCTCTAGACATTCAATCTATTTAATCATTATCAAATCAATATTAATGTATCCCACCAATCATCCAATGATTGGCTCTCAGGGCATACATACCAACAAAGGATTCCTGATCATTTCTGTTTCTTCCTTTAAAAGCTTGGCACACACTTTAAAAACAGAGTCACAACATGCAAAAGGAAATCACCACGGTGCATGATGTTTCATAACTAGTCCTTGTAATTGCTAGGAAGACCAATCAGTCACAATATTTATCATTTTTTTTCCTTTATATATTGGTAATGCAGCATAGCTACTAAGAATAAACATGTGACATCGATACAGTTTTGTTTCCTTTGTTTGGGATAGAATCTCATAAACTCGTCCTTGAGATCTCAATATGATAACCCTTAAATCAAAGGGACTTTACTTTGGCACGTGATTTAATAAAAGTAACTAAAATAGAATTTAAAAAAGTCCAAAATGTTTGATGGTAACCAACTGTAACAACCACTGTTACTTTCTGTGACAAGTAGTTACTCTTCGTGACAAGTAGTTACTTTTTTACCAAAATCGTTAATTTATATACCACATGGTTACTTTCACGGGTTGGGGTGTGTTAACATCGGATAAAGTTTGTGTTGTTGATGTTTTATCCTAGAGGACTAGTGTTATATGAGTTAATTATCAATTTGTCACTTTTTTATTATCAAATGTTACTTTCTGCATCATTGTCGTTCTCTTGTTGGACCCCCTCTATATAGGCTTGGAGAATGCGGAAGAGTCTAATATCCTCTCGTGGGAGTTTGTGCGGACTATGGAAGCCAGAGTGGATGAGTTATTTTCATTGGTGGTGCTGTTCAGAATGCAATGTCATCGTAAGTGGTATTGGACATGCGCTGGCAAAGTTACCTTGCGCCCAAATCACAAGTGCTTTGATCTCTACTCTCCCAAGTCAGGTGGACAATTTTCATGCTGAAGCGCAGACCCCTCTCCTTCCTACCTATTGCTTCTGTAGTTCTAGCCCCATCTCGGGGTGCTATGGAAGTCGCCCCCTAAAGACTGATTTAGTCCCTCTGTAGTGGCAGATACAAAAAATCTTGGTAGGGGGGGCTAAGTTTAATAAGTTACAGATATGTTTTTTCATACCAAAGTAGATAAGTACACAACAAGCACTCCCTCCTTAGTTGGTCTTGAAGTTCTATTTTATACTCCTCAATTGATTTTTGAAATCTTGGGTTAGTGAAGATATCATCTTTGATTGAACTCAAAATTTACACAAACTTTATTTTGTATAGTTGTATTCACATCACAGACTTTCCATAGCCATGTTGCTACTTTTGATGAGTCTGTGGTACTTTTTGGGCCATATAGTTACTTTGTGTACCACATAGTTACTTTTCATGACTATGTTTTACTTTTTGGGTAAAATAGTTACTTTTCATACCACATATTTACTTTTGATGGCTAAGTGTTAGTTTCTAAGACAAGTAGTTACTTTTTGGGGTAGATAGTTACTTTGTGTACCACATAGTTGCTTTCTAAGACAAGTAGTTACTACATAATTGTGTTTAGTATTCTAGGACTTAGGATGGCTTTAGAAAATGTTAGGCAGAAACCCCTTGCGACCACTTGACATGCCTTCTCCAAGTAACATTTCTTAAATGTTTCCTTCATTGACTCAATCTGATGCACGACAAGAGACGACGACTATCAATAAGTAATAACCTTATGGGTTATGTGTCTCATTAATAAAATTGAGACCTAGACTTGCTAGAATGGACATGCCCTTCTCGAGCTCTACTGCCTTTGTAACTAGAATGGTCGACAGGAAAAGGCATTGTGCCTCATAGCACTTGGCCGCAACCAACCTCTATAGTTCATCAGGTCATAACAATGTTTCTCATTACTTTTGTGTAGAACTTGGTACGAATTGCCACTTGGTTATCTACCTTTAAATTCATAAATCCAATCAAGAATAAAGAGGAAATGAATTGGTTTTAACAAGAACTTCTATCGTTGTACATACTTGGTTCATGGGCACCCGAAAAGAACATTGTTCATAAAAAAGAAGATTCTGATTTAGCAAACATAAATAATAAAAAAAATAAGATAAAAAATATCACACATTGATTTTCAGGTGGGTGATGGAAATGGGAATGAGGAGATGGAGCAAGTGTGGTCGTCCTCTACCATTAAAGAAAGATCAGAGTCAACAAAGATCGCATTCCAGACTTCCCAACAATATATGTCGCTGATGGTAACTGTCATTGCTGACTACAGTAGGGAAATAGATACAGGCAACACAGGAACAGAAGTGGCAACATGGTGAGAAGGAGTCAGCAATGGCCTGTAGGGAAGGTGGGAGTTGTCACTCTAAACATGGGCATCTCAGTCATTCATATGCCTTGTTACCTGACTAACAAGAAGGTCATCTTCAACCACACAGACTTCAACACCTCTGACATCTCCTTTTCCAACAGATGATTTGGGTACAACGTTTTTTACCAAACCGTCTTACATGACTGCTCCATACAATCGGTGGATTTCAATCACTGATTCTCCTATATTCGCCTCTTACCATCCTCACTAACACTTGGTTCTCCTCGGGTGTGATCCTCTATTCCAGCGGCGACCAAAAAGGTAGGTTTAATGATGGAGACCACACCGTACGCCACTTCATACTATATTCTACAGACTATAGTGACCAAGTGTTGTGCAACTGGGAGGAGGATCCTAGTGGACTAGTTGTACAGAGGTGGTCGAGCAACATCATCAATATAATTGCAATTGGCCCTTCTACCTTTCTCAGTGTCTTTGGTCTCTACAGAGTGTGTTGTCATGGTCAGGAGATCCATACGTCAGTTCAGACGATTGCCAGTATGGTGTGCGTATTGTAGCAACAGTTATGGGGTTGATTGACTCCATGGTGCGGAAGCGACGAAGGGGATCTATCGAATTGTTCCATCATCCAGAGATGGGGTGTCGGCAGCAAGTAAGCATCTGGGGGTCAAAAGAGGCAAGTAAGCAAATGAGGGTGGAGCACCATTAGAATGAATAATCAGACACATATAAGATCCGCGAGTTTTTGACCAAGGTAGCATTTCTAAGGTACCCGCACGGGCAACAAAGACAACCCTATATATATATATATATATATATATATATGTATATATATATATATATATATATACATATATATATACATATACATATATATATATAAAGTATATATATACATATATATAAGTATATATATGTATATATATACGTATATATATATATCTATATATATAAGTATATATATATACATATATATATATATATATATAAATATGAGTAGGGCATGCCATGTTAGAATTAGACTTAGTTGCCTTAATTTCCACATAATAGGCTTCAACCAATGGGCTTCAGCTTGTTGTCTCTCAGCGCCCTACTGTCTTTAACGAAACAAATGAGAAAAGGTCAATTATGGCCCTTACCGTATGCAGTGACCCCAGCGGTAAAGGAGTCATTTTGCGCGTTGTTTTCTTCCTACGCTATTACTCCTGCTCGTAAACAGGCCTCCATGGACGAGTCAACCTCACTAGTTGACTCTATGAACTTGGGCTCTTGGGCGGTGGGCGAGGGTACCAACTGCTCCGCCCCATCCCTCCCAACTCAACTGTGGGAGCCAATAGGCAAGGGGAAGCGAGAGTTGGGAGAGTAGTGCAGGTCAGACCTGCAATGGATCTGAGGTAAACAAGAACAAGAAAGGTAGTGTGAAGTCGAATTGAGAGCGGAGGGGTCTCTCCTTGAGTTTAGGGAGTCTAGCCAACAAACTTTAGAGGAATAGAACGCCTTATATAGGCATTGAGAGTGTGGTCTGAAGGATGTTAGAGTCTATCTCCAAAACGATGTGGGAACTTTCTCAAGTCCTCCCAAAAACCCATCAATCTAGAGTTGTTTGAGTTTGAAATTACCTCCTCAGCTCGATGGGGGAGTTTTTAGGAGAGGGGGTGGCAGACAACTAGCGGATAGTTCCCGATTGCATCGTGACTCCCTACTCACAACTTTCCCAAAACAGCCAAAGCTAGGTGATGATCTTCGGATCATTGGATCATGATCCTAGGGACAAAATGTGTGTGACAATGTAATGGGTCGGACCATAGTCTCCCAAATCGGATATAACTATGACATTTAATGATGTCCTTCTCACTTTAAGAAATCTTACAAAAATAATATCTCCTAAACCTCTTATCCGTTTGATGCCAAATTTTAGAGGAAAGTCCATAATGACTTAATCTACTTGTGTGCTAAGTTTGGGACTCAAATACGAAAGTATGAGAGATTTTTATTCATATGCAAGTTATCTCTTAGTAAGGCATATTTTATTCATATTCTCTCTCTCTTACTCTTTATTTTCTTTATTTGGATTCCTTTTACCATCGGAAACCTTGTGGATTCGAAATAATGATTCAATCATACATATTTCCACATATTTCTCATATTTTCATCATTATCTCAAATTTCCTTCTTAAAGATGCATTATTTGATTTCTTCTTTTTCTTTCAATCATATTGGACTCATTAACATATTATGATCCACGAAATTTCATTCACAAAGGGAATATAGCAACGGAAATCCATTAAATATGCATAAATCATACAATTCCCATAATCATACATTATTGGGTAAAATGTTTTTCCAACCATATGAACCCAAAAATTAGGGTTGTAGCAGTTAGGGCATGAAAAATTACAAAAATGTGGGGGAAAGAGAGAGTGAAGGGGGAAATGGAGGATCCCGCACCCAATTGTGGCCAAGGAAGGAGGGAACTAACGTGATTTCTCATCACAATAGCACGGTAGGTGGTGGAAGCGTCCTTGGCAATTCTCTAGTACGGAGGTAGGAAAGGACTTCTCAACCATTGATCTGGAGGAGGAATCCATGGCTCATACATCATGTGGCCTTGATTGGTTCACTCAAGAAAATGTGGATCACAGGCAAAAGGGAAGCAGCCAATGGGTCGCATGCCTAGATTAGGCCCAATTGGCTCACAAATCCAATTAAATCAATGATTAAATGACAAGGTTGAAAAGGCTATAACTTATGCAATGAAGGTCAGATTGAGGTTTCATATATATTCTCTTTTTTCCATCATGCATAGATTCATATCATTAAAATTTCTCAACTCATGTTGGCTCAATCTCTGGAATACCCCCTCATGATCTTTGTCAATTCAATGGACTGGGGTCACCTTCCCCTCCAGGGCTTGGTGCTGCATCGACCTTCCCCTCTAGGGGCTTGGCTACCATCACCAAACTTCTAGAGACAACATAAGTGGTTTGAGTAAGGTATATTTAGATCTTCATTATCCCATATAATTATTGGGTTCATATATTTATGAAGACCGCTTACATAAGTGTTATGCTCCTCCTGCACATATGCATGGGAGATTGAGTCATCTAAACCCATCCCATTATCTTTCTGATTCCTGATTTCAATTTTCTCATGGGTGGTATCCCATACCACCACACCATGTTCAATATTTAAGATTAAGGGTTTAAGGTTAGGGTTAGGGACTATACTCTACCTCTTAGAGTTTCCATGTAACTTGACTCTCTAGAGTTCTCATACCCTAATCCATGTCCTTCCTCTGTGAAGGGACTTACCATACTTGTATTTTTCTAGTTTGCATCTTTATATTGGTTACCCTCTCTAAAGGAACCCACACAAAATATTATTTCTTTTCACATTTTACTTCTCTAATTAACAATTTCTTTTCAAAGCTTATTAAGCAAAGAGATGAGAAGTAGACGAAAATGTGAGATGAGAAACCTAAAAGATACATTATGCTTTACTAATCTTTCTCTTAAGTTTCTAATGATGATTTGAAATTATAAACTATTATGTATTATGCTAAGGCCCGTGAACCACATCATGGGCCTTCCAAAGTCTCCATGAGCTTAGTCACATACCTAATTACCAAACTTGAGGCTTTGGTAACTATTGTATCTTATATTTGCCTCACATGAACACATATGTTCAAAATTACATTATTAACTTAAATTGAACATTTACTATTCTTGGGTTTGGAATGAGCAGCCAAGATCCCACACATCACTTCATTGTTATATGTTCCCTAATTCATTTATTCTTGGAATCTACAAATTTCAAGGATGTAACATTCAACCCTCCTTAAAAGGAATTTTTTGCCAAAATTCAGGCCTACTAAGCCTAGGTGAATGATGACTCATATTATTTTGAAATATTAGGGTTAGCACCCTACTTAGATGGCTCAACAACTTTTCCTTGGTATATCAGTTTTCATTTTATTACTAAGATTGGCACCTGGATTGAAATTCAAGTATATCCACATGTGTAATATATCCATCTTATCATCACTTGATGATTTCATTCTCATCGATGATTTCATTATTACTTGGTGATTTCTCTTTTCACCTAGGTTTTCGTCCTATTATTTAGTATTTTCACATGAGGGTGAGGTGACACCTCTAGCCCTAGTTCATGCTATTACACATTCAATGTAGGATATTCATCCTCATTATCTCAATTTTAAGCATAATGTGTGTCTATCCAATCTCCCTCCCTCATAATGAGATGAAATAAGCATTTGACTGCAACCCAAACACAAAGTTCATTCCATTCCAAGAGCGGAGAGAGTACATACACATATTACCTTTCAATTTCACATATTAAGTTGAATCATACTCGATCTGACTCTAAACTTACTTGTTCTTAATTTCATACCATTCTTTTATTCTATGAAGTCAAGCGTCCATTTTACTCACTCTTATGTTAGTGCACAACTTCTCTCAAGTTTTAATGACTTCCTTATATCTTTTATATTTACACCTCATGTGTTTTGAGCCTTAGGAATTTCCTTAAGGTCTCTAGGGGTATAGGTACCTTTGGAGTGATCTCATCCTTATGCATCAAGAGAGTGTCTGTCACATTCACCCATTAGGCTACATGATCCACATGGAGGTAGCTAATCTCCTGAGTCATGTATCTTGGGCAAACCTAGTTGTTACCTCCCGACCACATGGTCATGTGCATTCAAGTCATATCAACTCCCAACCCATCGGTCCTATGTACCTCCATTACACCCTACTTGACCCTAGGACTCTACCCTCCCTAAGGGTTTCTTTTGAGATGTCACATATTTTAAGAACATTATTCTCTTATTTAATTCTTTAACCCAGATTACCTTCACCTCTCACTTTTGAGTAGACATTATGCAGTGTAGTCCCAACATTGGGCCCTTGACACCTTCCCTCCAGGGCCATGTCATCTTCCCTCGTGGGCTTGACCTTCTTTGATCTTCCCCTCCAGTGGCTTGATCCTACACCACCACACTGTGGACTTGGGCCACCTTCCCTCATGGGCTTGGTGCCATTTTGGTCTTCCCTCCTAGACTTGACCATCCCATGACCTTTCCTCCTGGGCTTGGTCGTCCACTCAGACCACCTTCCCTCTTGGGCTTGGTGCCTTAACGGTCTTCCCTCCTAGGCTTGGTCGTCCACTCAGACCACCTTCCCTCTTGGGCTTGGTGCCTTAACGGTCTTTTGTGATAACCTAGATTTTTGAGTTTTAATAACTAATACAATAATTAGAGACAAGTATTCTATGTAAGATGTCCAAATACCAAATTGAGGAATTGGTTATACAATTATGGATTCCTTCACACAAATTCGGTGATTGGAAATATGATGGAGGACTATGATGCCTAATTGAATTCAATTGTGAAATTTTGATTAATTAAATCCTCATGAGACCAATCATAGATTTAGTGATCCAGTGAGTAGTGGACTCATTTTCTTGGAGGAATTATATATATATAATTGAACCAATGTTAGAGTTTGATGTCAACCTTGATTATTTTTGGCTTATTAATTCATCTTAATACCACCCCTAGTATCTTATAAAGTCAAATTACATGAAATATGACATATAGTCAATTGACATGGCCAACATTCGAATTTCACTCCCAAATTTATACCACATCTACATCATGACATTATGAAGCTGCTCCTAAATTTTCATTGCAATTGGATTATCTAATTGAGAGATATAGGCAAATTCGTTCAATGTATATAATGCCCTTTTTACCCTAAATGGATCCTGACCTGAACCCGGATCCGATGGGAGGGACGACTGAGTCGTCCTCCTCACTCACTTCCCGTGGATGCATAGCCAGGCTGTTGTGCCAATTCTCAAACTCACACCTCTCTCTCGTATCTTGCTCAAACCTCGTCAAAGTTGGTTCCTCATATCCGGCTTGACCTCCTCTTTCCAACAAGCTCCAGAAATATCCCTAACAGCCAGGGATTAGAAAACGCCCAAATGTCGGCGCCATGGACCCGTCGGCCACATTAGGGGAGGCAATGCTAGGCATTGTGGTGCCTATTTAAGGCCACCCTCAGCTTCGCCAACCCTTGTTTCCCCTTTTTCGACCATCAATTCTGACAAAAATCACCCGCAACACCTCTCCCCTTGAGCTTGCCTCCTCCAACCGCTCTGCCGCGGCATAGCACATGCCCTGGGCCGCCCCGTCCTCCACATTTCCAAATCAACCCCTCCTCAAGGTATGAAAGGCCACGTGGAAGCTCACCGACCCTTCCTCCAGCTTCCAACACCCCCTGTCGCTCCCCTCATCTTCCTCTCCTCCGCGGCCGGCGACCTCCTCGCTGAACCTCGACGGATCACCGCTCCAAGGGGAGCCACCCTCTGACACTCTGCCGTCCCTATCTGGTCCGACCTCATGAAGGTGACCATGCAAACAACTGCATGCATGCCACACTGGACTGACCTCCTTTGCTCGTCGGAGGAGCTGGCATGCAGCGACGCCCTGCTCCACAGAGGAAACAGAGTCCTCGCGTGCGAGATCACGAGAAAGGAAGAGAAAGAATCGGGTTCAGACGAGTCAGACCAGCCAACCCCTCACAATAGACCGGGTTCAATACCATCAAACCGGACGGACCCAGTAAAGCAAAGGATCCGCGCCACCTAGACACGTGGTGAATTTTGATTGGCCCGATCAGGTAAATAATTCAGTAAATATCCTTTTTCTCATATAATTCATAGAAAATAGCCCGCTGATCAGAAAAATGTAAATAAGGCATCAAAATTCTCAGAAAAATACGTAGAACAATATGAAAACTTAATATCAGACTTTTGATGCACTAATAATAGTGATATCATGTAAGATGTATAATTCTTTTTTAATGGATAGTAAATAGCAAAGGATGATATAAAATCATGGAAAAATATCAGTAAGTCCACAATTATGTATAGAATGCATATGATGTCAGATATCGTCATGTTGATGCATAAAATTCTATAATTTGATTAATATGGCTAATTAGGGCTAATAACCCTAATAAAATACAATAAATACATATGTGCTCTATAAATGATGAAATTTACAGAGAAAGCTCATATCAGTATATTGAACCTCAGATTTAATTATGAGATCATCATGATGAACAAAATCTATGTTATATGAAGATGAATCTTAATGCATGTTATAAAAACCCTAATCTAGGTTAATGATGTAACCTAGGGTTATTATGTGCACAAAAGGGATATGGAACCTAATATTTAGATAATGAATCATAATCTGGAAAATGACATCAGTAAGATAAATATATGACAATAATGCAAGTAAACGTTGGAATATCCTAATGAGATAATATAAACCCTAATGAACACCACTAGGGTTAAGATGATGAGAATCGAATGATAGTATGTGGTCTTCTCTTAATCAGGTGATGACCAGACTTTTAGATGATCAAGGATAAGTTAGGAATCTCTGAACTCAGGTACGTGGGTTTATTTAATTATATGACTATGGTTTTCTTGCTTGCAATTATGATATGTATGTATGCTCTCTTCTATTTGCAAATATTGGATGTAGTATTGCTATGTAGTAGCCGTTATTTTGTCACTTGAAAACATAAATTATGAGTAGATGTTTTGTAGTTATTTAAGGTGTTCATTATCCCCCTTACGAGGGAATGGATTAATGTTGGCTAGTACACCTCCCTAGAGCACACGGTGTACGGGGAGTTTCCCTAGAGTACTTGGTACACGGGGATGGGCCCATATTTATGTTTTGGTACTAGTCCACCTTGATAATGCAATTCATCTAGGAAAATGACTTGAATTGGCGTATTTCGCTTAATAAAGAAGTGTTTTCTATGATTTTCTTTCCTTCTGCAAATCTTTTTCAAAAATTATGAAAGCCATAAATATATATATCTTTCTACCCACGTGCACAACACCTTGTGTGTTGATTTGTTGTTTAACATATGTTTTAGGTTCAGAGCTAGCTTGGGATAAAAGACGGGAAGTGAGCAGTTGTCCAGGTTGTACCTATTGTGTTAAGATCCTGTTAGCATACATGTTCATAGACTTGTAAACTTTTCTTCAAATTATGTAAATGTAAGTTGCAATTTTAATTCATGTTGTAATATAAATATGTTGAATGTTGAGAATGTTATGGTTGTATGTTCATGTATGTGTATTTCGCTTCCGCATCGCTCTCTGATATGATTGGATGATGTTTTCGGATTTGGACCTCTCATTCCCAATAGGGTATGGAGAAGCCAAAATCCGGGGATGTCACAGTTGGTATCAGAGCATGAACAATAGCTACACCTAACAATTGCTCACCATGAAATATTAAACCTAAATCTCACCTTTCACTTTAAACCTTAGAAACTTAGTAAGTTGTTCTATAGGAATAAGGTTTGACTTAGCCTCTAGGTTAGAACCTAGACGTTCGAGAACTAGGTTTAGATAAGTGTCTGAGACCTTTTCCATATAGAGCTCATATGTATTGGGTAGCTACACTAGTCTACACCATGTTCTCACCATTTCACTAGGTTACATGACACCATACTATCTAATGTGTGTTGGACACTCGAGTTTGCTGGTTTGGTTTTGTTTCCCAATCGGCTCGCACCTCGACAGTTTTCTTTGACGCCTTTTTTCTCAGAGAAAAACTATATAATATTTTATTAGATATATGTAAATATAAAAATGTGTCCATCACACAGGAGAGTAGTGGGTGTTCATGCAACCTAAGTGAAAGGGAGTGACATCAGTCTAGAAGAGAGAGTAGTCTAGATTAGATGTCTAGAGACGTATCAATATATGGTATACACAGTGTAGATGATAGAATGGTAGTTGATATAAGCATGGATGATCTTATTTAAGTTCTACCTCTAATGATATAAGTTGCTTTATAAGGATTTAAGTTGCATATGACCTGAATCCAATTTTGAAGAATCTAAGCTGAGTCCTGATAATGAATGTGCATCCTCTTTTCTTATTTAAGATGAGCTAAGTTAAAATATGGTTGAATATGCATGAGCCTCAAGCTCTTTTACAAAGGAGGACCCCCAGTGTTAGGACAAGATACGTGGTGAACTCCAGAGAGGGTGAGATCCACAAGGAGAGGGTCATAGGACCTACCCTACAATATATGAAAATATGAGATATATGTGATATGATGTGTCTTAAATTGGGTTACTCCTGAGTTGATGAGTTGTGTCCTTATGCATGATTCAAATCTATATATGATAATTGGGTAAGATAAACAGATGGGTAGATGACCCGTATGATAAAGTCAATCCTTTGGCTGAGTTAGGTCCTAGCTGGAGTGACATATTTTGTGAATCTCATCATTAGTTGCAAGTGAGGTAATATATGAACTCTAGTTATGAGAGTATGATGCTTTGTGCAAAAGATACTCGAAATACATGTTTTCCCTTCTTCTTCTCTTTCTTAATGTACGATGATAGAAACCTCACTTGAGCTATATAGATGATTTATATATGAGTAGTCACTCGTATAAGCTTGACCTATTCTATATTCCCCCTATATCATACATGTAGTACCAAACATTCAAATCATGATAAGTTTGACTTCAAAATATTCTCTTCCCCTTCATATGAAATACGAAAGATATGATGTTGAGATCATGGGATAAACTTAGTATATTCTCTTTTTCCCTTCACATAATACATGCAAGACATAAAAAGTTGAACTCATGAACTTGATATAAAGATATTTTGGATCATAGGATATATGATCAAAAATATAGTTCGTAATTTTGATCCTTCTCAATGTATGCTTCTAAGTTGAGTATGAATATCACACCATAGGGTGAAACCCTAATGGTCAAACATGTTACGTAAGCCCTTCTTAAGTAGAAAATCCTAATATCAAGGATGAATATAAATCTCCTCTAATGCTGAAATCATTGTAAGATGATGATCATAAGACATATTAATGATGTTAGATTTGAACAATATGAATACCATGGCATATAAATGAATTCCTCTTGAACTTTAAAAGTATGAACAAAACCCGTATCCTTAGGGGTGATGTAATCCTAAGATATCATGATGTCATGTTATGGCCAAGACTTTAAGTGAGGATTCCACATATATAACGTGGGGTGGACACGCCCAAGAATCTCTAGACCCTAAGCTGACAACTTAGAGTGCATATAACTATGTTGGTCTTAGAACCTAAGAAATGATGATATATGTGAAGTTGAACTCCTAAATAGCCTCTTAAGGATGTGATTAGTTGAATTTCGAGGACGAAATTCCAAATAAGGTGGGGTGAATGTGATAACCTAGATTTTTGAGTTTCAATAACTAATACAATAATTAGAGACAAGCATTCTATGTAAGATGTCCAAATACCAAATTGAGGAATTGGTTATACAATTATGGATTCCTTCACCCAAATTAGGTGATTGGAAATATGATGGAGGACTATGATGCCTAATTGAATTCAATTGTGAAATTTTGATTAATTAAATCCTCATGAGACCAATCATACATTTAGTGATCCAGTGAGTAGTGGACTCATTTTCTTGGAGGAATTATATATATATATATATATATATATATATATATATATATATATATATAATTGAACCAATGTTAGAGTTGGATGTCATCCTTGATTATTTTTGGCTTATCAAATCCTCTTAATACCACCCCTAGTATCTTATAAAGTCAAATTACATGAAATATGACATATAGTCAATTGACATGGCCAACATTCAAATTTCACTCCCAAATAATGACATTATGAAGCTGCTCCTAAATTTTCATTGCAATTGAATTATCTAATTGAGAGATATAGGCAAATTCGTTCAATGTATATAATGCCCTTTTTACCCTAAATGGATCCTGACCTGAACCCGGATCCGATGCGAGGGACGACTGAGTCGTCCTCCTCACCCGCTTCCCGCTGATGCACAACCAGGCTATTGTGTCAATTCTCAAACTCACACCTCTCTCTCGTATCTTGCTCAAACCTCGTCAAAGTTGGTTCCTCAGATCCGACTTGACCTCCTCTTTCCAACAAGCTCCAGAAATATCCCTAACAGCCAGGGATTAGAAAACGCCCAAATGTCGGCGCCATGGACCAATCGGCCACATTAGGGGAGGCAATGCTAGGACTTGTGGTGCCTATTTAAGGCCACCCTCAGCTTATCCAACCCTTCTTTCCCCTTTTTCGACCATCAATTCTGACAAAAATCACCCGCAACACCTCTCCCCTTGAGCTTGCCTCCTCCAACCGCTCTGCTGCGGCATAGCACCTGCCCTGGGCCGCCCCGTCCTCTGCATTTCCAAATCAACCCCTCCTTAAGGTATGAAAGGCCATGCGGAAGCTCACCGACCTTTCCTCAAGCTTCCAACACCCACTCTCATTCCCCTCATCTTCCTCTCCTCCGTGGTCGGCGACCTCCTCGCTGAACCTCGACGGATCACCGCTCCAAGGGGAGCCACCCTCTGACACTCTGCCGTACCTATCTGGTCCGACCTCGCGAAGGTGACCACGCAAACAACTGCACGCGTGCCACACTGGACTGACCTCCTTTGCTCGCCGGAGGAGCTGGCATGCGGCGGCGCCCTGCTCCACAGAGGAAACAGAGTCCTCGCGTGCGAGATCACGAGAAAGGAAGAGAAAGAACCGGGTTCAGACGAGTCAGACCGGCCGACCCATCACAATAGACCGGGTTGAATACCCTCAAACCGGCCGGACCCAGTAAAGCAACGGAGCCGCACCACCTAGACACGTGGCGAATTTTGATTGGCCCGATAAGGTAAATAATTCAGTAAATATCCTTTTTATCATATAATTCATAGAAAATAGCCTGCTGATCAGAAAAATGTAAATAAGGCATCAAAATTCTCAGAAAAATACGTAGAACAATATGAATGCTTAATATCAGACTTTTGATGCACTAATAATAGTGATATCATGTAAGATGTATAATTTTTGTTTAATGGATAGTAAATAGCAAAGGATGATATAAAATCATGGAAAAATATCAGTATGTCCACAATTATGTATAGAATGCATATGATGTCAGATATCATCATGTTGATGCATAAAATTCTATAATTTGATTAATATGGCTAATTAGGGCTAATAACCCTAATAAAATACAATAAATACATATGTGCTCTATAAATGATGAAATTTACAGAGAAAGCTCATATCAGTATATTGAACCTCAGATTTAATTATGAGATCATCATGATGAACATAACCTATGTTATATGAAGATGAATCTTAATGCATGTTATAAAAAACCTAATCTAGGTTAATGATGTAACCTAGGCACTACTACAGAAACGGCCTTTAGCATCGGTCGTTTAACCCCATTTGGCGTCGGTTTCCGACCGACGCCTATGTGGGCGCCACTAAAGGTCGAACACTTCGGTGTCGGTTTTTTAACCGACGCCTATTTGTCCTATAGGCGTCGGTTGTTTAGTAAATAACCGCCGCCAAAAGTGTTCCCGCCACAGAAAATGGCGTCATCTAGGGCACTTTGTGCATCGGTTATTTACTACACAACCGACGCCTATATAGAATATAGCGTCGGTGTTTTAGTAGATAACCGACACATAAAGTGCCCTAGATGACGCCATTTTCTGTGGCGCGAACACTTTTAGCGTCGGTTATATACTAAACCACCGACGCCTGTACTTTAAGATGACACGGCCGTGCTTCCCTGCACGGCCGTGTTAGTACTATAGGCGTCGGTTTTATATGAATAACCGATGCCATTTACACCACGGCCGTGCTATCCTGCACGGTCGGGTTGTTTGTACTATTAGGCGGCGGTTTTATCACATAACCGACGCTGTATGTCTTTGCTGACGGTTTTCTATAAATAACCGATGCCTATTTATATTTTTTTTTTTCATATCAGTTTGCAGGCCTGCTGTGGCTGGTCAGCAAGATGAGAACCTGCAGTTCAGTTTTCTGAACTGCAGGTTTACGACATCCATTGATATCAGCCTACAAACAGGCCGCAAACCTGCAAAAGTCACAAGCAAAATTCTACACAAGTACATACATTCAGACATCAATTCAATTCTCACATTCACACATATAGAAACATTCAAATACATGTATTAACATTCAGAAATATTCATTTACATAGTATCATTCATTATCACTATCAACATCCCAATTATATCTTACAGTTGCCACTGCTTGTATGGCTTTTGCCCATTCTTCTCTTACTTCATTTAATGCTTCCATCGTATATGGAGCATGTATATTTTTTAAGCGTTTACCTGTAGTGTTGTCAGTTTTAAACACCTGCAAAGAGAAGGATGTATATATATAAGTAATAATATAAAAATAAGATAAGATTGATATATTTCATACTAACTAATGAGACTATATATAATACCTCATGTATGGTATCGATGTCCAATGCGGCATATTTGATAATCATCTGCATAAATCGCATGACATAGTATGTGCATGCCTAGCCATTGTCTTGTGTAGCACACTATAAATTGAAACATACAAAATAATACAACTAAGCACAATTCACATCAATAATATATATATTCGAGTCGGGAACTTACTTGTACGTTCTGCCAATTTATTGGCTGGTTCTTTTTCCTTGGGACCGTTCCTCCAGCCTTTTTGAATGCATCTAAACCCCTACATGTTAATATAACACAATAAATTGCATAAGTAAATAGTAATGTAATAAAAGATGTTAACGGATATAAAAATGAAATATTTCTCACCAGAATAATGGCATTCTCATTACGTGTCCAATTTTAGTGTTCAATGTACTCCCCGCAGGATCTAGATAATAAACAGTGAATGTCCCGGGGACAATAACTAGTAACTCCCAATGTCTACCGCTAGAAGTAAGAAGTTAACAATTAATAACTCAAAATGCAAAATAAAAATGGAATTTTCTTAAGTCCAAATTATAAATAAAGTAAACTTACTTGACATTGAATGGAGCTATTATTATCGTCTTCTTTTGCTGACCAAAAATTGTAAAAGCATCTATACAGTATTGTTGAACATTATCAGGGTCTTTAGCTACCAAACTAATCAATGATGGAATCAAAAATCCCACATGATCAAATGCAAATTGTTTGCAATGATCTTCGACTAAGTAGCTGCAAAACATATAGGCGTATGCATTAATATATAAGAAACCAGATCACCGGATCTTACACAAGGTATATGGATGTATAAACAAGATCTCACCTTATCCATGTCTCTATCATTGATGTATTCAGCCAATCATACATAAACAGCTCAATAATATCTTGTATAAATAAAGAGCTATCGTATGATCGACCTGCATAATCTACATATAAAGAAACTATTATAGGGCAATGTATATTATGTGCCCGTAGCCAACATGCCATTCCCCTACAAGCAGGACCTAACGGGTATGTTAGGTCAGTTGGAACCCAAGTTGGTAATGCGGGAAGTGGAGGTGGAGGCCTAGGTGCTCCTGGTGTCTTCTTTTTAACCTGTATATATAATTTCAGATCAGTTGACATCATATATACACATCAACAGTCTAAATCAATGTAAATTTATCTTACAATTTCAGTCGTGTAGACGACATCTGCTTTGGGCCACAATATGACCCCGCCTTCTGCCTCACCAAGTGTATCAATATCTGGGTGGGCATATGGCAACGCAACTTCCCTCCAATCGGGTAACACATGTAATGGGCCCACACGAACATAGCCCTGTGGCATTGGAGTCCCGTGAAACCTTTCCCCAGGAAGGGACGGGTAAGCTTGCGCCTCTGCAACAACATAGTCTTCTATTCTTAAGCAGCATGGCTTCAATGCCTACAAATTTACGTAAAGAATGTTATACATATATACATATAATCTTGAAAACATATCATCTTGAAAAGACTAGCTACAATGTCATAAACAATACTTACAGCAGACGTGCTAGGCGATGGGTCTCCTGGATTACTCACAGTCTGTGCATCAGGAGAAGAGTGGGTCGCCATAGGCTGATTGGAAGCCTAAGATGCCTACCACCGTAGTAATTCTTCCTTGACCTTCTCAGCAACTACATCGTTGACCTTCTTAGCAACTAAATCCTCAACTCTCTTATTCTCCTATACATGGATAAAAGAAACATTAGCTTCTTATTAATGAATTTCATTTTGCAGTAACATTCTTAAAAAAGAATAGGTTACCTCTTCTTGAGAAAGTCCCGCTCTGGGTTTGCGCTGGGATGGCCCAAAGAATGCTTTGATGCCAACACCAGCGCCGACACCTCTAACACGTCCAGGATGCTCTGGGTTACCCAGAGCAACTGTCAATTCATCCCTTGTGCCCTGAGGGATGAACGTGCCTTGTTTCCTCTGCTCGTGCAGCTCCCGCTAATCACCATAAATAGAAATTGGTAAGTTAACACCACAAATAATCAATATTCAAATGATTTCTCTAAGAGTGTTATTTTACCATTTTTGCAGCCGCCTCAGCAGTTACAGGCTTCTTTATTTCACCCTTCTTGTTTTGCCTGCCAGCTATCCAGATATCATGGCGAGGCATGGGTGTGGCAGACTCCTGAGTAGGAGCAGACTCCTGAGTAGCCGCAGACTCTGCCTGTAGTCTTTGGCGAACGCTTGCATAGCCTTTTGGACCCATAGTGTGGTCATGCACATTCAGTGCACGCCTTGCTTTTTGTGCGTCACTGAGGGCCTAGTTAGTATGCACATTAATGATTTGGTTAGTAGCACTAAATGCTAATCTTGAATAGGTGAATACAATGTATATTAATTAAATTGGGAGTGATGCCTAATACCTTGAATTCTTCAGATTTTCTTGAAGCAACAAAATTGTCCCAATCTTCTTTGTCCAAGAAGTTCCATTGTTCAAGGGCTGACTTCTTCTTCTTATCACCCTCTTTTATGTATTCTCTGTTCAGATTTGTCCTATAATTCCTAAGCATCTTTCCAGCACGTTGCATCACATTTTTACGATGCAACTTCTCATCCAATGCAAACAGATTCTGTAAAATAGAAATGTTATTAACTAGTATCCAAAATAGAATTGCAAATAATAGAATTTGTAATCTACAAAATTGAATTGCAAATAATAATAACTCACGCATAAATCCTTCGATATCAAGTCTTTTTTCCCTTGAGGAACTTTATGCCAATTGTCATACTTAACACCACAATGGCTCCGAGTGGTACACCCAAGATAGTTCACAAAATTATTGCGGTTCACTCCAATTGGATTTCCTCCATTATCAAACTCCACCACCAATTTGGATCCACTACCACTTAGCGCTAATAACTTCTTCAACAGAGTGATGCCCCTTTTCTTGTTAAGTGTTTGGTGTTGCGCATCAAGTTGCTCCAGTGCTTCAGTGGGTACAGGTGCATCAACCTAAAATTTGCCAAAAATAAAACACACTAAATTAGCCCAATATAGAAATATAGGATATATGACATAACTAGAAGATAATGAATTTTATAGAAATACAAGATATGTTTTTAGAACTTACATTAGTATCCTCGCCATGCTCGTCATGGACAGCATGCTCATCATGGACTTCATGCTCATCATGGACATCATGCTCATCATGGTCAGCCATCTGAAAATGTCATTAAAAAGGCAAACATTTAGCATTTCTATTAACTAGAAAAAGGCAAACATTTAGCATTTGTATTAACTAGAAAAAGGCAAACATTTAGCATTTGTATTAACTAGAAAAAGGCAAACATTTGTTACCGCAATGCCTACATGGACAGTAGAACCTATCTGTAGGTTTTTTCCTATGTTCCTCGGCAAATCTAATAAACTGATCAAGACCAGATATAAACTCTGGGGTGCAACGATTACGAATGGACATCCATGATCTATCCATTCTATGATCAGAGAAAACAAGTATATATTAGGAAACAAGTATATATTAGGAAAAGATTAGGCAGCATTTCCCCGCTGTTCTCTAAGTACATATGTACTTAGAGAACAAACGGGGAAATGCCAACAAACACATGTGATGTCATTCTTGTATATAATAAATGTGTACCACCTATCCCATCCTTGAACACCTAATCTCACTAGTAAGTGTATAATGTGTATTGGGTTTTCAAGAAAATTTCGGCAGCATTTCCCCGTTGTTCTCTAAGTACATATGTACTTAGAGAACAAACGGGGAAATGCTACCAAAATTTTCTCGAAAACTCAATACACATTATACACTTACATCCTAAGTGAGATTAGGTGTTCAAGAACAGTCCCAAACCGGGGACTATCCAAGATTTACTCCTAATGAGTAAATCTTGGACGGGTTTCTAGGCCAACAAATAATGTGTTGTCATTCTTATACCTAAAATCCTAGTTCTTCAAATTAGGGTGATTATTGATGTCTTTAAAAGCATGATTGGCAATTTAGGGAAAAGTTCATCATTTAAATTCCAAGCATTCACATGTGTGCATTACAGTTCATCATTAAGCAAGAATGGTGATTAGGATTCTCAATATACTCAACAATAAAATAAGTTAAACATGTGTGCATTACAGTTCATCATTTACATTCCAAACATGTCACATGTGTGCATTACAGTTCATCATCAAGATATCTATAACTTACTTAAACATTCAATTATGAAGTAAATATACACTTAATTAAGAATAGCATGACACACAAAGTTGCAGTCAACATCATTATGTTTTGTTCTATCATGGACTATCAGATTGGTATATCACATATGTATCAGTACATTATTAAATAAACACAATCAGTAAATAACTTTAAAAAAAAAATCCACTAGACGTGCATCCATGAGTGGGAATATATCATGGATGATTGGAAGGTGTTGGAATGTGATATTGTCATCCAAACTCTACAAGTCTTAGTATCTTTAGGAAAGTATGTGTATGAATTTGTGTGATATATTCCTCCTCTAGATACTTGCTTCTCCATTTATTGGAGCATGATGATTGTGGTGAGTCATATATGGATGCATGATCTATGAAGTAGGTAGTATTTTAATATCTCCAAATCTCTTGATAATTTCAAAAACTAACCTCCCATGTGTAAGTTATTTTTTATGCTATAGTTTTGACCTTATGAGTTCATTGAGAAAAGGTCCTAGTATTTACAATAATATGTATTACTCATAAACTAAACTAAAAATTTCTCACAGTTGGAAGGCTATCATCCATGGTGGATATCCAATTGATGTATGTTCTACTGAGGACCACCTATGTAGAATGTTGTTGTTGGAAAAATGTAGGAGCATAACCTCTAGTTGCAACACATTCTACCATTTTACCAATTTCCACCACAATTCCTTATCCAAGAAACCCAAATTGCATCACACCTATCCTACAAAATTTCTATTATCCTAACCTGCCCATAGGCTCCTTCATTTTTACCAAAAAATTGGGACCCTAGGCGTGCCCTGGCACCTACTTAGGCGCTGCCTGGGTGAGTTCTAGGTCGGCGGCGGCAGAGAAAAGCAAGGCAGAGGACAAAAAAGGTGGTGAAGGTTTGTGGGTTACCTTGCACGAGGACAGCACGAGTAAAGCTGCTTCTACCGGCGGGGGCGGAGGTGACGACGACAGCACCGTAGCTGCTAGCTTCTACTGGCAGCGACGACTAGAGGAGAGCAGGTGCGGTGGGCAACGACCGGCGGCGACGAGCGGACAGCAGCAGCAGCAGGGGCGGCGGAGAAGAAGGGCACCGGAGAAGAAGGACGCCGGAGATGGGGCGCCGGAGAGAAGCGCCGGAGAGCAGCAGCAGCAGAGAAGCGCCGGAAAGTCGCCGCAACAGGGAAAATCACCGCAATAGGGTAGCAATGAAACAGAAGAAAGGGGAAGAGTCGGGCGATCGCGGGGGGTTATGAGTTCCCAAATAGCGTCGATTGTTTACAACAACCGACGCCTAAACATCTTTAGCGTCGGTTGGTTGAAACAACCGACGTCCAATTGGACGATATTTTCATGGAAATTTTTGGCGGGAACCACCTTCAGCGTCGGTTAGACAAGGATAACCGACGCTGAAAGTGACATTGTCCGCGCAAATTTTCATCGCATATAGGCGTCGGTTTTCTAGGTATATAACCGACGCTGAAAATGACACTATTTTTTTTATCGAAAAATGGATTTCGCGGGCGACTTTAAGCGTCGGTTTTTTATAAACAACCGAAGCTTAATACAAAGCGGTACCCGTGTCTGGCTGGTCTTCGAATATAGACGTCGGTTTTATTAAACAACCGACGCCTTATATGTTAGGCGTCGGTTTTTCTTAATAACTGACGCCCAGAAAAGCGACATTGAATGCTATTTCTGTAGTAGTGAGGGTTATTATGTGCACAAAAGGGATATGGAACCTGATATTCAGATAATGAATCATAATCTGGAAAATGACATCAGTAAGATAAATATATGACAATAATGCAAGTAAATGTTGGAATATCCTAATGAGATAATATAAACCCTAATGAACAACACTAGGGTTAAGATGATGAGAATCTGATGATAGTATGTGGTCTTCTCTTAATCAGGTGATGACCAGACTTTTAGATGATCAAAAATAAGTTAGGAATCTCTGAACTCAGGTACGTGGGTTTATTTAATTATATGGCTATGGTTTTCTTGCTTGCAATTATGATATGTATGTATGCTCTCTTCTATTTGCAAATATTGGATGTAGTATTGCTATGTAGTACCCGTTGTTTTGTCACTTGAAAACATAAATTATGAGTAGATGTTTTGTAGTTATTTAAGGTGTTCATTATCCCCCTTACGAGGGAATGGATTAATGTTGGCTAGTACACCTCCCTAGAGCACACGGTGTATGGGGAGTTTCCCTAGAGTACTTGGTACACGGGGATGGGCCCATATTTATGTTTTGGTACTAGTCCACCTTGATAATGCAATTCATCTATGAAAATGACTTAAATTGGCGTATTTCGCTTAATAAAGAAGTGTTTTCTATGATTTTCTTTCGTTCTGCAAATCTTTTTCAAAAATTATGAAAGCCATAAATATATGTATCTTTCTACCCACGTGCACAACACCTTGTGTGTTGATTCGTTGTTTCACGTATGTTTTAGGTTTAGAGCTAGCTTGGGATAAAAGACGGGAAGTGAGCAGTTGTCCTGGTTGTACCTATTGTGTTAAGATCTTGTTAGCATACATGTTCATAGACTTGTAAACTTTTCTTGAAATTATGTAAATGTAAGTTGCAATTTTAATTCATGTTGTAATATAAATATGTTGAATGTTGAGAATGTTATGGTTGTATGTTCATGTATGCGTATTTCGCTTCCGCATCGCTCTCTGATATGATTGGATGATGATTTTGGATTCGGACCTCTCATTCCCAATAGGGTATGGAGAAGCCAAAATCTGGGGACATCACATCTTCCCTCCTGGGCTTGACCATATAATGACCTTCCCTCCTAGGCTTGGTCATCTACTCAGGCCACCTTCCCTCCTAGGCTTACTGCCTTACTGGTCTTCCCAATCTTAGGCTTGACCAGTTGTGTTACTCAGAGATGGCATCCTTGGGTTCAAAGAATATAAGTTGTTTTCATTTTTTTATATCTTTAACTCTTCACCCCTCTAGGTGAAGATTAAGGTTATCTTAATACTTAAATACGTTTATTCACTTACCTTTTTAAGGGAAAGTCCTATCCTAGGGTGCCTTCTTAGCTCATAGGAGGGGGTAAGGTTCTGTAGACACAACTTGATTCCAATATCTAAGGTTTTTCCTCTCTCGTAAGTCATCTTCCCACTCTTGGGTTGACCCACCCCAGGTTGTCACACTAACCCTAAAGGTTTCATATATATTCCCTTTTTATTTTCATCATGCATAGATTCTTATCATTAAAATTTCTCAACCCATGTTGGCTCAATCTCTAGAATACCCCCTCATGGTCTTTGTCCATTCAATGAACTGGGGTCACCTTCCCCTCCAGGGCTTGGTGCTGCATCGACCTTTCCCTCTAGGGGCTTGGCCACCATCACCAAACTTCTAGAGACAACATAAGGGGTTTGAGCAAGTTATATTCAGATCTTCATTATCCCATATAACTATTGGGTTCATATATTTCTTAAGACCCCTTACATAAGTGTTATGCTCCTCGTGCACACATGCATGGGAGACTGGGGCATCAAAACCCATCGCATTATCTTTCTTATTCTTGATTTCAAGTTTCACATGGGTGGTGTCCCATATCACCACAACATGTTCATTATTTAAGATTAATGTTTTAAGGTTAGGGTTAGGGACTACACTCTACCTCTTAGAGTTTCCTAGTCCCTTAACTCTCTAGAGTTCTTATATCCTAATCCATGTCCTTCCTTTGTGAAGGGACTTACCCATACTTGTATCTTTCTAGTGGTTACCCTCTCTAAAGGAACTCCCACAAAAGATTATTTCTTTTCACATTTTACTTCTCTAATTAACAATTTCTTTTCAAAGATTATTAAGAAAAGAGATGAGAAGTAGACGAAAATGTGAGATGAGAAACCTAAAAGATACATTATGCTTTATATTTTGTCTCTTAAGTTTCTAAGGATGATTTGAAATTATAACCTACCAAGTATTACTTGTTGAATCTGGGCTCTGATACCAAATGTAACAACCTTAAAGTCGCATATCATTACTCATAAATTCTAGGATCAGATTCAAGAAATAATATAGAATAGTAAGCAATTTCCATTAATGAACAAATAGTTACATGTTTACATAAAAAGCTCATTTAAGGAGTTACATAAATTTTAGAAAGAACTAACTTGTACAAGTGTGAAGAAATACCACTAAGACTAAACCTTCATGAATAACTTTAGTGTCTTCACTATCTTTATCCTATAACCCCATGTCCACGAATCAAGTATACTTGATACCTAAAATGCCGACAAACAAATATGCGGTTAGTATATTTCTATATTGGTATGTGGGTTCATCCAATAATCACAAGTAATCATATGACTAACATCTATTATTTTCACATAAGAACAAACACTTGTTTTCATACTCTAACCCATAATTGGTCTACTACCTCAGGTGTAATCATTGTCCCTCTGGGGCTTGTGAATATGTGATCCTTGACTACTTTGACAAAATTTAATGCATGATCATGACTAAAGCATGGATCTTGATGCTCAATCTACTTCTTAATCCTAACATCAGTATACTTAATGGACTTTATTCATTAGAGAAGACTTAATCACCCATCATGTACTCTTGATGATTCTTATTGCATAATATGTCTTGTTTTAAGATCTTAATGATGAACTTGATTCTAAAATGGAAATATTTGTTCTAAATAACACTAATGCCTAATCAACACTAAATTCAGTAACCATATGATGTCATGTCGCATGTATGACCAAGATCACTCTATTTCTTGCTTTTCCACATCATATGACCTTATATGCATACTTTTTGCCCCTTTACGTTAATACTTTGTGCATCAAACCCCCCCCCTTCTACTCTAGAAATCGGTAACTTTGTCAAGTATTAGAGACCCTAATGCATGGGTTCACTCTATTGTATGGTATGATGAGGCATGTGATCAAATCAACTAGTTATGACCTAGTATACCCATATACGACTAGTTTTCTATGCTTGCTCCCTAATCTCGATGTGAATATTATTGTTATGCTCCCCCCTCTCAAATCAATATCAATCCTTCTTATTCTTGATCACCTTGTTGTGAATGTCCAAACTAAGTCCTATCTTGAACCCTAAAGGCATATAAACTATGTTGATGCTTGCATAAATGTTGTAATGTCAATACTCATGATTGGTTATATGATGGGTAGACCCTAGGGGACATCCACCTACATTGCAAAATGTTTCTTATGACATAGTGTTGCTTATGTAAAGCATATTGAATGCTTCATTCTCATTTCATGTTGACCCTTGACCTTGGTTGCTCTATTGTAATTCCTTTTGACCTAGATTGTATATAAGTAACATGAATCTTGTAATATTCACATAAAATGAGTGGAATCTCAGACTAAAATGGAACTTGAACCACACCTTTATGATGACCTCAAAATCATTAAAAGATAATAAAACATGTAATTAACTAACTATGAACCTAACTTGGTCAAAACCCTAAAATTAAGCTAAGCATGTACATAATCTTGTTGTTTAATCAGGTGAGACTTATGGCTAGATGGTCAAGGATATGATAAGTTAAGAATCTTCAAATAGGGTACAGGCTTTAAGTAATTATATCAAAATGTTTGTATCTCTTGAAATGTGATATATATTTGTATGCTTGTTTATTTCTCATATAATGCCATGTAGTAATCTAATGTACTCGATGTTTGTCTTGCATTGTTGTTTTATAACTTGCAAACATAATATAAAAACCCTTTATATAATGTTGAAACATGGTTAACTCTTGGCGATGGCCTTTAGGTCCCTAACATATAAAAAGGTTATCTAATCTTGAGCACCCTTACAAACTCTTCCAATGGGAAATAGTCAAAGCCTTGTGAATCCATGATTTTGTTAGTATAATTGGAGTGAAGTGACATAAAATATGGGCCCTTATTTTTCTAAGAAATTAACTTGTTTATTCTTGGTCATTACTTCTACCAATATTTTCAAATCATGCAAAGCTTATGTATACGAATATTTTATCCCTATACTCAGCACATCGTGTACTTGACCCGCCTTGTTTCACACATTTTATAGGTTCCGAGATGGCTAGAAGTGATGGTTTTGATGAGCTATGACATGTGTTCTTGTTGTAAGATCCCTAGTATACACGAGCACACTTTTAAGATTGTACTCTTTAAAATGTAGTTGAAAGTTTGTAATAACAAATGTGGTTTAATATATCTTGTTGAATGTTGAGATTATGATTGGTGATTTTATCTTGTTATCTGTTCATGTATGCTAATCTTTATGCTTATGCATTCACACTTAGATAACACCATGCTAGGGAGGGACACCTAGGTCCTATCGCCATTGACTTTATAGTCACTCGGAGTTAGGGTTTGGATAACAAACGGTTCTATGGCAGATGGTATTAGAGCATCAACAATAACTACACCAAACATTTCTTACATTAAAATCAAAATAAAACTAACTTTATATTTCAACCTTAGAAACTTAATGAGTTGTCCTTGTGGACTAAGATGACTTAGCCTCAAAGGTTAGAACCTAGATGTACTAGAACTAGGTGTAGACTTGTGTAACCTTAGAGACTTTCTTTTCTCCTCCTTCTATCATGTAGTATGGTTTGTAGGTTTAGGAGGGAGAGAAAAAGGAGATCTTATCCTAACCCTAGACATATGTTTGTGTCATGTGTATAGGATATCTAGTGTTCACCATGTTCTTGCTAGTTCTCAAGGTGTAATGGTACCAGACTGCCTGATGAGTGTGGTAACTCATTTTGGTTTTGGTTTTGTTTTAAGGAAGTATGGTGGTTATCATCGCATGTTTCACTGTTGTAGAATTATTTCAAGTATCATTATATGTGCATATGAAAAATGTTACCACACGTAGAAAGACAGTGAGTATCCATGTCACCTAAGAGAAAGAGATATAACATCAGTTTAGATGAGAGTGTTTACATGATATTTGTAGTCACTAGAGTTGTCTAGAGGAACGATAAATGTTAGACTAGAAAGTAGGCTAGATGACCCTTGTTGATGATAAAGATGATAGTGATGATTATGATAATGGTGATGGTGATGATAATGATGATGATGATAATGATGACAATGATGACCATGTTGATGTTGTTGATGTGATGTTCTGAGATGTTTCAAGATGATTCATGTTATGTTTGTTGATATGAGAAGAATTTGACCATGCAACCCAAACCAGACCTAGCACCATGTATGGTACATATGACTTGGTTGATGTTCTAAACACAACTAGTGGCTTGACATGCTTCCTCGTGCCTAATCTTTCATATGATGAGATGTAATGTGTAAGATATGGTTTGGGACTAACATAGGCCTCAATATCTTTATGAAGTAGGGCCTCTAGCATGGGACATACGAAAAGGATGACCTCTTGATATGAGCCGACCCGCAACAGGAGAAGGTCAGAGCAGCTAAACCCTAAAATATGTGAAATGTTGAAAATATGCAAGATGAAATTCATAATGATGAGTCCCTAGATATATTCCTTCTAAGTATATTAATTGAGTTACCTACTGTGTGGTTCCCTTAAAATGTTGAACCCTAGATTTCCTATGAAAAGATCTAGCCATATAGATGGAGGCATTTGAATATATGATTTTTGCTATATAGGTGAGGGAGATGTCCCAAGACCCTAAGGTTGCCAGGTGACATCGATGATAAGCCTTACACTTGGGTTAGTGGTTTTATGTAAAGGAACCTAGTGGTTACTCACGTTTAGTTTGATGGTTAAAAGTTTGGTATGGGCAGATATTGGTGGACAACATATTTTTCCTTGACATAGATAAGTCTTAGATGATGTGTCTTGAGCTTGTGGAGCTCTTTCTAGATACAAGTGACATAATTATGAAACCTCTATGTCAATAACAATATTGTCCCCAAAACGATGCCTCGTACATGAAATAATTGCACTTAAGATAAAATTTGATATATGTACAATAAGCCTCTCTCACAAGCTAAACCTATTATAAAATCATATCATACATGAAAAACATAATTTTGAAATAATGGACTTGATAAGATGATGCTTGAGATCTTAGCTTGAATAATTGTGGATAACATGCTTATTTTCAGACTCAAAAATGAAAAATGATGAACTTAATAGGACAATGCTCTTGGTGTCTTAACTCGAATAACATGAAAAATAAATAGCTTAATTTTAGAACCAAAATAAAAAGTAATGAACCTATTACATCCTTGAAATTTGTAGATTTCAAGACTGAATGAATTAGGGAATATATAATAATGAAATGATTTGAGGGATCTCGGTTGATGATTCCAAACCCTAGAATCATAGTAAATGTTCAATTTAAGTTAATAATGTACTTTTGAACATATGTGTTCATGTGAGGTGAATATAAGATGCAATAGTTGACAAAGCCTCAAGTTTGGTAATTAGGAATGTGACTAAGCTCATGGAGCCTTTGTAAGGCCCAAGATGTGGTTCATGGGCCTTAGGGTCACTTTTCAACCCTATTGGATAATCAAAGTTTACATATTGGTCCCTGAGACATGATTTTTGAAATGGTGGATATTCATGATCATAATAGGTATCCAAAATAGTCACGGGTGATGGATAATCAGAATATAAGATAATGAGAGCATTTATAGGATAATCCAAGATAGTATGTGGATTAGATAATTAATTAAAAGATTATCCATATTTTTCTTGGAATCGAAATAAAGGAACAATATGTTAGTACCTAAAAGAAACAGGAGACATTGTTTAAAGGAAAGGAGAAGTTTGGTATATAAAAGGTAACCCAGTGAACCCCGATTTTGAAGTATAAGTAGAAAAGGATTTAATGAGTTCCATGTGGGGAGGATATTTTATTTAGGAAATACTTTAAAGAAAGACAAAGAGAGAGAGAAGGATAGAAAGTTTGTTTATCATGGGCACTATGCTTTATCCCTTTTCTTGATTCACCTATAAAGTTAACTTTAATAGTATATGGTAACACAGAAGAGGTGAATCGGCAAGAGTATTCTAATTAGAAAAGAGAATAATCCTAGATGAGACAAGATCAGTAGGAGGCTTTCTTGGGCAGGTATATGTATACCTATGTAGGTTTCCTCCTGGAGCCCATGGCTTCCTTGGATCTCACGATGATACCCAGGAGGGGAAGAACTGAGCTTGCTGTAGTGGTTTTGCATAGGCCATCATGCCTTGCTGATGGAAAAGGTAAAGGGAGGAGGAAGTAGTAGAGCCTCTACTCGAACTGATCGGTGGATCCAGAAGGTGCCGCCCAGCCTAGAGATAGTCGACGTCGACGTCCGTAGAGGAATTCAACCTACCGACAGCATTGGTAGGGGTTGGATGAACACAACATGGCCGAGGGCACCTGCATGATAGATCCATGGAAGTTCGTTGCCATTGAGCCAGGGTGGAAGGTTGCTAGCTGCTAGGGTAGAACTCTACAAGACTCACTATGGTGGTGGAAGTTGAATCAAACCGATCCCAGTGGGGCTCCGGTCGTTGATCTTGTCAAGGGCTAAGAGGCATATGTGTAGTTGGTGGTGGAAGAAGAAGATGACACCTCAGCTAGCATGTGAAGATGCTCAGGTAAACAGCCTAACCTTCTCTTTTATAACAAATTGTAAATCCATGGCATAGAGCTCTCGTCCTCCTACATCTGACCTTCATGGACCGTGCAAAGGATATAGCTAGGTTCAGTCTAGGTGGGAGGATCTCCTATGACCTTCTCTGGGTCTCAGAGGCCTTGGGGTCGGTTAGAATAGCCACGGATTCCCATTCAGGGTTAGCCATTGGGCTGTGTCGGGAGGTTAGGGGGAAGTTGGAGTCAAAAGACACACCTACCCCGAAACCTATACATGACCGGTAAGGGCTCAAGGGTCTTTAACCGATAACTTAAAGGGGTTGCCCACATCAAGTGCAGGGATGACATGGCTGCAGGCCATTGGCCAGAGCCCGCTCACATGGCGAATAGTAAATGAAATAATTATTGTTGACTTTTCAAGCTACGATTGGTCAGAGTAGATGTATTCTTGTTAAATTTACAAAAAACAATTAGTAACTCTGATAGGGAAATATAATATATGAAAATTGATCAAGAGAAGGAGAGAAATCCAAATAAAATAGTTTGATATTCCAATTATGCATCCTATTCCAAAAGTATATACAACACATGTCCTAATGTGTTTAATGAAAAGGAAAACCTAGTTTTGTATAATATGATGCTTAAGTGGGTAATATTGTTATGTTGTTTTAATACTTGATCTAGACATGTATAATGAGGAAATCCTTGATAATGATGAATAGTTGATGATTCTAGATTTATCATTTTATTCATGTTGATTTAGGGTTTTATAACCAATGTCGACATCTTGCTATGATCTAATGTTGATAATGTGATCTTGGTATCATGAATAGTTTAATATGCCTTAGAAGATGAATAGGGTTTAACCTAATATACATAATTGGGTATGTAATCATAGAAACCATGAAATTAGTTTTTTTAACCCTAATTCCTAGTCCAAACATATGATAACCCTAAACCCTAGTTTATGAACGCATCTAGATCTAATTAATGTAAGGTGAATACATGGTGACACGTAAGCAATATGTATATTTCAGATTGAATGCTTTGTTGGTTGGATGTTTCGATGCACTCTTAAAGTACATGAGATATTATGCATAGTTTCTGTAATGGCATAAGGTATGTGGTTATGCTTTTGAATACATGTATCGAATTTTGAGTTTTTCGAGGTTTCTCGATGAGATTAACAAAATATAAACTACTTGCTTATTTATTTACTGCGTGCAAGTTATGAAGTTCCTATGAGTATCATGTAAAGTAAATAACAATATTATGAACCCTGGGTTAGACTGATCTTAAGGGTAATGTTGTTGGACTAGATAGTAGGTATCTAGAAAAACCTTGACTATGTCATTGGGGATCAGTAAGTCATATCATTAATATCTATATACCTCTCTAGAGAAAGGAATTATCTATAAAAGATATAATTGTTGTTTGATCAATGGATATTCTAACTATGCAAGTAGTAGATCTAATAGTAAGTCAACCTCTAGATATTGCATTGTTATTGGAGGAAGCATGATCAACTAAAATAAGGGGACAAGAAGAGGATTAATGGTCTAAAATGATCTTCATTGTGTTGGACTCCTCAAGCTGATCAATTTTCATATATAACATGTTGGATTTGAAAGGAGGAATAAGTAATGCTTTTTTGAAGTTTAGTCCCAAAACCATAGGGTATTGAGAAGCATACCACGATCATCATGCAAAGGATCTTGGTCATTCATCCTTCTTCCAATGGTCCTCTCACACCATGTGTCCCCCGTGTTGACCCACTGCTCAGCCGTCGGTCCAATTGCCATGAGCAGTAGTGGACCCTCATCCATTGATATGCCCTGGTCCCTTGCCACTCACAGACACTTCGGGCCACTGTGCAAGGACACTCACTACAAGCTACACCAGCCTCGGTAGTGTGGGGTAAATGACCACCCCCTTGACCTGTCAAGGGATCCATGTTGTCGTTCATCCAGATGCCCTAGCTCTGAGGGTCGGAAATCATCTCCTCAGTTGCGCACTAGTTGTGTGAGGTGGGTGAGCCGCCAAGTACAAAGCTCGTTGGAGAAGTGAGCAAAAGGGTGGATTGCCCTCAAAATGCATTAAAAAGATGCTTCCCCAATCTGCCATGGTGTCGCGATGATAGTCATTATTGATTATTTAGACAATATGGCTAGAGGCAGTCTCGCTCATGGGGCTAAGGATGGCGGTGCTGCAAAGCTAGGTGGAGGGGAAGGTGGCGCCGGGGTGAGCGTTAGGGCATGAAAAACCAACAAAATGAGGAGGAAAGTGAGAGTGAAGGAAAAAATAGAGGATCCAACACCCAATTGTGGCAAGGGAGGAGGGAACTATCATGATTGGTCATCACAAAAGCATGGTAGGGGGCGACATCACCCTTGGTGCTAGCTCTAGTACGAAGGAAGGAGAGGACTTCTCATCCATTGATATTGAAGGGGTATCTTTGGCTCATACATCCTTTGGCCCTAATTTTTCCACTCAAGGAAGGGTAGATCGCGGCCAAAAGGGAAGGTGTGAGTGGGTCGCGTTCCCAGATTCAGCCAAATTGGCTCAAAAATTCACATAAATCAAAAATTAAAAGACAAGGTTGAAAAGGCCATAACTTATGTCGTGAAGGTCCGATTGAGGCAATTCTTTCATCGTTTGGTACGTAATTGAGTGCACTACAACATGGTACATATTATAAAGTCAAAATATCATGGTGATGATGTTCAATATTAGATGCAAGAAGGTAACATGATATAGCATGATACTTGGTCCAATTTCTTAAGTTAGAGCCACATACCATGATATTCGCAATATAGCTGATCAAATTAGAGAATCTCAAAGTTTTAACTATAAATTTGATACTCATGAGAGAGAAAGATTAAATTACAAGAGAGATAAATCGAGGTTTTCACCATTAATCAAGATCCAACAATATGATTAAATTTATTTAACTTCTAATAATTTATTAGTGTCCTAACATAGGCATATAAAATAACACTGAAATTTTTAGGTTATATATGAAAAATGTTAGAGTTAAATCTGGATAAATTAGGGAAATTATGGTTTCAAAAATTGTGTTTGAGGATAGCTAATAATCTTGGGTTTTGAGGCATGAAAGTTAAATCTGATACAAAAATATTTTTTTGATACTACATGAATATTTCGGGAAATATATAGGATTATGTATTTAGAGTTATTGGAACATACTAGATCTCAGACCCTACCCTGAAAGTTGACATTTTTGGACTTGGCCAAACAAGGTTGAAGGTTAGACCTAAATAGATGTTTAGTATAACCACAATTAGCTAATGCATATATAGATCACCTTAATACAACCTAATGTTCTAACATTAGTATTAGGTTTATAATGGATACATAAAATATGCCACATAACTCATTTTGGCGGTAATATGAAGATAAGAATCTTAATTGGATGAATAATTTAGATAAGGGCCATCAATGGGACATATGACATATCTCATAAAAAGAAGTCTCAGAAGTGGAAAAAAATTTAAAATTCAAAATCTACATATCAATAGTTGCCTACATGTCAAATTTCATCTAATTTGGACACCTTGAAATATTAGGGTAAGTTTAGGAGAGAGAAAATGAGTAAAAGGCATAAGTAATTAATAATGTGATTATATAAACGTCAAAAAATGTAAATAATGGCAAATTCATATTCAACACATCAACGATAACTTGTGGATGAAGTTTGGTCCAATTTGGATGTTGTTTGTGTAAGTTATGCAATTTTAGGTACATCTTGGACTTTTCTACAATTTACCCTATTGGGCGGTTTTCTTTGCAAATTATCACATGCATTATTATAATCCTTAGATATTACATTACCATTCTCAAGTATTTGAACCATGGGGCACCTAGTTGCACCTTGGTTTGAAGGTGTTTCTTTTCATGGGCATTTTAGGGATTACTCTCTTTATAAATGAGCTTATCTTTACAAGATATAAACCAATGGGGGTTATTTCTCTGATTGGAGGTCGGTTGAGATGGCCTATAAGTGTCCGTAAATCGACGTTTGATATTCCAGAAGCCTCTATGAGTTGTCCTCTTACATGGCCATGAAATCCCTAGGCTAAGGACACATGAAAACCTCCATGGAAACCTCATGCTTGACTTCTTCCTTATCCATAAAGGTTTGGATGTCCATAGGCACCCTTAGCATTAAACACATGGAAAGTAACTTGACACCTCATGCTTATCTTCTTCTTTATCCATAAAGGTTGTCATGTCCTTATGCACCCTTAGAATTGGACACATAGAAAGTAACTTGACACCTCGTGCTTGACTTCTTCCTTATCCATGAAGGCTTGCATGTCCATGGACACCCTTATACATGACACATGAAAAGTCTCATAGACACATCATACTTTTCATCTTTCTTAATATATCCATATCTACCCCTTCCCAACTCCCAATTCGAAAACTCTTTCTCTCCTTTATTTCCTCTAGCTTAGAGCATCATTCCTACTCTGTTTTGCCATGAAGGTGTTATCTCAAGGTAAAATGAGGTGCTTACCTTGGTGAAGAAGGCTCGTAGGGTTCCAAATTTCTCTATTTAGGATTTCATAAGATCCTCGTTGGTGATTTTGACCAAAACTGTAAGTATCCTCCTTTCCATCCCTATTTTCATCTTGTTAGCATTCCTTCCACCTTCCTCCTAGTCAGAACCATAAAGGCTTCATCTCCATGTTCTTTTGTTAGGTTTGTTCACCTCTAAAGTGGAGAAGGTGCTTCTTGCTCAAGATAGGAGATTTATTGGAGAAACCATCCTCTCTAAGCTTGGTAACCTTAGTTATTGGACCTATCCATCTACTTAGATCCTTATGTTGTATCATACATGTAAACCCCTATGGGATATTATGATGTACTTTTGTAATCTTTTGTGAAAATTGAATATAGTCATTATTTTTATTCTGCTGCTATACTTTGGTTGTTTTGAATACCATTTATTGAAGTTTGAAAATTTTGCACCTATTCGAGCATATTTTTGAGTATGTTTGGAATGGATTTTTTATTCTTCAAATCTTTAGTAAGGGGGTGATCCCTCACTCCTTACATCATTGTATTAGAGCCCATAGTAGTTGGAATCTGACTATTTCAATTTTGTCTCCCTAGTTAGAATCCTTACCTTACCTTTAAGTGACATGTTTTCCCTAGAGTTGATCAATAGATGATGAAGGGCTGATTTAGAATCATATTGTTTCACATTGGAATAATGATGAATAGATCCTTATAATACTTATAAGTAAAAGATGCATAAGTAATCATAGTAACTTGAGGTTGTTTAGCTTGGCCTTTAGGCAGCTACAAGGACATGAAGTTGAAAGCAAAGGTGTCTTGAAAGGATCAGGGTTCAGGGTCTAGAAGTATTTTCCTCCGCACGACTGGCTTGGTTTACGAGGACTCTCAAATCCATATGATATCGGCCTGGCCTGAGCTGATATGAATTATCTGAAATAGCATGTTTTTAAGCAATAGTAGCCTTAGACTTCTATATGATTTATGTTTAGGGACCCTAATCCGTTAAACTAGTCTCCCAGGTGTAATGACTTGTTTGAGGATGGACAAGAGAAAGTTAACCCATAGTTCATAGTTAGTCTTTACAAGTTCTGTTTTTTTTTGCATGATGCTTATGTAGTTGGATGTAAGGAAGTGTAATTGAACCTTTTGTACCTAAAGAATAGTTTTGACTAAATACGATGAATTCTTTAAGGAGTGGTGAATAAGTTGTTTACTTATATGTGGATATTTTGATTTCCAGGAAGAAATCCCTTTAAGGGGTGGTGCGTTGTAACATACTAGATCTCAGACCCTACCCTGGAAGTTGACATATTGGACATAGCCAAACAAGGTTGAAGGTTAGACCTAAATAGATGTTTAGTATAACCCCAATGAGCTAATACATGTATAGATCACCTTAATGTAACCTAATGTTCTAACATTAATGTTAGGTTTATAATGGATCAATAAAATATGGCACATAACTCATTTTGGTGGTAATATGAAGATAAGAAACTTAATTGGATGAATAATTTAGATAATGGGCCGTCAATGGGACATATGCCATATCTCAAAAAAAGAATTCTCAAAAAGTGGAAACAAACTTCACATTCGAAATCTACATATCAAAATTAGCCTACATGTCAAATTTCATCAAATTTGGACAACCTTGAAATATTAGGATAAGTTTAGGAGAGAGAACATGAGTAAAAGGAATAAGTAATGAATAATGTGATTATATAAACTTCAAAATTTGAAAATAATGGCAAATGCATATTCAAAACATCAAATAAAACTTGTGGATGAAGTTTGGTCCAATTTGGATGTTGTTTTTGCAAGTTATCCTACTTTAGGTACATTCTGGATTTTTCTGCAATTTACCCCATTGGGAGGTTTTCTTTGCAAATTGTCACATGCATTATAATACTTATATATTATGTTACTATTATCAAGTTTTTGAACAATGGGGAACCTAGTTACACCTTGGTTTGAAGGTGTTTCTTTCCATGGGCATTTTAGGGATTACTATCTTTATAAATGAGCTTATCTTTAGAAGCTATCAACCACTGGGGTTATTTCTTTGGTTGGAGGTCGGTTGGGATGGACTGTAAGTGTCCATAAATTGACATTTTATATTCAATAAGCCTCTATGAATGATCCTCTTGCATGGCCATGAAATCCCTACGCTAAGGACACATGGAAAGCTCCATGGACACCTCATGCTTGACTTCTTCCTTATCCATAAAGGTTTGTATGTCCATAGGCACCCTTAGCATTGGACACATGGAAATTAACTTGACACCTCATTCTTGACTTCTACCTTATCCAAAAAGGTTTGCATGTCCATAGGAACCCTTAGCATTGGACACATGGAAAGTAACTTGACACCTCGTGCTTGACTTCTTCCTTATCTATAAAGGCTTGCATGCCCATGGACACCCTTATACATGACACATGGAAAGCCTCATAGACACCTCATACTTGACCTCTTTCTTTTTATATCCATATATACCCCTTCCCAACTACCAATTCAAAAACTCTTGCTCTCCTTTATTTCCTCTAGCTTAGAGCATCATTCCTACTCTATTTTTCCATGAAGGTGTTGTCCCAAGGTAAAAGGAGGTTCCTACCTTGGTGAAGAAGGCTCCTAGGGTACCAAAATTCTCTATTTAGGATTTCATAAGCTCCTCCTTGGTTATTTTGACCAAAACTATAAGTATCCTTCTTTCCTTCCCTATTTTCATGTTTGTTAGTCTTCCTTCCACCTTCCACCATGTCGGAACCATGGTCTTCCATGGTGAAACCCCACCTAGAACCCATAAACACTTCATATCCATGTTATTTTGTTAGGGTTTTTCACCTCTAAAATGCTGAAGGTACTTCTTGCTTGAGATAGGAGCTTTGTTGGAGAAAGAAACCTCTCTAAGCTTGGGAACCTTACTTTTTGCCTTGCCCAACTTTCCTAGAGATTCTTTGGAGGCCTAGGCTTGGATCTAAGACTGACTTGGACTATTTAGACTCTAAAGTTGAGGTATGATGTATCCCCTATTCTTCTATGTTGAGCAATTCACCTATTCTTATTCATGCTCTTTGTCCTGTGGACATTAGCCTATGCACAATGTCTTTTCTTTTGAAAACCATGGTTCATGTGAACTACCTTATTTGATTTGATTATGTGATCATGGATATTCTTCTGAACTCTTATCTTATGATTTGTTCACGATGGAACTCTAAAAGATGACATGTGATGTATTTTTCCCACTTATGAGGTGGATGTATGTGTTTGTCACTTATGTGGTGACTAGTTTATATATTCTCATTGTACTTTGTACTTGCCTCTACATTTAACAGGTTATGTGATCCAGTAGCACTAGAGTGGTGTTATTGTATTGGTTTTTATGGAAAATGTGTTATTTCCTACCGAGCAGATGTGATATTTCCTAATCTTTTGGGATGGAAGGAAACCTCATACCTAGGTCAAGATGTGCGATTCTTGGTCCATGTTTTATATATTTGGGAGATTGGTTATATTCCTTTCTCTATCAGGTTTCAAGAAGTATGATTCTTGGCCGCCTTTGTCTTTATATTGTTGTAGGGCTATGTTTATCTCACATGCGTGCAAGTTGATGATATGGGGTGTGTGCCCTAATTCTTTACATGTCCTTGTGTGGCACAATCTTTACGTTTTATTAATGGCAGGTATTCTTTTGTTATCACATGGTTTCAATTCCTTTTCTCTTGATACCCATATGGGTGGTCCTTCTCCTTTCCATGGAAAGCCTTTTCTATTCGATGACCTATATTCCATATATTTCTTAATTTCCTATTTAGTATGCACATACCAGCCTTTGCTAATATCATTTATTTTCTGTTCTTTCTGGGGTATGCTTCCAACCCTAGGTGAAGGACTTGGATGATAAGGCATGAAGTTTTAGACTAGCTTAAGGAGTTAAAGCTTGGAGACAAAGTTGTTATGGTTTAGATTTCCATCTTCTTAGATCCTTATGTTGTATCATACATGTAAAACTGTATGGGATATTATGATGTACTTTTGTATTTGTAAAAATTGAATATAGTCATTATTTTGATTTTGTTGCTATTCTTTGGTTGTTTTGAATACCATTTATTGAAGTTTTTAAAATTTTACACCTACTCTTTTATACCTTTGAGTATGTTTGGAATGGATGTTTTATTCTTCAAATCTTTAGTAAGGGGGTGATCCCACCTCCTTATAGTTATAAACTTATTTTGGGTCAATTATTTCAAACTTTAATTGGATTCTAAACATTATCCAAACATTATGAAAGTTGGTGCATAAGATAATTATAAGGCAATACAATAGTAATCCAATTTGATTAATGATTAGAGATATATGTTTAGTTTTGTGTCTTTTAAGAGTTTTAGATTTTATCTGGATAACATTCATTCAAAACATTGAATTATGCTTTTGAGTTTGGGAGAAAACTAGATAGCTTCATTTGTTATTCCTTTAAATATCATATATAATTGTTAGGAATGTTATGAATACTAATTACAATATATGGACCTAGCCTTGTCCTAATGCTTAACTGGGTCTAATAGAATAATTAGGGAATTGTTGATCTTAAAAATGGGAAATATTTTAGTTATGTCCAATCGAATTATTAAAAACTTTGTAGTTATGTTCATTCACTAATGCCCTATGTTAGGGAATATGAAATAAGATTGAAATATTTAAGGCTATATAAGAAAAAGCAAATAGAGTTATGAGCACTTGATGAAATCATTACCTATAGAACTTGTATTATAAGGTTAACTATGTTTTGATGAACATATAATCACTAAATCAGAATTTCAAGTTTGTTTTGGTTGACTAATTTGGAATTTAATAGGAACGACAAGATGATAGAAGAGAATAAGCATCCCTTCACCCATAATTATACTCAGTGTAAATAACCACTCACCTTATCCTACAAAGGACTACTAGTATTTTTTTATGATGATGGAGCACCCTAAAGTCATGTACCATACATATGTTCATTATTATTTAATATTTAATCTAATTCTTGTGGTTTTATGGTTTATAAATAAATAAAGTAATGGGTTTAGAGACTAATAATAAAACCATGACAAATTGTTATATATTTATCTCTTTTAGGAAAAAATATATGGATTTTTTTAATAACTATGAGTTTAATAGGTTTTGGGGGGATTTCACCAATCAAAGGAAAGGGAAAACAATTAAAAAGTATTTCAAGCATACCCATTTTTTCCAAAAAACTATTTTAATGGATATCCACCCATATGCATCTTACCCTAACTTTTAGATGTGCTACATTATGAATTGCTATATAAAAAAAATCTCACATTAATATTAGGTATCATGTTGGAAGGACAAAAGTGCACATCATTATCATTAAACATCAAATGAAACTATGATATAACAATGAAAAATATTTCTTCTCATCATCTTATTTACTCGATCAACACAGATCACATAGAGCTTTTATTTCTAAACTAAAAGAAAACAAGAGAAATACCTTTGGAAAACAAAACAGTAGTTACGCTCAAGATCCTAAAAACCCATCAATCCCAAGGCTACACTTTGTGTTGATCTATGGAGCCCTCCACAAATTCTTGCATGATAGAAATAGTTACTACAAGCAACTGCAAACCACCCCATCAAATTCAAACTAATTCTTGGAATCCTTCCTAGAAACACCATTATTTTATAGAAAAAATAATAGGTTGAAAAGACTAACCACCCCACCCCATCCTAAAACGAAATATTGCATTTTTTGAATAACATAAGAAGAAGCCATAAATTAGGATTGGAAAGAAATGAAAAAAAAAATAAAGGAATATAGGGTGTGCATCATTATATGTTACCCCTATGGAAGGAGAGAGTGCAAGTACAACAACAAAAAAAGTTTAAAGAGTCCTAAGGAAGGTGGGCATCTTTAAAAAGCTAAGGTTCGATAGCAAATGTGGGGAGAAGGGAGGTTTATATAAAATGAAGAAAGGAGAGATTAGGCTCTAGACAAACATGCCAAGGTGAAAATTGATTAGAGATCACCTATACTCTTAGGAAAAATGATATATAGTTACATATGGATGCAAGGTTGAATGAACAAAACTAGGTGATTTTGAGAACACTTAGGGATGTAGAGCAACAATATTACGAACGTGGGTGCTTTTAAGACCTATATATAGGTGTGCGCTTTGGTCTTACTGCTTTGTGGAGTCCAAAAAATATTTGAGACAATATTTTATGAGAATTTAAAGTTTTCTTGTTCGACAAGAAGAGTGATCAAGAAAGGGGTCTATGAACTTTTATATGTTACAAGGAATTCATCGATGTCGTAATGATGGAATACGTAGACAATGGAGGTTGTTAGGATCTAGGAATGAGAGGGGATCATGTTCATCCCTGACATAATGACCTATCATGAGGTAGGAGGTGAAGGCATCATCCTCAGATAATAGTCAAAGGGTCTAAGAATTTTTTTGAACAACATGTGTATTAACACTTAAAAAACATAACATGTGACACATGCAATATTTTAGTGTAAAGGAAGGGGGTTGCTTGGAATTAGTGAAGGAGAGGGGGTATGTTGGAATTTAAGGAAATGAGGGGGTTTTGGGAAATAAACTCTTTGTATTTTGAACTGTAGAAAGAAAAAACTCATGTTTGGTTATTGGGAGCAATAGAAGTTTGAAAATGCAGAAATCTCAATGACAATGTAAGTGCGGGATTAGGACATTCAACTCAAATACACCACATGCCTCTATGACGCAATGGAGTACACAGATGCCACACAATCTTTTTGTGCCACACATTTTTCTCATCCTCACCTTTTTCCAGTCCTTCTCTGTCTCCCAACAAACTACCATTCACAATGCAAGATATAAATGAAGGTGCAATTAACACTAGGATTATTGCATTTACATGTCCATGGTTTCCTCTTTTGGATCAGGTATACACAGATTTCCTTATCATCATATTTAATCCAACGGCTGAGACGTCTTGCAAGAAACCATGGGTCAGATTATTTCTTTTCCTGATATTTGTGACATTTTTCCTAATCCTCTACACTATAGACAAATTAGTAAATTCAATATCTCTATGTACCTTCATCCTTTTATTCCCAAATTTTTAAGCAAGGTTTTAAATGACATCATCTAAACGTGGGCAAGGTTTGAAACTAAAACTCAAAAGTAAGAGTCACTTTTCTTAATATCAAACATTTCTCTTTTATTTCATTATTTAAAGCATCAAAACAACCCTTTTCTCTTTCTATCTTTTCCATATAATTTATTTTGATTACCTTTCCTATTAGAAACCATGTGAAAATGAAAACCAAATACTAGTGGACTTTCACACAACTTTTATAAAGAATTCCACACAATCCCCAAAAGTACAATATAGATTACCCATTATCTTTTATGTTGCACTTAATATATGATTTTATTTTCTTCCCTTTTCCCTTATATCCATTGTTAAATTAATAAAATCAGTGGAAACCCCAAAATCCATATCAAAAGAAAAATTACAAAAGAAATTCGTACTTTTAAAAATGAAGAATGCCACATTTCCAATATATCCTTTTATTCAAATAGTTGTATTTCAATTATATAAATACTATAAAAAAACATGTTATAACAACAACAACTTGTTGAGAATTTGGAATTTCTAGTTGGAGAAAAAGACTGGTCAAGGATGGAATCTATGAACTTATAAATGACAAAGATTTTATTAATGTAGGAAACCAGTAATATCAAAATATAATAATATTTTGTGGGGTAGATAAACATAAGATAATGATTATAGTGATCCATTAGTTAAAGGACTAGAGTTGCATGTATAGTTTGGTGTCATTTAAGAGTTGTAGGGCTATTTTGAGGCCATTCCTTATTTTCTTTTAACTATGCTACCACATTTTAATTGAACTTGAGAACCTCATTTATTATTCCCTTAAATGTAATAGAGAACTATTATGAATGGGATGAATTCTATTTTATTATTCAAACTCTAACATAATTCTAAATGCTTTTTTTTGGATAACAAACTAATTGGAGAGTTGTTGCTCTTAGCAATGCAAAATATTTTAATCAATTCCAACTATATTATTGAATTTACTTAACTTGTAATATTTATTAGTCTCTTAAAATAGGCATATAAAATAACATTGCATTTTTAGGTTATATATGAAAAACGTTAGAGTTAAGAGAATTTGATGGAATGAATACCTACCTATCATATATTTTTAGGTTAACTAAGTATAAATAAACTTTTGATGGATGTATTAGGGCCATTATGGATTCAAAAAATTATATTTGGGGCTAATTAAGAAACTGCTATTTATTGATGAATGGGGATTTGAGATTTGAAAATTCAGGTTTATGATATGGTACTACTCCTAAGACAAAAGTGGAGGGTTGTGACACATTACTACTTGACAAGAAAGGGACTATGATTGATTTCCCATTAGCTAAAACCCTTTATTGATGTCATAAATATTATTCTTTTGTAGTTAGTTGGCTATTTTATTGTACTTATATACATCCTTCGATAGCTCAATGGGTTATTGATTCTCATATTTAATAAATTTTCATCTGAGGTGGCTAGCTAGTTTCTGACACATCAACAAACAAGTACGAACACCATGGTAGCTGCCTCCCCTATTATGCACTCCAGTGCTCCGCTATAGTGCCCAGGCTACACAGATGCGACTGGATAGTTGAGTACCCGTCAATGAACCAACAACATGAACTTCCAAGTAAATGTAAGTATGAGTTTAAAATACTCAACTCAAATATGCCAGAAGCCGCTATCCCATAACTCTCATGTCTCATTCCTTTCATTGTAGACCCCAAATGCATCGACAACAATGAACTGAGTCGAAACACAATCATAGTGTATCACACTCACAAGTACAGATACTAGTCACACTCACTAGCACAAATAGTACCTTTAACGTTAGTTATAATGGACTTTGTACGTTGATTTCCAGACGACACCCAAGTGGGCGACACTAAAGATAGAGGCCTATGGCGTTGGTTCCAAAACTGACGACATAGAACCTGCCTAGATTGCAACAAAAAAAGAACCGACATTGGTATGAATCATAGTTGTCGGTTATCTACTGAAAATTGACAACTATCTTAATAATCGAGCAATAAATTGGACCGGATTACACACCTAGTTGTCTATTTCTCAGTAAAAACTGATGACTAACTCCCTTTCTAAATAAAAAATGATCTCATGTTTGGTTCATAGTCGTCGATTCAAAGTAAAACTGACAATACATCTATAAATTGTCATCGGTGACGATTTCAAAAACCAACGACTATCTCCATACCTGAACAAAAAAATTTGGTCCAGGTTAGGACATAGTCATCAGTTTGTTGTAAATAGCTGACGACGTAGACCTATATTGACGGTTCTTTTAAAGAATCGATGACTAAGTGTCATTTTTTAATATTAGCTTGCAGGCCTGTTGTCTGGCTGGTCAACAGGATGCAGAACATGCATTTCAGCTCTGAGTTGTAGTTTTACAACATCTTGTGATTTCAGCCAAACAACAGGCAACAAACCTACAATAAGAAGATGATCAAGCTATATATATCAAGATTATATATGCATCCTATGATTCACACATATGTAGAAACAAAATTAATTCATTCACACGATTCATACACATGTAGAACCCTATAGTTCCATTCATTCATCCATTTTCACATTCACACACATGTAGAAACCTATAATTCCATTCATTCATCCATTTTCACATTTACACACAGTAGAAATCTAGAGTTCCATTCATTCATCCATTTTCAAATTCACACACATGTAGAAGCAAAAATCACTCATTCATTTTCACATTCACAAACATGTATATAAATCAAATTTCAATAAGACAATTCAAAAAAAGTCATTCACACATGTAAATATTAGCACCACATATATATAGAAATAATGACATCAAAGTTTATAAATGCCATTTTTTATCATCAGTACCTCAATCACAATAAAAAACTACCTGCCTTTCAAAGGCATTTGCCCATTGTTTGCTTATGTCATCTAATTGTTCTATCATATAGGGCATATGTACATCTAATAGCTTTTCCCCTATATTGAAGTCACTAATTTTAAACACCTACAAAGAGAATGGTGTATATATATAATTAATAAATTTGGTATTTTCATATTGATATTATAATTATGATAATCAAGACTATATATTACATAATGTATGTTTTTGATGTCTTGTGCAACATATCTGACAATTATATCCATATATCGTATCACGTGGTGTCCACATGCGCAACCGTTATTTTGTACAACACACTATACATTTCAACATACAAAAATGTCAATAGATAAAAATAGGCATAGTTCACATAAATAAAATATGCATTGGAGTTAGGAAAATACATCCACATTCTTCTACACTATCACTTTTGTTTTCTTGTCAACGTTTCCTCCAGTATTTTTGAAATCGTTTGAAGCCCTATACGTTAATGTAACACATTGAATTTTATTAGTAAATAGTCATGTAATAATAGATTTTGACGGATATAAATATAAAATTTTTCTCATGTGTATAATGTCATTTTCAAATTGTGTCACGAACAGCCTAATTTGTTCTCCTTAGGGTCTAGATAACAAACAATCAATGTCTCAGGGACAATAAATAGTAACTCACAAATCTTACATCTAGTGATAAAAAAGTAAAATATATATAACTCAAAATCCACTTAAGTCAAAATTATAAGCAAAGTAAACTTGCCCAACGTCATATGGAGCTACTATCAGGCTCTTTTTTTCTTCACACTACTACAAAAAAGGCCTTTGGCGTCGATCGTTTAACCCCATTTGGCGTCGGTTTCCGACCGACGCCTATGTGGGTGTCGCTAAAGGTCGAACACTTCGGCGTCAGTTTTTTAACCGACGCCTATTTAATCTATAGGCATCGGTCGTTTAGTAGATAACCGACGCCAAAAGGGTTCGCTCCACAGAAAACAGCATCATCTAGGGCACTTTCTGCGTCGGTTATTTACTAAACAACCGACGCCTATATGGAATATAGCGTCGGTCTTTTAGTAGATAACCGACGCATAAAGTGCCCTAGATGACGCCATTTTCTATGGCGCGAACACTTTTGGCGTCGGTTATATACCAAAAGACCGACGCCTATAGATTAAATAGGCGTCGGTTTGATACGAATATCCGACGCCATTTCCAGGACTGCTTTGGCCACATCAGGCGTCGGTTTTTTGAAAAAAACCGACGCTGTAGGTCTTTGCTGATGGTTTTCTATAAATAACCGACGCCTATTTCTATTTTTTTTTTCATATCAGTTTGCAGGCCTGCTGTGGCTGGTCAGCAGGATGAGAACCTGCAGTTCAGTTTTCTGAACTGCAGGTTTATGACATCCATTGATATCATCCTACAAACAGGCCGCAAACCTGCAAAAGTCACAAGGAAAATTTCACACAAGTACATACATTCAGACATCAATTCAATTCTCACATTCACACATATAGAAACATTCAAATACATGTATTAACATTCAGAAATATTCATTTACAAAGTATCATTTATTATCGCTATCAACATCCCAATTATATCTTACAGTTGCCACTGCTTGTATGGCTTTTGCCCATTCTTCTCTTACTTCATTTAATGCTTCCATCGTATATGGAGCATGTATATTTTTTAAATGTTTACCTATAGTGTGGTCAGTTTTAAACACCTGCAAAGAGAATGATGTATATATATAAGTAATAATATAAAAATAAGATTGATATATTTCATACTAACTAATGAGACTATATATAATACCTCATGTATGCTATCGATGTCCAATGCGGCATGTTTGATAATCATCTGCATAAATCGCATCACATAGTATGTGCATGCCCAGCCATTGTCTTGTGTAGCACACTATAAATTGAAACATACAAAATAATACAACTAAGCACACAATTCACATCAATAATATATATATTCGAGTCGGGAACTTACTTGTACGTTCTGCCAATTTATTGGCTGGTTCTTTTTCCTTGGGACCGTTCCTCCAGCCTTTTTGAATGCATCTAAACCCCTACATGTTAATATAACACAATAAATTGCATAAGTAAATAGTAATGTAATAAAAGATGTTAACGGATATAAAAATGAAATATTTCTCACCAGAATAATGGCATTCTCATTACGTGTCCAATTTTAGTTTTCAATGTACTCCCCGCAGGATCTAGATAATAAACAGTGAATGTCCCGGGGACAATAACTAGTAACTCCCAATGTCTACCGCTAGAGGTAAGAAGTTAACAATTAATAACTCAAAATGCAAAATAAAAATGGAATTTTCTTAAGTGCAAATTATAAATAAAGTAAACTTACTTGACATTGAATGGAGCTATTATTATCGTCTTCTTTTGCTGACCAAAAATTGTAAAAGCATCTATACAGTATTTTTGAACATTATCAGGGTCTTTAGCTACCAAACTAATCAGTGATGGAATCAAAAATCCCACATGATCAAATGCAAATTGTTTGCAATGATCTTCGACTAAGTAGCTGCAAAACATATAGACATATGCATTAATATATAAGAAACCAGATCACCGGATCTTACATAAGGTATATGGATGTATAAACAAGATCTCACCTTATCCATGTCTCTATCATTGATGTATTCAGCCAATCATACATAAACAGCTCAATAATATCTTGTATAAATAAAGAGCTATCGTATGATTGACCTGCATAATCTGCATCTAAGGAAACTATTATAGGGCAATGTATATTATGTGCCTGTAGCCAACATGCCATTCCCCTACAAGCAAGACCTAACGGGTATGTTAGGTCAGTTGGAACCCAAGTTGGTAATGCGGTAAGTGGAGGTGGAGGCCTAGGTGCTCCTGGTGTCTTCTTTTTAACCTGTATATATAATTTCAGATCAGTTGACATCATATATACACATTAACAGTCTAAATCAATGTAAATTTATCTTACAATTTCAGTCGTGTAGACGACATCTGCTTTGGGCCACAATATGACCCCGCCTTCTGCCTCACCAAGTGTATCAATATCTGGGTGGGCATATGGCAACGCAACTTCCCTCCAATCGGGTAATACATGTATCGGGCTCACACGAATGTAGCCCTGCGGCATTGGAGTCCCATGAAATGTTGCCCCAGGAAGGGACTGGTAAGCCTGCGACTCTGTAACAACATAGTCTTGCATTCTTAAGCGGCATGGCTTCAATGCCTACAAATTTACATAAAGAATGTTATACATATATACATATAATCTTGAAAACATATCATCTTGAAAAGACTAGCTACAATGTCATAAACAATACTTACAGCAGACGTGCTAGGCGATGGGTCTCCAGGATTACTCGCAGTCTGTGCATCAGGAGAAGAGTGGGTCGCCATAGGCTGATTGGAAGCCTGAGATGCCTACCACCGCAGCAATTCTTCCTTGACCTTCTCAGCAACTACACCGTTGACCTTCTTAGCAACTAAATCCTCAACTCTCTTATTCTCCTATACATGGATAAAAGAAACATTAGCTTCTTATTAATGAATTTCCTTTTGCAGTAACATTCTAAAAAAAAAGAATAGGTTACCTCTTATTGAGAAAGTCCCGCTCTGGGTTTGCGTTGGGATGGCCCAAAGAATGCTTTGATGCCAACACCAGCGCCGACACCTCTAACACGTCCAGGATGCTCTGGGTTACCCAGAGCAACTGTCAATTCATCCCTTGTGTCCTGAGGGATGAACGTGCCTTGTTTCCTCTGCTCGTGCAGCTCCCGCTAATCACCATAAACAGAAATTGGTAAGTTAACACCACAAATAATCAATATTCAAACGATTTCTCTAAGAGTTGTATTTTACCATTTTTGCAGCCGCCTTAGCAGTTACAGGCTTCTTTATTTCACCCTTCTTATTTTTCCTGCCAGCTATCCAGATATCATGGTGAGGCATGGGTGTGGCAGACTCCTGAGTAGGAGCAAACTCTTAAGTAGCAGCAGACTGCTGAGTAGCCGCAGACTCCGCCTGTAGTCTTTGGCGAACGCTTGCATAGCCTTTTGGACCCATAGTGTGGTCATGCACATTCAGTGCACGCCTTGCTTTTTGTGCGTCACTGAGGGCCTAGTTAGTATGTACATTAATGATTTGGTTAGTAGCACTAAATGTTAATCTTGAATAGGTGAATACAATGTATATTAATTAAATTGGGAGTGACGCCTAATACCTTGAATTCTTCAGATTTTCTTGAAGCAACAAAATTGTCCCAATCTTCTTTGTCCAAGAAGTTCCATTGTTCAAGGGCTGACTTCTTCTTCTTATCACCCTCTTTTATGTATTCTCTGTTCAGATTTGTCCTATAATTCCTAAGCATCTTTCCAGCGCGTTGCATCACACTTTTACGATGCAACTTCTCATCCAATGCAAACAGATTCTGTAAAATAGAAATGTTATTAACTAGTATCCAAAATAGAATTGCAAATAATAGAATTTGTAATCTACAAAATAGAATTGCAAATAATAATAACTCACGCATAAATCCTTCCATATCAAGTCTTTTTTCCCTTGAGGAACTTTATGCCAATTATCATACTTAACACCACAATGGCTCCGAGTGGTACACCCAAGATAGTTTACAAAATTATTGCGGTTCACTCCAATTGCATTTCCTCCATTATCAAACTCCACCACCAATTTGGATCCACTACCACTTAGCGCTAATAACTTCTTCAACAGAGTGATGCCCCTTTTCTTGTTAAGTGTTTGGTGCTGCGCCTCAAGTTGCTCCAGTGCTTCAGTGGGTACAGGTACATCATCAACCTAAAATTTGACAAAAATAAACACACTAAATTAGCCCAATATAGAAATATAGGATATATGACATAACTAGAAGATAATGAATTTTATAGAAATACAGGATATGTTTCTAGAACTTACATTGGTATCCTCGCCATGCTCGTCATGGACAGCATGCTCATCATGGACTTCATGCTCATCATGGACATCAGGCTCATCATGGTCAGCCATCTGAAAATGTCATTAAAAAGGCAAACATTTAGCATTTGTATTAACTAGAAAAAGGCAAACATTTAGCATTTGTATTAACTAGAAAAAGGCAAACATTTAGCATTTGTATAAACATACATGTCTCTAAAATTGTGATCTTTTATCAATTAACAATCCTTCATTGTGATCTCCGCTCACATATAAGTCATCATTAGCTTCAATATTTTGTGGAGTTGGCAACCCAACTGAGAATGGACTGGAGTCATCATACTTATCATAGTACTCTTCTTCATCTATAGGATCTTTAATGAATTGTCTTTTACCATGAAGAACAACCGACCATTTATCATTCGCAGGATCATCGATATAGAATATTTGTTTCGCCTGTGATGCCAATATGAATGGTTCACCCTTCTCGCCAATCTTTTCAAAGTTCACCAAAGTGAAATCCAATTCATCCACTATAACTCCTTTGGTGTTATCAACCCAATTACATTTAAAGAGCAGAATTTTGAAATCTATGTAGTCAAACTCCCAAATGTCCTCAATGACACCGTAATATGACATTTTAGCTTCACGTGGACTCTTATCCTTTGCACTTGCAAAGTACATAGTCGACGCTTGAAAAGTGACCCCACTATTTTGGATGACACTCTTATCATCTTGGCGCTTTGTGTAATATGTGAATCCATTAATGTCAAACCCTTCATAAGACATAACATTCGGTTTTGGTTTAAAGGCGAGGCATTTGATAGTTTCTGTAATATCATTTGGTGTTTGAGATAGTTGATGTAAGACTTTATCTTCAAACCACTTAGTAAAAGTCTTATTATGCTCTCTAGCAAGCCACATTGAACTTGCTCGAGGATGTTGTCTCTTTATGAAATTGATATGTTCCTCGATATAAACACTCACTTCGTCCATATTGTGTAAAATATACAAGTGAGCTTGTTCCAACTGCTCACGGCTGATTACTTTCACCCGTGATCCCAAAATTCCTTTGCCCTCCTCAATATTCTTGTCATTATCAGGAGTGTCATTACCACTGAGAAAGTCATTGCAAAAATCCATAACCTCTCTCGCCACTTAACCTTCAATAATACTCCCTTCAGGCCGATAACGGTTTCGAACATCACCTTTAAAAATGCTCATGTATCGTTCAAAGGGATACATCCAATGCAAGAAAACTGGTCCCAACATTTTCACTTCCCTAGTCAAGTGGACAACAAGATGTACCATGATATCAAAGAACGAAGGAGGGAAATACATCTCAAGATGACATAGGGTAACAACCACTTCTCTTTGCAAATTATCGAGAGTATCAGGGTCAATAACTTTACTACATAGACTGTTGAAAAAGAAACAAAGTCTGGTAATTGCAAATCTTACATTCTTTGGCAATATAGATCGAATTGCCACGGGTAATATTTGTTGCATTAGAGTGTGACAATCATGAGATTTAAGACCTATCAACTTCAGATCTTTGATTGATACCAATCTACGGATGTTGGATGAGTAACCATGTGGCACCTTAACATTTACCAAGCATTCACAAAAAGTTTTCTTCTCCTTTCTAGACAACGTGTAACAAGCGGGAGGTAAGTATGTTCTTTTACTACCCATTTCACGTAATTCTGTTAATTCTGACCTTATTCCCATTTCACGTAGGTCCAGTCTGGATTTTATCCCATCTTTAGTCTTACCTGATATATTTAACAGAGTACCAATGATGCTATCATAGACATTTTTCTCAACGTGCATTACATCGATACAATGCCTGACTGTCAAAGAACTCCAATAAGGAAGATCCCAAAATATTGACGTCTTCTTGAATGAAGAATTGTCACTCCGTGTGGCCATACTACATTGTGATTTCTTACCAAATTCATTGACAATGTCTTTTACTCTTTCATAAACAACATCCCCTAGTATAGGTTTAGGTGCACTCCGTTCATCATTCCATCCATTGAATGCTTTGCGCTTCCTACGATACGGATGGAATTTTGAAAGAAACCTTCGATGACCAAGATATACAGTCTTGCCGCCATGTTTTAGTCTTATTGAATCAGTGTTTTCTTCACATATAGGACACGCTTTAGCTCCTTTGACACTATATCCAGACAAATTCCCATATGCTGGAAAGTCATTAATAGTGCAAAACAACATAGCGTGCAAACGAAATGTCTCTCTTGCTGAAGCATCATAGGTCATCACACCTTCAGCCCAAAGTTTCTTTAAGTCATCAATCAAAGGTTCAAGATAAACATCGATATCATTTCCGGGTTGTTTAGGGTCCGATATCAACAATGACAACATAACGTACTTATTTTTCATACACATCCAGGGAGGAAGATTGTATATAACAAGCATGACTGGCCAAGTGCTATGTTGGCTGCTCAATGACCCGTACGGATTCATCCCATCTGTACAAAGCCCAAGTCTTAGATTCCTATCTTCTTCACCAAATTTGGGGTACAATAGATCAATCTTCTTCCACTGTGGAGAATCAGACGCATGTCGCAGGATCCCGTCATTATTTTTCTTAACATCTGCATGCCACCTCAAATTCTTCTCATCTTTCGGATTTGCAAACAAGCGTTGAAACCGTGATATTATAGGTAGATACCACAACACCTTGGCAGGAGAACCAGTTTTGGACTCCCCCGAAGTCGTCAATTTATACCGTGACGCACCACATTTTGGACAATCTTTCAAATCTACATAGTCCTTTTGAAATAATACACAATCATTCGGGCATGCGTGTATCTTCTTGGCCTCCATTCCCATTGGGCACAACATTTTCTTTACCTGGTATGTTGAGATTGGCAGCTCGTTTCCTTCAGGAAGCATTTCTTTCAACAAAGTCAACAATGAAGTGAAGCTTTTGTCGCTCCATCTATTGTTAACTTTCAACTTATACAATCTCAACACAGTGCTAAGCTTCGTAAACTTAGCACAGCCTGTGTATAACGGTATCTCAGCATCATGCACAATGTTTCTAAAGATAGGAGGTGGATCGGTGTGCTCTACACTACAACTATCCAGCATCGCATCAACGATGTCTGCTGGAACTGGTTCGTTCACATTTACGTCATCGGAGGCAATTTCTTCTTCCACCCAAGCACTGCTATCGACATCTACTGGTTTTGATTTTGAAATCTCTCCATGCCAGTGCCATTCTGTATAGCCTTGTACAATCCCGTTGCACATGACATGACTTTTGATTTCCTCACCAGTGTTGACTTTCAAGTTGTTACCGCAATGCCTACATGGACAGTAGAACCTATCTGTAGGTTTTTTCCTATGTTCCTCGGAAAATCTAATAAACTGATCAAGACCAGATATAAACTCTGGGGTGCAACGATTACGAATGGACATCCATGATCTATCCATTCTATGATCCGAGAAAACAAGTATATATTAGGAAACAAGTATATATTAGGAAAAGATTCGATAGCATTTCCCCACTGTTCTCTAAGTACATATGTACATAAAGAACAAACGGGGAAATGCTACCAAAATTTTCTCGAAAACCCAATACACATTATACACTTACATCCTAAGTGAGATTAGGTGTTCAAGAACAGTCCCAAACCGGGGACTATCCAAGATTTACTGCTAATGAGTCAATCTTGGACGGGTTTCTAGGCCAACAAACACATTTGATGTCATTCTTATATATAATAAATGTGTACCACCTATCCCATCCTTGAACACCTAATCTCACTAGTAAGTGTATAATGTGTATTTGGTTTTCAAGAAAATTTCGGCAGCATTTCCCCATTGTTCTCTAAGTACATATGTACTTAGAGAACAAACGGGGAAATGCTATCGAAATTTTCTCGAAAACCCAATACACATTATACACTTACATCCTAAGTGAGATTAGGGGTTCAAGAACAGTCCCAAATCGGGGACTATCCAAGATTTAATCCTAATGAGTCAATCTTGGACGGGTTTCTAGGCCAACAAACACATTTGATGTCATTCTTATATATAATAAATGTGTACCACCTATCCCATCCTTGAACACCTAATCTCACTAGTAAGTGTATAATGTGTATTTGGTTTTCAAGAAAATTTCGGCAGCATTTCCCCACTGTTCTCTAAGTACATATGTACTTAGAGAACAAACGGGGAAATGCTACCGAAATTTTCTCGAAAACCCAATACACATTATACACTTACATCCTAAGTGAGATTAGGTGTTCAAGAACAGTCCCAAACCGGGGACTATCCAAGATTTACTCCTAATGAGTCAATCTTGGACGGGTTTCTAGGCCAAAAAACACATTTGATGTCATTCTTATATATAATAAATGTGTACCACATATCCCATCCTTGAACACCTAATCTCACTAGTAAGTGTATAATGTGTATTTGGTTTTCAAGAAAATTTCGGCAGCATTTCCCCGCTGTTCTCTAAGTACATATGTACTTAGAGAACAAATGGGGAAATGCTACCGAAATTTTCTCGAAAACCCAATACACATTATACACTTACATCCTAAGTGAGATTAGGTGTTCAAGAACAGTCCCAAACCGGGGACTATCCAAGATTTACTCCTAATGAGTAAATCTTGGACGGGTTTCTAGGCCAACAAATACATGTGTTGTCATTCTTATATATAATAATTGTCTATAAACTACAGGCAACATGGTTAATCCTAATCAACAGAGCATTATTAAATAATAAATCAAGAAATCAATAGTTTCAAACAAAAGGTCTAGGAATCTTTACTAGACATTATATGTATCCCTAATCATCATATTTAACATACTACATTATTATGAACATCCAGATCAGATTAAGATCATACTATGTTATAACCATTGGTTTAATAACCCTATTTCCGCATGTACATGTTTATCAACTTTAAAACCCTATCATTCATGAAATCATTCTAATTCAATTTAATATGTTGGAATCACATAATTATACTGGTAGGATTTTAATAGATATGATAAGTACCTAATCTATAGAGCATTATTAAATAATAAATCAAGAATTTAATAGTTTCAAACATGCAATAATTCACAATGCAATGTTATAAACTATAGGCAACATGGATAGATGAGACTAGAGTTCATATTAGAATAAAAATTAGCAACTTAGGACAAAGTCCATCACTAAAGTCCCAAACTCAACATATATGCACAATCAGCATCAAATATAGGACAAAAGGGTAGATTAGAACCCTAATGTATTGTTGTTTGCTTCCTCCATTTGCCCCTCTTGCCCGACAACTGGGTTTAATGAAAGAAACACATCCATATTCATTCTACTCTCTCGTAGGTGGAAGAAGAGGAGGAAGAGGGTACCTGTGATGAGCGGCAGCGGCGGCGGCGAGAAGCGAGCAGGTGTCAATAGGAGGCTGCGAGAAGCAGGTGTCCAACGGCGGTAGGAGCGGCGGCGAGCAGCAGAAGGTGTCCAGCGGTGGCGAGCAGCAGGTGTGCAGTGGTTGCGGCGGCGCGACGGCGTGGCGGCGCCGGTTCTCAGGCGCTGGATCAGCAGTTCTCAGGCGTCGGTTCTCAGGCGCTGGAGCAGTAGGGCGGCGGAGAAGGGGCGCGGGGAAGAGAAGAAGGTAGCAGGAGTGGTGGCGGAGAAGGGGGCGCCGGAGAAGAAAAAGCCAGAGAAGGGGGCGTTGCAGAAGAAATCGCCGGAGAAGAAATCGGCGGCAGAGAGAAATAGGGAAATTGGCTCGCAATGGAACAGAAGAAAGGGGAAGAGTCGGGCGATCGTGGGATATAAAGTTCCCAAATAGCGTCGGTTGTTTGCAACAACTGACGCCTAAAAATCTTTAGCGTCGGTTGTTTGCAACAACTGATGTCCAATTGAACGATATTTTCATGAAATTGTTTGGGGGGAACCACCTTCAGCGTCAGTTATACAAGGATAACCGACGCTGAAAGTGACACTTTTCGCGCAAATTTTCATCGCACATAGGCGTCGGTTTATACCTACATAACACGTCTAGGATGCTTTGGGTTACTGAGAACAACTATCAATTCACCCCTTGTGCCCTGATGGATGAACCAACCTTACTTCCTCTGCTCATGAAGCTCTTGCTAATCATCATCCATAGAAATTGGTAAGTAAACATAACAATCATCAATACTAATTGATCTGAGAGTTGCATTTTACCATTTTTGCAGCTGCCTCAGCAGTTGTGGGGTTTGTTATATCTCCTTTTTTATTTTGCCTCCTAGCTATCCACGCATCATGGTGATGCAGAGGTGTGGGAGTAGTAAAGGACACAATAGTCTCATCAGTAAGATGTTGAATGGAAGACGTCTATAGCTTTTGTTGAAGGGTTGCGTAGCCACCTATATGCATCGTGTGGTCATAAACATTCAGTGCACGCCTTGCTCTTTGAGCATCGTTGATAGCCTTGTTATTTAGGACATTTAATTGGTTAGTAACATTCAAGGTCAATCGCAAAACAATGAATTCATAAGAATGTATACTAATTAAATTTAGAGTGACGCTTAATACCTTGAATTCATTGGTATTTATCTTAGCAACAAACACCTCCCACTCTGTTGGGTCTCGGTAGTTCCATTACTGAAGGGATGACTTCTTCCTCTTATCAGCCTGTCGTATGTATTGTTAGTTGAGAGTTGTCCTATAGTTCCTTAGGACCCTCCCATAGCGTTGAATCACCTTTTTACGATGTAGGCTTTCATCTAGTTCAAATATACTCTGTAAAATTTCAAATATTTAATAGAGTATTCTAAAAATAGAATTGTAAATGACTTTTAAGAATATAATTGCAAATAATAATATCTCACACATATTTCTTTCCATACAAAGTCTTTCTTGGTTTTAGGAACTGTATGCCATGATTCTACATTTATACTACAATGGCCATGAGTAAGAACCCCAAGATATGAAACAAATGAGTTGCGGTTCTTTCCAACTAGATTTCCTTCATGATCAAAATCCACAACAAATTTTGGTCCATTGCCCCTTTGTTGTAGTAACTTGTTCATCATAGTGATGCCCCTGATTTTCTCAGTTTTTTATGTTGTTCATCAAGCGCCACAAGGTTTTCAGGGGGTACATCCTCAACCAAAAAATTGAATATAGCTAGATGGGCATATATCTAGATACATTGTAAAACTTACATTGTGATATAACTTATAAATGGAAATTAGCTAGATATATTGTAAAACTTACATTGTGATGCAACGCCCCACCCGAATGGTGATCATCATCATGATTGTCATACTCATGGTCAGCCATATGAAAAAGTGTCACATAAAAAAAATCAAACATTTAACATTTAAAATTTAATGAAACTATTGTAAAATTGTAAAGTTCACATCGATCTAACATTCACAAAAATAAAACATTTAAAAATTATAAACATGCCTCGAATATTGAGATCTTTTATCAATTAACATTCCTTCAATGTGATCTCCACACAAATATAAGTCATCGTTAGCTTCAATATTTGTTGTTGGCAAGCCAACTGAGAATGGACTGAAATCATCATATATCATTGTACTCTTCTTCATTTATAGGATCTTCAGTGAATTTTCTTTTATCATGAAGAACAACCAACCATTTTTCATTTGCACAATCATCGATATGAAATACTTGTTTTGCCTATGATGCCAATATGAATGTTTCACCCTTCTCACCAATCTTTTCAAAATTCACTAATGTGAAACTGAATTCATCAACTATAACTCCTTTGGTGTTATCAACCAAATCACACTTAAAGAGCAGAATTCTAAAATCTAAGTATAAAAACTCCCATATGTCTTCTATGACCACGTAATATGACATTTTAGCTTCACGTGGACTCTTATCCTTCTCACTAGAAAAAAACAATGAAGACGCTTGAAGGGTGACCCCACTATTTTGGACAACACTATTATCATCTTGATAATTTCTGTAATATGAGAACCCATTTATTTCAAACCCTTCATAAGACATAACATTCATTTTTAATTTAAAGGTGAGACATTTGATATATTCAACAATATTATTTGGTGTTTGATATAGTTGATGTAAGACTTTATCTTCAAACCACTTAATAAATTTCTTGTTATGCTCTCTAGAAAGCCACACTGAATTGTCTTGAGGATATTGTTTCTTGATGAAATTGGTATGTTCCATGATATAAGCACTCACTTTGTCAATGTTGTGTAAAATATACAAGTAAGCTTTTTCCCACAGCTCACTACTGATTTTTCATTCGTTCTCCTAAAGTCCCTTTGCCAGAATAATCCTCAATATTCTTGTCATTTACATGAGCTTCTTTACCACTTAGAAAGTCATTACAAAAATGTGTAACCTTCCTTGCCACATAACCCTCAATAATACTCCCTTCAAGATGATAACGGTTTCGAACATCACCTTTAAAAATGCTCATGTATCATTCAAAAATATACATCCAATGCAAGAAAATTGGACCCAACATTTTCACTTCCCTAGTCAAATGGACAATAAGATGTACCATGATATCAAAGAATGAAGGAGGAAACTACATTTCCAAAAGACTTAGGGTAACAACCACTTCTCTTTGCAACTTATCGAGATTCTCAAGATCAATAACTTTACTACATAGACTGTTAGAAACAAATTCTAGTAATTGCAAACCTTACATGCTTTGGCAGTATAGATTGAATTGCGACAAGCAATATTTGTTGCTTTAGAGTGTCATAATCATGAAATTTAAAACCTATCATCTTTAGATATTTCATTGATACCAATCTATGGATATTGGAAGAGTAACTCTATCGTATCTTAACATTATGAAAGCACTCACAAAAAGCTTTCTTCTCCTTTCTAGACAATGTATAACACGCAGGAGGTAAATATGTTCTTCGATTACTACTAACTACTTATTTAAATTATTTCCTTATTCCCAATTCAAACAGGTCTATTCTAGATTTGATGTAATCTTTAGTCTTACCTGGTATATTTAAGAGAGAACTAATGATGCTATCACAAACATTTTTCTCAACATGCATGACATTGATACAATGCCTAACTTCCAAAGAACTCCAATCAGGAAGATCCCAAAATATTAACTTCTTCTTGAATAAATATTTATCACTTTGTGTGGGAATGGTACATTGTGATCTCTTACCAAATTCATTGACAAAGTCTTTTACTCTTTCATAAACAACCTCCCCTGCTATAGGTCTAGGGGTACTATGTTCCTCATTCGATTCATTGAACGCTTTGTGCAACCTTCGATACGGATGATATTTTGGAAGAAACATTCGATGACCAAGATATACAATCTTGCTGCCATGTTTTAATCATTTTGAATCAGTGTTCTTTTCATATATAGGGCATGCTTTGGTTCCTTTTACACTGTATCTAGACAAATTCTCATATGTTTAAAAGTCATTAGTTGTGCAAAATAACATAGCATGCAAAAAAATGTCTCTCTATGCTAAGCATCATAGGCCATCACACCTTCACCCAGAGTTTCTTTAAGTCATCAATCAAAGGTTCAAGATAAACGTCGATCTCATTTCGAGGTTATTTAGGACCTGATATAAAAAATGACAATATAATGTACTTATTTTTCATACACAACCAGGGAGGAAGATTGTATATAGCATGCATAATAGGCCAAGTGATATGTAGGCGTCTCAATGTGCCATATGGATTCATCTCATCGATACAAAGCCTAAGTCTTAGATTTCTGACTTCTTCACCAAATTTAGGGTACAATAAATCAATCTTCTCCAATTGTGGGGAATTAGATATATGTCGTAGGATCCCATCATTATTTTTCTTAACCTCTGCATGCCACCTTAAATACTCCACATCTATTTGATTGACAAACAAGCATTGAAATTGTGGTATTATAGGTAGATACCACGTCACCTTGGCAGGAGAGTCAGCTTTGGACTTCTCTCAAGTTGTCATTTTATACCTTGACTCCCCACATTTTGGACAATCTTTCAAATCGACATAGTCCTTTTGCAATAACACAAAATCATTAGGGCATGCATGTATCTTCTTAGCCTTCATTCCCATTGGGCATAATATTTTCTTTAACTTGTATGTTGAGATTGGAAGCTCGTTTCCTTTAAGATTTTTTTTTTCAATGAAAACAACAATGAATTGAAGCTTTTGTCACTCCATCTGTTGTTATCCTTTAGATTATACAATCTCAACACATTTCTCAACTTTGTAAACTTAGTACAACCTGTGTATAATGGTCTCTCAGCATCATGCACAATGTTCCTAAACAAGGAAGTTGGATCAGTGTGATCTACACCACAACTATTCACCATCACCTCAACGATGTCTAGTGGAATCGGTTCATTCACATCTACATCATCGGTGGCAATTTCCTATTCAACACAAGCTCTGATATCAACATCTATTGATCTCAATTTTGAAATCTCTTCATGCCAGTACCATTCTGTATAGCCTTGTACAATCATGTTGCACATGACATGACTTTTAATTTCATCATCAGTGTTGGCATTCAAGTTGTTACCGCAATGCCTACATGGACAATAGAACTTATCTCCAGGTTGTTTGCTATGTTCCTCTGCAAATCTAATAACTGATCAAGACCAGCAATAAACTCTAGGGTGCAAAGATTTGGAATGAGTATTCATGATCTATCCATTGTTTGGAATGAACATTCATGATCTATTCATTCTATGATCAAAGAGAAAACAAGTATTAGGGTTTAGGATTTACATATTAAGTTAAGGATTTATAGCTAGATTAGGGTTTACTATTTTAGATTTAGGGAGAAGGGTTTAAATATTAGGGTTTAGGGTTAAAATATTAAGGTTTAGGTTTAAAAGATTTGGATTTAGGGTTAAAACATTAGGATTTATTGTTTTAGATTTAGGGATAAGGATTTAATGATTAGGTTTACATTTAAAAGATTAGGGTTTAGGGTAAACAGATTAAGGTTTAGGGTTCAATAATAAATATGTGTACCACCTATCCCATTCTTGAACACCTAATCACACTAGTAAGTGTATAATGTATATATTCGGATTTCAAGAAAATTTCAACATCATTTCCCCATAGTTCTCCAAGTACAAACATAAGTACTTAGAGAACAAATGAGGAAGTACTGATGAAACATCTTGAAAATTGAATATACATTATACACTTACATCCTGAGTGAAATTAAGTGTTCAAGAACTGTCCCAAACTCGGGACTATCCACGATTCACTCCTAATGAGTAGATCTCGTATGGGTTTCTAGGCCAATGTCAGAAATGTATACATGTTGTCATACCAATACTTATGATCATAGTTTCATCATTCATATCCTAGGTTTTATGGTACATCATTTAATTCAATTCATTCTTCCATTTGGATTAGTTAATCAAGAGAGAAAGCAAACACTAATATTAATTAAAAGAACTAGATTAGGCGCCTTGATTTGAGATTCTTGACTAGATCTTTGAAAAGTTTCCTTGAAAGAGGTCCTAAGATTACAAACAATGTATAAGTTGATTTACAATAGCAACATATTGTTCTCTTAATCATATCCTAGCAAGGGTATCATATTCTATAGCATTGATTTCAACATCTCCAATGTACATGCATGTTCATCATCTAGATAATCATTACACATAAATCATTCATGACCTAGGATGAAACATTCTCTCAACATCGGGATTTTCAACTTAGATATAAAGGGAGAAATCATAAGATTTGAGCAATATTAATGACTTCGGCATCAACATTGTGATATTAAGTTATTTTCAGTCATTTTTCATATAGGATAGCCATTCATAGGGTACAATAGTAATTAGTAGGATACAATAGTAATTAGTAGGATACAATGAGATCAAGTAATTAACACCTAGTCAACTCTCTTACCTAGGAGTAGGGGAAATAGAGACAGAGAAGCTCTAGTGGTGGCCCAAGATCCGGTAGGGGAGACTAGATCCAGTGATGCGAGCAACAACAACAGTAGCGGCAATGGAGGAGAGCACATCAGTTTCTCACGCGGGCGCGACCGTGAGTTCTAAAAGCTCCAGCGGGCAGCTCCAAAAGCATGCAGCGGCGGCTCCAGCAGTGATGGTGGCGGTGTAGACAGTTGTTTGCCAACTGCAAAACTGGAATCGCCAGAGAGATAGGTCGGGTGAAGAAGGAAACAGAGAATGTGGGAAGGGGAAGAAATTTTATGGGTCTTAAGTGGGACATAGTGGTCGGTTATATAAAAATCAACAGCTAACGATATAGTCATGGGTTGCTTGAGGAAAAACCGACGACTGACTCCTAAACAAAAAAATAAATAAACACTCGCGAAGAAAAATAGTTGTGGTTATTTATGCAAAAACCGATGACTAGGGACAAATCTAAATGAAAAAATTTGCTCTCGGGTTAAGGATTTAGTTGTCGGTTGTTAGAGACAAAATCGACGACTAACTCCTAAATAGGAAATAGACATTGCGGAAGCGAAATAATCGTGACGTTATATGTCGTTTCTGTACTAGTGACTTCTTTCTCACCCTTGTCTTTTTCCGGCCATCCCCTCTCCCAACAACCTACCCTTCACAATGCAAGACATTATCGAAGGTGCAATTAACCCTAGGATTATATTTGACCGTGAGATTATTGATATAGCACGATATGAGTAGTAGGCGACTCTCACATTGTAGAAACGAGGAAGATCAATAATCATATAGATAAATTAAGAATCACTTATTTCAGTTGACAATAAGAAATTATAATACAAATCAGTATTAAAATTTGTTATTAGGAGATTATACCGTGAGAGGAAGTGGAATACATGACGAAGACCAACGTGGGAGGAGGAGAGGGAAGAAAAAGGATTGGAGGAAAGTCATGCCACGCGTGGAAGGGAGGGAAGGAAGACATGAGAGAAAGTTGAAGGAGAATCAAAACCAATCGGAGCCCAACATCCCTATATATATATCCTCCCCTTGAGCATACAACTTCACACACGAAGGTAGAACTGCAGAATACTTGATTGATTAGCAAGACATCGGTTGATTACCTTGAAGTCCCTTGGTATCCAATAGCCATGGCTGTTACCTCCACCCATTTCATCAATGGCATCCCATGCAGCCGTCCTTGTGCAGCTTCTCTTTGTTCTTGTAGTCCTCAGTCTGCAGCTGCCGAGTATATATCTCTTGCTATAACATGAACTATAAACATTTATATTTGCTTTCATAGATAGTTTACCTAGTGATTAACTATTTCAGGAGGCGCTGAATCGGCCATTGGGGTGTGCTATGGCATGCTTGGCAACAACCTCCCCCCGCCACAGGAGGTCATCGACATGTATAAATCCATGGGCATCACCAAGATGCGCCTCTACTTCCCAGAATCCCGAGCCTTTGCTGCACTCAAAGGCTCCAACATTGACGTCATTCTCGACGTACCACGCAAGGACCTGCCCGCACTTGCCTCCGACCCGGCGGCCGCGGTGGGTTGGATCCGCGACGTGGTGCTGGCCAACTACCCTGCGATCCGCTTCCGCTACATCGCCGTCGGAAACGAGATCATTCCTGGGGACGGCTCCAACACCATCCTCCCTGCCATGCGCAACGTGCAAAACGCCCTCGTGGCTGCCGGCGTGGGCGACCAGATCAAAGTCTCAACAATCGTCTCCATGGCTGTGCTAGGGAACTCTTATCCCCCATCGGCGGGATCTTCAGCGGAGCCGCGTTGAACTACATGCGTGACATCGCAGCGTTCCTGCAGTCCAACGGCGCGCCGCTCATGGCCAACATCTACCCTTATTTCACTTATGCAGGGAACCCGAGGGCGATCTCGGCCGAGTACGCCATGTTCACGTCGTTGCCCAGTGTTGTGGTCACCGACGGGAACCTCAATTACCAGAACCTGTTTAGCGCCACGCTGGACGCCGTTTACGCCTCGCTTGAGAAGGTCAATGCCGGGAATGTGGGCATCATCATAACCGAGAGTGGGTGGCCATCCGCTGGGGGTGCCCAAGCCAGCGTCGATTATGCAAGGACATACAACAACAACTTCGTCCAATTCGTGAACAGCGGTAAAGGGACGCCTCGGAGGCCTAATAAGGAACTGGAAGGTTACATCTTTGCCATGTTTAACGAGAACCAGAAGCAGCCGTTTGGAATCGAGAACAACTTCGGATTGTTCTTTCCCAACAAGCAGCCGGTGTACCCAATGCAGTTTTAGTCGCCAGTTTCTGAAGTATCCTTCCGTTTGCACTTAATAAATGCCAATGGCATAGAATCATCCTTTCCGTTTGCAATTAAGCTGTTTCTAAATCATCCTTTCCGTTTGCAGTTATGCTGTTTCTGAATCATCCTTTCCGTTTGCACTTAAGAAATGCCAATGGCATATTATAATAAATGATAACAGTCCAGAGTGCTCTGTTTCAACTTCTAAGAATGTTTCTGAAAGTTGTGTGTATATTATACGGTTTCTGTGCATTTGCGTGCAATTCTTCAGCAATGGCTGGGTTCAAATTTGTGTACATATGTATATCGTCTCGTAACTTGAGATTTGTGTCATGCACACATCTCATTTATTAATACATTTTAATCTATAAGTTATTTAGATGTCTCCCTTTTAATCTTTGTCCTACGTTTCGCTAATTCATTATATCTAAAGAGCAATTATTGTGTCCCGTCATGTATTTCCCGAAATGTTTATTTTGAGCATTAAATCTAAGATTTTCTGTGACACATCAGAAACAACAAATATATATATATATATATATATATATATATATATATAGCCGTTCATTCAATATCCGCGCGGGTAGCCAGGAGTTCGCTACCCGGCAGCTAAAAAAATAACTGTTCTGGCCAGAAAGGTAATAATGCTATAAAACAAGTAACTATGTTGATAAGAAAATAACTATATGACTAAAAAAGTAAATCAATACAAAATACACAGCAGATATATATGTAATCATATTTTGAAATCTGCTGATGCAAACTGAACTATCTATGTATGGAATTTAACAGTTTGCAAGGTAAAGTAACCATTTACATGTCAAAAGTAAGAAACTTGAAAAAAAGTAACCAAAATGCGGGGCGAGTAGCTATCCGCTCGGGTATTAAAGATGATATATATATATATATATATATATATATATATATATATATATATATATATATATATATATATATATATATATATATAGGTCATTCATTCAATACCCGCGCGGGTAGTCTGGAGCTCGATACCCGGCAGCCAAAAAAGTAATTGTTCTGGCAAAAAAGTAATTGTTCTGGCAATTTTCAGCACTAAAACGGAACGTTTTAATCCGACAGTTGAGCTTTTTCGGAGCCGTAAAGTGGTCCTATGACCTAAGAAGAGCACGGCCGGCCCTAGGGAGATCTCATATTGTGTTGCACAACATCCAAGAAGGAGAGAGAGTGAGAGGAGACGAGAGATGAAGGTCATCAACCCAGCGATCCGGGCACCTCCGACAGGCGATTTTGCTGCTGGAAGACTGCAAAACGCACATTTCTCGAGGAGGATCTCCAGGAACACCTTTGTATCAGGGGTTACACGAGTTTGCTCTATGTTTCCCATGTTTTTTCTTCTCTACTCCTATGTGTTCTCTATTGTCAACCATGCGGGGCTAATCCCCTTTATCTTTAGTACCGGGAGTAGCCCGGGGAAGCATTGTATGATATTTTTATCATAGTAATTCATATTTTATCTCTTAAATCCGTGGTATGATTTTGTTTTCTGAATTATATTGTTATGCTTGATCACCATAATGATAATCTAATGCCTTTAATTACTTTGAAAGAAGAATTAACGATTGAAAAGAGACGAAACTCACATTAATTAACAAATCCCTTGAACAAGGTGATGTACGGTTAATGGTGGAATCCCAGAGGTCGATTTTAATGCACCTAGTTTAGGGTATAGGTTACTACGACGGTGGAACTGACCTAGACATAGGTAGTGAATTATACCACGACAATGGGCAATTCTGACTACATGCCACTACCCGGATCGAGAGATGAACATGAATTATTATATGGAAACTCATACAATGAAAACCCGCGGTAAAACCGCAATGCTCAGATCTCCATTTGAATTGATTAAACTAAACACTTAATCGATTGCTTTTTTTTATTTTATTTTCTTTTAATTTTTAACAACTCTCAAAACCTTTTAATTGACCTAGCTGATTGCGAGTAGTTAGTAGTAATCTACCGATAATTCAGTGTCCCTGAGTTCGACTCAGGCCTCACAAAGGCCTATACTACATTGACGCGTACACTTGCGTTATACGCACGGTAAAATCATGTCAATCACACACACACACACACATATATATATGTATATATATATATATATATATATATATATATATATATATATATATATATATATATATATATATATATATATATATATATATATATATATATATATATATATATATATATATATATATATATATATATATATATATATATATGGCTAAGATAATGGTGTACCCGAGTACATGTAGCTTACATGTATCTATCTTCACTTATGATTATTGTAAGAATCTACTAAATAAATCAACCTTGTAGATGTAAAGTATACCCCACCGAAAAGATGTTTCAAAAAAATAACCACAATCTGATACTCGTAGATCGTCCAACGAAAGAAAATGTGTATTTTCTAATCAATGGTATGTTGTAAAAATTACTGAAACCATTGAATGATGTATTTCTATATCTCATGATCTATATGAGATATGCTTATGATTTTTGAAACACATCTAATGTATACAATATTGATTCAATTGATATAGTTGGATTTTATAAACATACTCCGCATGTGACATTTTAATGGTCGGTACACGTAAGTTATATGTACCAAATATATATATATATATATGTGTTTATATATATATATATATATGTATATATGTATATATATACATATATATATATGTATATATATATGTACACAGAGAGAGAGAGTTAAATTATTCAGTAGAATTTTAGAATTATCATAATTGAAGATGCATACATATAAGCCGCATGTACTCGCGTACACAATTCTTTTAGCCATATATATACACACACATACATACATACATACTTATATATATATATATATATATATATATATATATATATATACACACATATATATACATACATACATATATATATACATACATATATTTTTATATATATGTATACATATATTTATATATATATACATATATTTATATATATATATATATATATACATATATATGTACATACATATATTTATATATATACATATAGTTATATATATATATATATATATATATATATCTGTTTGTGTGTATGTATACATATATATATGTATGTATATATATATTTATTTATTTATATGTATGTATGAGATTAAGAGAGAAAGAATATATATATATATATATATATATATATATATATATAATATAATATATATATATATAGGCTAAAAGAATGGTGTAACTGAGTACACATAAGTTGTGTGTACCAGCGCATTTGTTCTTTAGATTTGAGAATGACGGCCGAGATTTTGACGATAGTTGGGTTTCAGTAGTGACATAATTAATATTTTGCGGCGAGTCTTTAACGCTTCGATTTCTGTTTTGAAATAAATCTGGTGCCCCGGTTTTCCCGCACACCTTTAATAACTATGGAAGACACCTCATTGGAGTTTCTGTATTTGTCCTGTTTTATCAGAATCGCTTCTCCAAAATGCAGTAATATTTCCTGGTGCGACAAAAAGTGGATGGCAAGTGCGATCAATACTAGGAAAGTGTGCATCTAACTCCCCCGCTGCCCTCTGGAGGCGGCTAGGGTTCGTGCGTGGGACTCTCCCGCTCGGGGGAGATGGTCGGCTACCGGAGCGTAGCGACCCTCTCCCCCTGGGCATTCGTCGGGCGCTGTCCTCTTCGTAGATCGTGCGGCGTTGGGGCTGCGGCTGGCTGTCTCTCCTCTCCGTCACCTTCGTCCTTCGTGCCTTTAGATCGGGGCTTCAGGGTGGTGGAGCAGCGCTTTCCTGGACGGTGGCTTCTTCTCCGGCGAAGCTAGTCGCTTGGTGGAGGCAAGGAGGTGGCCGCCACAAAGCTTTTGGTGTGGATCTGCTGGGGGCGGGTGTTTCTCACTTTGCTGCTTTCGCTCTATTTTTTCATCCTGCTTTTCATTTTGGTCTTATTTCTAGGCAGTTTCTTGCCTTCTTCTCACCGTGTTCCTTCGGCGTTTGTCTCTCCCTTCGGGGTTTAGGTGTCTCTCCTTTCGTGAGAGTGACGAGATCCCTGGTTGGTCTGGTTTTTGCCTCAGGTTCTTTGCTGCTCGAGCCGTGCCATGGAAGGTAGAGTCAACAATCGGATGGAATCTCGGTCGGGTTCATGCTTAATGTTGTTGCCTTATGCTCAAGTTGAAGGTATTTCTCACAATAGCTGCTTTGGTCAGCCACGAAGAAGAGAGTTCTATGCAGAAGTGTTTCAATCTCGTTCCAATATGAGTGGTAGTGGTGTTAGATCTATCTTCTTGACTGGTCTAGGTTTCTTGTAGATGTCGTATGGTTTGAGTAATTAATGAATTTGTTTGCTGTAAAAAAAAAAACTAGGAAAGCGTTGCTTTTTGGATAAATAAATCGTTGGTGATCACGATTCCTTTGGTTTTCTTCTCTATAAATACAGTGATTCCATCTGTTGCCTGTGTATATGATTTTGTCCATCAGTGTCTTTACAAGTCTCGTCTTTGCATCGTCATTGACTCTGTTCATAAAGTTTGTGCTTATCCAAGTTTGCTATGCAAAAATTTCCCCGTTGGTAAAAGGTATGTAGTTTTTCACACATCTTGGTTATTTGCTCTACAAGTTTCGTCTTTGCAATATGAAAAGATCCCTGATGCTTTCTTGACAAACTGACCTGAGTAGAAAATTTAGACCTTAAGGATCTGATTGATTTGTCGTAACTGGTTCGGAAAACACATGAACTGGAGTTCCTTGAGCAGTTTTTCAAGATTGGTTTAAGGTAAGTGTTGGAACTTGAGTTCCGTGACTTACAGAGAGTTACAGACTTACATACAAAATACAGTTCCTGAGTACCCTCTTAAAAAGAGTAGAAAATGAGTTTTGGGACAACTAACAACATTTCTTATACAATTATATTTTTCATTCGTTATAAGTGACACATGTAAAATATTTATAACTAGAAATATTAATGGTGAGGATATAGTTCGTTGCTAAAACTACAACATAATATGACAAAATATCATATACTATAATTGAACTATGTAAAATATTTAACATTATAACTACCATTATCAATACAATCTATAAAATAAAAATACAAACATCATGAAAAAACACCGCAACATGTGAAAACAATGTAATTGACGTAATATATTTTTATTCTTCATTTTCAAAAAATATGATGAAAAAAATGATAATTAACAGTAACCATGTACGAGTAATATAGTAAAAATTCCTGTCAGAAATAATGTAGAAATTAATGTTCTCATTGCATTAAACACTGATGAACCAAAATTTATATTTACAAGCACATGAAATGCAGATATTATTATAATACTTTATATACACAAAGTGAAACAAAAATATTGTGATGTGATTATAATCATAATATTTTTATTCAGATAATAATTGTACCATAGTAAAATATTTTTAAAGGAGCAACATCTGTACAACAACTACTTGGTATGGCTATTATGATTTAAGAATGTTATGATGTTTTACATATATGATTTCTTTTTTATGTCTTTGACATCCTCACTTATATGTATTATACAACAAAAATTAACAATATTTTTAATGATTTCCATATTTACTCTTACAACAAACCAATCATATGGAAGTGAATGGAACTTAAGTTCCAAAAACTGAACAAGAGTTCTCAGAAAAAAGTTCCACGGAACTCATCACTTACACCAAACCAATAGGAGCCTAAGTGACATTTGATTATTGGAACTAGTAATTTATATATCCAAAAGACATATTCTTTCTTTGACTATGTGTTTTCCACATAATCTGGCCTGACCAGGACCATCTTCATTGTATACTCGTTGCTAGTTATTTGGGTACTTCTCATATATAAAGTAAAGTGAGAATTGTCCATCGTCGCTGAAAAGTTATGTTATTGTTTGATTTTCTCGTTATTGATGAAAGGCGTAATGCTTTTTTATATATCATTCGTGTGATGTTAGGTATTAGATCAGCCTTTATCAACTTCCCAACCATGAACAATTGTCACAATTTGATAGTTTGATCGTTACAATAGATTTTTATAATTTGTTATGATATTGAATTAGTTCGTATGTGTGTTTGTATGTATACCAAGATGTATGATTCCTCAATTTTTGCTCATGCATCCTAGTAAACATGCTCTTCTAGTTCTATAAGACTTATGATATTTCTTATTTTGCAGTTATACTTTTAAAAAATGTCTATCGAAACAACATGGTTAAATGAAGATATGGAAATAAGTGCACGTCAAATGGGACTTTCCCTTGATCATATTGAAGATGATAATATGCACCATCAGTCAATTCAACATAGTAGTCTTGAGGAAGACACATCTTAAGGTTGTGAATTGCTATTAAATAATGAAGATGGCGTACAAATTCCATTTGTTGGCCTAAAGTTAGGTTAAAAACAAAAAGCTTATCATTATTATAAAATATTTGTGGCTAAAGAGGGTTTCTCAATTTGGAGGAGTAAATATTATAACAACAAATCAGTTTCACTAACGGTGAGGAAATTTGTATGCTCTCAATAAGGACAAAAAGATCTTAAACATAGGAGAAAGACACAAATGATACAGAAATTAAAAGACGAAGAATTACTCGTGTGGATTGCATGGCAAAAATGAAAGTTTCTTTAAAGAACGGTGAGTGGGTTATAACTAATTTTATTAAAGATCACTCCCATCCTCTTTCAACACCATCTAAGGTTCCATGGTTAAGATCTCACCATAAGGTATCCGAGACTGCAAATGACCTTATCTCTGCTTTCCATAGTTGTGGTGTAGGCCCATCAAAAATTGCTTCAGTATTGAGGGAGTCTGGTGATCAATGTATTAGAACTCAAAATTGCATTTATCATATTAAATCTACTCACAAGAATAATTTGGGTCGAGAATGCATGCCAATTATGGATAAGTTTCTCAAGTCAAGGTCTAACGACGATTCATTTTTCTTTCGTTATGAGCTTGATCATGATTATACAGTTCGGAGTATTTTTTGGGCTGATGGGAGGTCAAGAGAGCCGTATATGACGTTAGGAGACGTTGTGGTCTTTGATGTAACTTATAGGACCAACAAATTCATCATGCCATTTGCCCCTTTTACTGGTGTAAATCATCATAGACAATCCACACTTTGGTTGTGCACTTCTAGCAGATGAAACTGAAGAAACATTTATTTGGTTATTTGAGACATGGTTGCAATGCATGCATGGAAAGGCTCCTATTTCCATTATTACAGACCAAGATGGTGCTATTTGCAATGTTGTACGTTGTGTTTTTTCGGACACGATACATAGATACTTCTCTTGGCATTTTGGAAAAAATGCTTTGATGCATCTTTCTGAATTGAGAAATGGTAATGATCAATTTGCAAGTGATTTCAAAAGATGGAGAGATGAATGTGAAACAATTGACGAATTCGACGAAAGATGGATTGAGATAAAATCAAGCTATGAAATTTTAGTTTGTAGCTGGCTTGGGCAAATGTATCAACTACAAAAACATTGGGTTTCGTTGTTCGTAAAGGACATTTTTTTTGTAGGAATGAGTTCTAGTCAAAGGGCAGAAAGCATAAACTCTTTCTTTGATAGTTTTGTGCATGCACACACAACTTTATCTGAGTTTGTCAACCAATATGATCGGGCCATATCTACACGTAGATAGGATGAAGAAGATGAAGACTTTAGAACCATGTCAACCAAGGCACCACTTAAGTCAAAACACCCATTGGAAGTGCAAGCGAGTGAAGTGTACACTGCTAAATTTTTTACATTATTTCAAAATGAATTCATTGAAAGTGATGATTATTTGATAATAAAAGTTAATAAAGAAAATGGAGTGACAAGGTGGGTTGTACAAAGCTGGGGTACCATGCAAAATGTGGCGCCACATCCCGCTATCACACAGACAACGAGATGCCACACAAAAATGCGTGGAAACACCATAAACCACAGATTACCAAAAACACGGGTTAATTAAAACCATTTGTGGAAAGCAGATAAAAGAGAACTATTACATCCAGATCCTCATCCTGCAAGGAAACATGTTATATAAACATTTACAAGCCTTGATATATGTCCTCAGCTTAAAGGAACTAGTTGTCCTGTCAGCACCGGAGTTCATCACCTGTTTATTCATACATAACGGGCCACATCAGGCCAGCAGTAGGATATACAAGCTACATCAGGCCAGCAGTAGGATATACAAGCTACATCATCTATACATCATAAAACATCGTCAAAACACCTCCGAGGACCTGAGAGTACAGGGATGACTCTAGGACTCTACTACAAAACAATCAAAACGACAACATATCCATATCTTACCTCCTACTGCTCTGCTTGCTGCTCGGCCGCAACCTCACTACCACCACCACGTCTAGCATGATCACCTAAAAAAGTTGTAAACCAACGAGGTAAGACACACAGTCCCAACGAGAAACATATCTCCCCGTCAAATCTATAAAACTTCAGGTAAAGCAGGTAAAGCAAATAACTGATGTCAGCTGATCATAAGAGCAGCATCCTGAGCAGAACTTATTTTATGAACAATCTTACTAGATATCCAGGAGACATATAACCAAGTATTTTTTTATGGAACATGATTGACAAGATAAGATTTATAAGAACTTATCACAAAACATAAGGATCGTACACATAACTATGAGGTACAACTAGATCAGTCATATAAGCAAGGCCTCAATCAATGTTCCGTGTTTTGCCTTAAGTAATATATTATGTACGGCCAGATTATGATTTATTATGCCCTGAGGAAGTGAGTTGTCCCACTCAAATCCAACCTTTGGTTGCGAAGCCCAAATCCAGTGCCATACAAGGTCATCGAGAGAGTTGGACTCCATGACCTCACCTCTTCGTGGTTAATGTATGAAAACCAAAGCAGGACTGCAATCTCTTACTTGAGTGGCCTCAACCACAGGGTCAGATCCATAGGCTACCGTTCTATAATACTGAGCCATGGGCCTGTTCACCATGCTCTATAATCATTGAGCCATGGGCATGTTCACCATGATCCATAATCACTGAGCCATGGGCCTGTTCACCATGCTCTATACACAACCAAAATTGTACTCAAATCCTCCTACTTTTGGATAGGAGAAAACCTCGCGTATTCAATAATATGCGCTCCAGGTAATCCCACAGGATAAACCTGTTTCACCATCACCAATTACTGACGATGATGGATCTATGGGCAGGGCAAACTACATGATATGTACCACTGTAATTAATTAGTATATTTTAAGTGGATTGTTGAGGCAACCAAGTTGTAAAACATGAACGACATTGAGTTACATTAATACTGTCATTGTCACATTATCATGGGATCTCAATCCCTCATGACAGAATGCCACTTCCTCTCAAGGCTTACATCATCACCATGGGATATCAATCCCTAATCTCAACATCAGAGGATAATGCCTCAACTAGGCACTCAGCCTTTACTTGGTCAACAAACCTTTTCACATCATACAGGTGATACATGTTATCTCACACAAGGTTTAGGTGAAGCAAACATGGTAAACCCAAAACGGAGGTCAGGGTCCTCACACAAAAGGCACATATAGTTTCTTTTAGTTACGTAGATGATGTGCTTGGCACATACACATGCAAAAAATTTGAATTTGAAGGCATTCTATGCAGACATATTCTCAAAGTTTTCAAGAAGAAAGATATGGATTTCATTTCATCAAAATATATCCTTTATAGGTGGACAATTGGTGCAAGATATGTTGGACCCAAGGAAAATAAGATGAGTAGTACAAACATTGATGGTGACCGACCTACCTCAATAATGCACTGGGCACTACGTAATGAATGCATGAAGGTTATAGAGATGGGAAGGATTTATGTAGCTCACTACGATGAGGCAATGAAACGACTGAAGGAGACTTTGCAAGCATTGAGCATAATAGAAATAGACGTGGATGACTCCTATGCCCTTTTTCCACAATCCCAACTTGAATTATTGCAACTACCTGAAATCAATTTTCGTGATCCTTCAAATATACGACCAAAGGGAAGGCCAAGAAATATTAATAGGCAAAAATCATACTTAGACGAGGTGGCAAAAGACCCAAAGAAACAAAGAACATGCAGTTTTTGCGGGAAAAAATGGCATTATATGACAACTTGCCCAAATAAGGTATGTGTTATCTAATTTATTTTAATTATAAGAGTAACACAATTGTTAGTATGAAAAATTAAAGGTTACTTATTGGTATACTTTTGCAATTTTATGAACAATCTGTACACGAAGAAGAGGGAGAACATTGACATTTTTCACATAAGCTTGTCTTAGGTAGGACATGGACGTGCCAGAGATTTTCCTTTTTTTTACATGTAGATGTTTGCAACAATTAGCATTACATACTTTATGTTGTAAGTTCTGAACAACATTTTTCAGATTAGATTTCTTAACACTTGACTTCGTTGTTTATGATAATTATATGAATAGACATGCTTTTATGAAGCATATGAATATGTATTTGTTTTTGTGCCCAATTTCACAACAGGTTACAACTTTTAGAGCCGCCTCCAAATCTGTTGTACCGAAATCGCTGTTCAGGTTGTGTTCTAAAAAATCTTTATCATTCATTCACCCAAAAAGTGACCCCTAATAATAATTAGTGAGGTGTCTGAACGGCAAAAACTTAGTAGGACATGTTGGGATAGCAATTCATAGATTTAAAAATTTAATACCATACTTTTATTTTCTATTAAACATAATTCTAATTTACACATCTAGACCACAAAGATTATAACTAATGCAATGTAAGAATGCTTAACAGCAGTGTGCATCCACACTCGATTCGAGTTCCAACCAGAATCCATGTTTACTTAAAGAAACACCATTGCCCAAGAATCATCACGGTAAATACTACTCCTTTCTCATCAAAGTCTGACATGCAATGGACAATGATAGAATTTGTTTTTGGTAGTTTAATTGGTCGTGGAGTCTTCAAGGAGTTGTCACCGTCATGGTGAACGGTATGTCATTGGAAACAAGAAATACGAACCAGAGTCATGGTGTTGTTTGCTATCTTTGACATTAGAACATTTTGGAAATGGAGATTAAGAGAAAAGCAACATGACGATCCTACAGTGACCCAAAAAATCTGGGCAACCAACCCATCGTTGTTCCGAAGTATTAGAATGTGTGGTATTCAACCCAAAACCAATTGACAATAGGTGAAGGGACCACACACCTTATAAGCTCCAGGACCTCCCCAGAGCTCAGCCGTATTGGACTATTCTAACATCCCCCTCAAGTGCAGCCACTTTTGTGTGCTTGCATTTGTTCTTTTTTTTTGATAGGGTGTGGGCCTCACACTTGTCTCATGGGGTCCGCTCTGATACCATATTAGAATGTGTGATATTCAACCCAAAACCAATTGGCAATGGGTAAAGGGATAAGCTCCAGGACCTCCCCAGAGCTAAGAAGTATGAGACTATTCTAACACGAAGCACTTTCCCAACCATCACCATTTTCTACTTCATATGCCACCGCAAGTAATCAACGATGAAACATAATCATTGATGTACTAAGAGTTGGGAACAACTAGTGACAGCGATTAATCGGCTTCCGCACATTCACGAAGTGTAATGGGTAGAGGATGACGGAAGGCAGAAGCAACTAACTCCTAGTATGACGAAGATCAGTCTGAAGACAACGACCTCGCATTACCGTAAATGCAGTTGTATAGAGTCCATGAAGTCGGGGTGCGGTCTGGGTTGCCCTACTCCGGTTACAGAGGTTACGAACCCATCGCCTCCGTCGCAGGCCGAATCGATCGTTAGGGTTGTTTGGATTCCACCGTCTTTGTCGTTGTTGAGGTCAGGATAGTACTCTAAGATGGAAAATGACCCCTGCAGCCAGCGTCGCTGAGGATGGCATCTTCCCGGCCGACAGGGTACCTCACTGGGAGTTCCAGCCGCGGTGCCAGCGTCTCTCCTACTTTGCCTTGTTACATATTTGAGATGGGCTCGTTTCAGGCATCAGTTAGCAAATAAAAGAAGAAACCTTGAGAGATGGCATCTGACTCAGAGCTGTCAGAGTATTTTGGCTAGGTGCTGCGTACCGCCGACTTGACTATCACCACCAACTCCATCCTACGGAAGCAGCTGGAGGAGCACTTCGGAGTTGACTTGTCCGGGAAGAATGCTTTCATCTGCGAGCAAGTAGACCTATACTTAAAGAGTCTCAAGAACGACGCTGAGTGGGACGCCGACTGGGTCGAGCAGGACGAAGAAGCGAACGGAGGGATTGTTGATGGTATCTCATAAATATTTTCCATTTTTCGGGCGGAGGGTTGTGTTTTCCTCAAGGGCGACGTATACTATAGGAGACGTCGTGGGCCATGTACACCGTGGTTATTAATGGTTATAGTTTCACCTATGCCGGTACATATACCATGTGTGTACTGACTGGTACTCGATTCCTGGACCCATATATCTATATATATATATATATATCTATATATATATATATATATATATATATATATATATATATATATATATATATATGTGTGTGTGTGTGTGTATGTGTGTGTATGCTGTCAAAATATTTTAGGTTGTTTACAAATTTTGAGTCCATTTGAGTCCATTTGTTGTATATAAGGGCAACAAAATCGGCGCACGAAACTAATTTGAAATGTATAATTTTGCGGTCTTTTTAGCATGACCTATAAATGTCCAAATGTGCTCAAATTTTTTAAATGATCTATTCACAAGATGTTTAAGAAGATAAAGAGATTAGAATTTTGAAAAAAAAATATGACATCATGAAAAACTACTTGAGCATATTCTGCTCTGAATACACTCGAGTGTATTGTAGCTTAACTTATATATATATATATATATATATATATATATATATATATATATATATATATATATATATATATATATATATATATATATATATATATATATATGGCCAATCTTTAATACTCGCGCGGGTAGTTACCCGCAAACACTTCCTGATATTTTTTTTAATTTCATTTTCACAATTGTAGAGGAGTATTTTATCTACCTCTCCAAAAAATTTGAACCAAAAATAATTTCATTAGCCCCCCCAAAATCAAAAACCCCGTCCATATATTTACTGATTGTATATTTTCTACACAGTTACTCTTTTACTCTCAGAGTTACTCTATATATCAATACAGTTACTCTTTTTATTCAAAAGTGTTACTCTAGTAGACCATATAGTTACTCTTTTAACCCCGAGTTACTCCAGTGGGTAGCAAAAATTTGGCCACCCGCACGGGTAACGAACAGCATATATATATATATATATATATATATATATATATATATATATATATATATATATATATATATATATATATATATATATATATATATATATATACATATATATATATATATATACATATATATATACATATATATACATATATATACATATATATATATCTATATATATATATATCAGTGTATCAGATATCTGCAAAATTTTAGGGGTTCATTATTTTTCTAAAGCAAAACATACACTTCATTCAAGTTATATCTTTTTAGTTTTTAAAAAGTTTATTATTTTTAATTCAATTAGAATATCTAAATGCGTGCATGATTTGTTGATTTCATGTTAATGTTTTTAATTTAATCAATTTATTTATAAATTTTTCTAATTATTTAGTTCAATTCATAATAATCTAAACATACTCTTGATATTAAGGTCGTTAACAAGGGTAAAATCTTTATAACGTTCTATGCATTGTGCTTATAGTTTTGATGTCTAATATTAAAGTTTAGTGTGCACATAATCATCTTTGTATGACTACTGCCAGATATTGTTTCATATGAGTGTTTTCTAAAAATCTATGCATATTCCTAAGGTGTTTCACGTCCAATATTAAAATTTCATGTGTGCAAAATCATTTGCAATAAGTATGTAGTATGTTTAAACACAATAAAAACTAAGTTATAAACTTCATGTGTATAACATAGAATAAGATCACTAATAAGGATATGATTTTTATAACGTTCTATGCATGATCCTTATTGTTTTTATGTCTAATATTAAAATTTAGTGTGCACATAATCATCTTCGTATGACTACTGCCACATATTGTTTCATATGAATATTTTCAAAAGATCTATGCACATTACTTAGGTGTTTCACATCCAATATTAAACTTGCATGTGTGCAAAATAATTTGCAATAAGTATGTAGTATGTTTAAATATAAAAAAACTAAGTTACAAACTTCATGAAAGTAGCATAGAAGACACTATGTATATACTTCATATGAAATACTTTTTATCTATCAATACATTTTGACCTAGTGAATGATTTGTATAGCTCGTTCATCGCATTAATAAAACCAAATTATGAATGAAACGACTATATTTTGACATTTACAATTATTTGATATTTATGTAATTACAAATATTTTATTCACACATTAATTTTATGTTGATACTAATTAAATATGTAAAGCATTGTAAATTTGTAGCATTTGCCATTAGCATGGGAGATTATATAATCAACAATTTTATATATCTAATGAAGTGGAAGAAATCATTATGATTACATAAAACTATGATTTCCTTTCATTTTATTACTTCTATATTTGATAAAGAAAAGAAAGTAACTTAAATTTTATTATTGTAAGATTAGATGTGATATTATCAATATAAACAATAATATTTATTGATTGTATACTTGGCAAAACATAACTTTGAACATAGTTTTGATGATACTAAATAATGAAAGAAAACAATGAACGTCAATACTTTAAATAGTTGCAAATGTTTCTTTCTTAGAAAATATGAATTTATGTAAAAGAATTATTTTGTTTAGGTTCTCAATATCAATTTTTTTCTCACTTTATTTTATTTATCATTGTATACCAAATTATACATTTTAATTCAGCTTGACAATTTAAGGTACAGTTGTTTATTTTTTGTTTGTCAATATCCAACTTTTTCTTTATTTATATCCAGCTTAGTAAATCATTTATAATAAAAAATATCCAAATGAGGGTATATACTTGATTCAGAATAACATTGATAAGTTTTTTTTTTTATGCTCACGACGTGTTACTCTTCTATTAGAACCGAAAAACCAAAGTTGTACAGAGAAGGCCTTGGACAAGGTGTCCAAAGACTAACAACAAAACTGCTCACAAGCGAGCAACAGAAAACTGTAAAACAGAACAGAACAAAAATAAGCTATACACATGCTAAGCCAGATCAGAAAACCAGAGGACAAGCCCTCAAACAGCAGCTCCAAACCAGAAAGAAACTCCAACCAAAAAAAGCTCCATCCAAAATTAAAGATCCAATCCAGAACACAGCTCCATTCCAGAAAATAAAAACGGACATCAGCTATAAGGATCTCTGCATACTCTCCTCCACACAGCATCAGACCTTCAGCAAAAGCCTTCCATGAACAACTAACAGAGGCTATAAACATCACTACAGACCCTCTCCCATAAACTTGCAGCTTTAACCCGCCTACCTACAAACAACCTGCTATTCCTTTCCAACCACAGATGATAGAGAACAACAATACTAACAAACTTCCTCTCTCCACTAAACATAATCAGTTCTTCAGCAGCAACCGGCTTCACACCAAACTTCGTCTTGAACATCTCCCACAAACCAGAGTTGAATGAGCAATTAAAGAACAAGTGTTCAGTAGAATCCTCATCTTCCTGACATAAAGGGCATCTACTAGCAAGATGAAAGCCCACCATATTCAGAAATTTATAACAAGGTAGACGATGTAAGAATAACTTCCAAAGAAAACACACCCAATTCCTGGGCATATTACAATCCCAAGTCCACTTCGCCCAGATCAGACACTCTTTAGATCTTATGAAGATATCCCAACCATCCCTTGTCTTGAAAACATCACGTTTATTGAATTTAATCTTGTCACAACTTCCAGGCTCACCAACAGGGATGTTCTCAAGGATGCTATTCACCTTATCCGCTCCTCTAACATTCGGGTAGCACCATCTTCCATTCACTAAACAAGAGCTGACCTTGCAATATTCCCCCTTACCAAACCTATACACCTACTATTTATCACACAACTCAATCAAGGATTTCTTTCCCGGGAGCCAAGGGTCCTTCCACAACAAAAAAAAGTTGAATGTAAGCATAACGGAATAGAATGGCCAATTCGTCTAACGGAAGACACCAAGATAGTTTGACATTCGATTTGTTAGCGAGAGGTCCCAGGATCGAGCCTAGGCCACATGATGAATAGAAAGGCCATTTTTTTTTAACAAAAAGTATAAAGTAATAGCTGAATATATGTTTTCATGCATAAATGGCGGTAGAAGTCAAGTCGTCTCATTTCTTTTGTATATAGGATATAGAATTTATCAATCAAGCCATCAATATAGATTATTTATGATATAAAAACTCTAGTTTTCGTTTGTAACTTCCTATTAGTCATTTATTGTAGATATTTTGATCATTGTGCTAGAATATCTCAACGACGTCCTTTCATAAACTAATGAATCCATATACATTACTATATCCACATATTATGCGGTAGAAGACCAAGGGATAGTACTAACAGTGTGAAGATGTCATTTAAAAATACCTACATTGTGGCATGAGTGTAACATCTTCTATCCTAAAAATATCTTAACTACGCACTATATGAGAGATCTACTTATGGTTCTACTTTATGTTCATATTCTACCATGAACGTCTTTCTTGTACTTACTACATAGATTATGGGCTGAGTTTTTATTATGGTCATTGTCTTTGCATTGATGCGATTGAAAAATAATACATAGATGACGAAGGTGAATTTTAAGGTGATTCAAATGATGTCGTTGAGTTATCTATCACCACGGCAGGCCTAGATTAATACATGACAATTTTAATTTTTATCTATTTTTCCACCTTTATTCCTCATTGATAGATTCATTTGATGCAAGTTACCATACTTAGACATGACTAATGATCGTGTATAAGTCATGGTGATGTCATATTTTTTTAATGTGAACTCATCTTTTAGGTATAACAATGACACTTTATTATTGACTTTTCTTAATTATATCCTATTTCTCTCAAATACATAAATTCATCTGTCACTTCCATAAAAAATGTAAATTATCGCCTTGAATCTTTGTCTTTAATATATTACCGACATCGGGATAGCTTCTCATCTCTAATACCTTTTATCATGTCTATATTTCTCCTAAAACAAAAAGTAATATTCATATGCTTTTTTTTGCTTTATGAGATACATAGGTTAAGAAAATAGTTTAGGAGCATGATCAAATATCTTTTCTTCAAGTTAGTTTTCCAAACTAGTTTGTTTCTAAAAGTACCAATGTTTTTTCCAAATAAACATATTAAATATGAATGTTATTATAATTAAATATATACTAATAAACTTTAAAAATTAATAGACCCAATCATGACAACAAAAAATGAGAGATATATTTTTTTTATCTACATGTAGAATCTTGATCGCACCTGCTAACATGTATGTCGAACTAATGCTTCAATGTAGTCAGATTAGTGATGACCTTCACAACTTTTATTAACCTGAGGTTACCTCACAATAGTGATTGTCATTGTGAGAAACAATCATGCTCTCTTATTCCATGATTCACTATCCTGTGAATTATTTTATTTTATGTTAACATATAAACTCGGTTTTTTCAAATTTTAGAAATAGAAGAACTATTCAGTATTGTGAAGGGCATTGAACTTACCTTCTAAAATTGAATTCAGCGAAAAAGTGCACATGCAAAATCATAAAAAAATAGTAAAAACACCTAATCAATGAATGTCATTGGTTTTGATGAGTTCCTCTTAAAATATGTGATATTTTGACAATAGTGGATATTATTTGCACTCATTCTAACAATTTACGTATTTATATAATGAATAGAGAGCATTTCTGTATTATCGTATTGTTAGTACTTAATATTTTTACTAACACCTACATGTTGGAATAAATCATAGTTTCTTTTTGAGTTCATGCATGGTAATTTAGCACACGCCATGAGACTATATCTAAGCTTTAATTTTTCCCAATTCATATTTACATGAACATATAAATACACAAATGTATATGTATGTGTGTCTAATATGTTGTGCATGTTGAGCTATACCCCAATATATTTCCAATAACAAAAACAACTAAAAATATTTGATTGTATATGCATAGAACCACACAAAATGATATATTGGATACATATAGTATACTACTTCACAATGATATCAGTCAATTCTGCACTACATGTTTTATTCACCACAAGGTAAATGAAAATAGTGTAACATTGAAACATACCATCGACACCCAAGTCGATGGTATCGAGATCACCACAGGCGCCCAGAATAAAAGAAAGGAAAGCTACCGCTAATCCGCTGGGTCGATACCAGCAGATATGTGTTGGATGTGTTTTGATTTCGATCGGACGGCTGTTGTTATTTGACGACCTAATTAGGGACTTATACCTAATGACGGCCGCCCAGACGTGAGGGGGATCTCATTTTTGGATTGCACGAGTGCCGAGGAGGAGAGAAAGGAGAACGGAGGCCGAGAAGCTCATCCCGGGTGATTCGGACGCTGCCGAAGACAATTTCCACCACCGACAGGCGGGGAAAGCTTGTGTTCTACGCCAAGGATCCACCGGTTCTTCTCCGTTCAGGGGTTTTCCCATCTATTTCACGTTTTTCTTATGAATTCCCCAATTTCTACCATGTATTCGTGTAAGATGAACATGAGAGGCTAAAACCCTCAATCTTTAGGACCGGGAGTAGCCCGAGGATACATTGTATGATGATTTTATATTGATAATTCATATTTTTCTCTCATATCCGTGGTATAAATTCGTTTTCTCTATTGCTATTGTTATGCTTGATCACCATAATAATAAATTAATGCCCTTAATCACTTCGACAGAAGGATTAACGGTTGAAAAGAAACGAATTCTACATTAATTAATAAAACCCTTGACAAAGGAGTTGTAAAATTAATGGTGGGAACTGAGGGACCGATCTTAATGCGCTTAGTTTAGGGGAATGATTACTATGACGATGGAATCAACCTAAATCTAAGTAGTGAATTACACCACGACAGTGGGTAATTCTCATTTCAGGCCACTACCCGGATAGAGAGAGAAGTGTGAGGAATTATATGAAATCTAATACAATGTTGACCCGCGGTGAAACGGCCATCCTAAAGATATCCCTTTTAATTGATTAAATTAACCTTTAATCGATTGTTTTCTTTGTTTGATTTTTATTTTCTTTTAATTTGAACAACAAAACCCTACTTTGTTAATCGGTCTAGCTGATTGCGATTAGTTAGTAGAAGTCTCCAATAATTCACGTATCCCTGAGTTCCACTCGGGCCTCACAAGGCCTATATTACTCGACGCGTATACTTGCGTTTAAGTGCGTAGTAAAATACACGTCAAGTTTTTGGCGCCGTTGCCGGGGACACGGCGAATTATTGGCACTTTGAGTGCTAAGAGCGGCCATTCTAGGCCACATTTTTTTTTATTATTAATTTTAAAACAATTTTAAAAAAAATTCTTTTATTTCTCTATAATTGTGTTGACTCGTTCAAAGCATTGTACTGAACCCCTATTTCCATATTTCAGGTGCTTTGCATGGTGCACACGCGTAGTCGAGACTACGTGAATCACACACCTGAGGTTCCATCTGTGGGACCAGAGGACGAGGACAACTACGAGGAGGAACACCACAGTGATATACATTCTGAATCTGAGCCAGAACAAGAAGAAGTAATGGCTGAAGCACAGACAATATGGGAGAAGATCAAGGCGTCTTCTTCCTCTGCATCAAAGGGGCCTATAAAGAAATAGGGGCTAAACATACCAACCTACAAGATCGATCCAGCATTGATCAATCTGGTCAAATCCAACGCCTTTCATGGGTTGAAGAATGAAGATCCGGTTGCTCACATTAGTCAGTTCGTCGAGAACTGTGATATGGTGAAGATAGATCAATTTCCGCAGGACGTGTTGTACCTCAAGTTATTCCCCAGTTCCTTGGCGGGAGTAGCAAGAGAGTGGCTCCACAACCTTGACGACGAGTTTGTTGAGTCATGGGATCACATGGTGGAGGTTTTCTTCGAGAGGTTCTTCCCTCCTGAGAAGACCAATGATATGATCCGAAAGATCCACAATTTCACCCAACAGGCGGGTGAAACCTATTCTGAGACTTGGGAGCGATTTCAAGTCATGTTGAGGAGATGTCCACATCATGGATTGGACAAGGAAACCCAAGTGAAGATCTTCTACTTTGCTCTCTCCGAGCATGATAGAAGCAATTTGGACTCGGCCGGTTCAGGATTTTTCTTGAACAACACTGATACAAGATGCTGGGAGATATTAAAGAACATGGCTAGGAAACAGTCATGGGGCAACAGAGGTGCAGTAGAACATGTCAAGGCTGCCGGCGACTCCAGAATAGTGAGGGAGCTGAATGATAAGTTAGATCTTCTAGCCAAGAAGGTGTTAACTAAGGAGGAGACATCTAAGGATGAGGAAGCCCAAGTATTGTTCATGCAACAACAGGGATATAGAAACAATGACTATTTATGGAGAAAGGATAAAAAGTTTTCTTGGAAGGATCCGAATAACTTTCTACAAGATCCGGATGCAAAGCCACAACCGAGAGCTGAAGATAAAAATACTGAATTGCTAAGCCAAATGGTCCAGCAAAATCAAGAGATGATGGCCATGTTTGGAAAACAACTGCAATCTCAAGGTGATATTCTAACCAAATTTGGGCAGACGTTGCAAAGCCATGGAGCGCAAATGCGGGCATTGGAAACCACCGTGGCACAGATTTCAAGTGAGGTGGCGGCTATCAAGCACGCCAATCAACATAAACCAGCCGAGAACGCGAATGTGGTTCAAGCGCACCATCAGGTCAAATACATTTCTGTGGTGAGTAATGAAGAAGAATCTCAGGTGCAAGAAGTTGCAGAGGAAAGGAAAATGACGTTCAATGTGAATGCAACACCGGCAATACCATTTCCACGCACGTACTATGGACTGCCGGGTGGAAACCCTTTCTTCAGAAAATCTGATAGAGTTGTGAATATTGTATCTCCACCTGGGCAAAAAGAAGAAGTGCAAGTTTGTGCACATGCGGAGACAAAGAAGGTGGAAGAGGAACCACAACAAGCTGCTACTAATGAGGATGACTTGCAAAAGCACACGTCCGAGATAGTGAGTGAAGCAAGCTTAGGGGAGGTACCCCTGAAAGACTCATATGTGCCTCCTCACAAGCGTGTCAATGCGGCAGATGTGTCAAATCGGGACAATCCAAAGCCGAAGAAGGAGCACCGACACTATAGGAAATTCTTGGAAATATTCCACAAGCTGCATATCAACATTCCGCTGGTGGAGATGATTGAGAAAGTGCCCGCCTACGGGAGGTTCATTAAAGAGATCATCAACAAGAAGAGGTGGATAAATGATGATGAAATTTATTGGTTGAATGAGACGGTGAGCTCGATGATTCATGGGAGTTCACCAAGGAAGAGAAAAGACCCAGGAGGTTTTTACATTCCGTGTTCAATAGGTGGTCAACATGTTTCTAGAGCGCAATGTGATTCTGGCGCTAGTATCAATCTCATGCCTTTGGCTATTTTTCAGAAGCTAGGGTTAAAAGAGATCAAGAATTTGGCTGCGACAATTGAATTGGCAGATGGGTCGACAGTGAGACCCTATGGAGTATGTGAAGATGTGCTAGTTAAGGTTGACAAACTCGTATTCCCGGTGGACTTTGTCGTCATGGACATGCCACCACTCCAAAGCTGTGAAATTCTCTTAGGAAGACCGTTTCAAGCAACGGCGGATGTTGTGACTGCCTTAGGCAGAGGGACTTTGTCCTTGGGTATTGGAGGAAATCGTGTTGAATTCAAATTACCGAATGATCCTCTAAGTGCAGTTCCCAAGGTGAAAAGATTATGATTGTCACACCATCTAGCCTAAGACGTTAAAGAAGGGCGCTTGTTGGGAGGCAACCCAACCATTGGTACCTTAGGATAGTTTAATGTTAGGTGTAGTTTGCTTTTATTTTGTTTACTTTTTAGTTTAAAAATGATACCTTGATCCGTTTGTTAAATGTGCAGGAACAGGCAGGGTCGATACCATCGACACTTCAGTCGATGGTATCGACATGGGTTCAGGTTGACACCAGCAGAAATCGCACTGCGTCGATACCATCGACGGCACCGTCGATGGCATCGACATGGTCACAGGCAGGTCGCAATAAAAGTGTCGATGGTATCGACACCCCAGTCGATACCATCGAGATCTCTGGAGATATTCAGACGAATTTTGCTCAGTCAACTCGATACCATCGACGGCCTCGTCGATGGTATCGACATCATCACAGGTTGAATGCAATAAACGGAGGTGTCGCAATAAAAGCAAGTCGATACCATCGACACCCATTGATGGCATCGACGGACATGTCACCGATCCGCATGAAGACATCGACGACGATCGCAACAGCCACGTCAGCGATCCGGGTGCTGCGTCGATACCATCGACTTCTGTCGATGGTATCGACCCGTCAGCAATCCGGGTTTCTCGATCCAGCAAACGTCAGCCGTCGATACCAGCGACAGCTGCGGCTACCCGCGAGACGTGTCGATACCATCGACCCGCGTCGATGGTATCGATGGGTCAACAGGGGCGCCGATCAAGTCTATTTAAGGGGACTTGCAACGTCATATGACATCACACCCTCAGAGCAAGTATCTCCCATTGCGCCGAGCACTCCCCCGAGCCCTCTACACCTACGGAGAAGCGTCATCGAGCGAAGATCTTCACCGAGCGGAGAATTTCTCTCCGTCTTCACCAAGCTCTTTTCTCCCAATCTCATTCTTCTCGCAATCATGGTGCATACGGGCAGAGCATCTTCATCAAGCGCGCACCCCAGGGAGATCGAGGAGTTTGTTCCTCCTCCAACCGCTTCCATCTCTCGTCCACGCCTCATTCATGCCAACATGGATGTAAGGAAGGTATACGAGGAGATAATGAAGCGGAAGTTCGAGGCTACCCGGTATGTGGACCGGGGAATGATCAGGGACCTGGGATTCGAGGCCGACTTGGCCTATGTGTTGGCCGGGCAAGCGCGGCACACCGGTCGCATATATGAGATGGACTGTCATGCGGATGGGCAGCCGTTCTTTGCCGAATGGCCCACATACAAGGAACTGGTGGCCGAGTTCATGGCGTCTCTTGATATTTGCGTCGTACCAAATGACGTGGTGCCATCGGACCAGACGTGGATCCAGGGAAGGGTGTCCTTCTGACTCTTCAACAACAATTACAACATCACGTTGAAGCAGTTCAATGCCATCTTCAACTGGAACCACATCCGCCACGATCACCGACGCCCCGACGCCCGCACCGACTACGACAAAATCTTTGCCGAGCTAGTTACAGTGCCGGCAGGGAAGACCGTGAGCTACCACAATGCCGCGGTAGCTGATTTTGAGCACCCGTTCGTCCGGGTATTGCATAGGATGCTTAGCTTGACCTTCTTCGGGCGGAGCGATCTTGCTTTGAGCAAGTTTCAAGAGAGCGACTTGTTCTTTCTGTACGCCCTCCTGAAACGTCAAGAGTGCAACTGGGGAGCATTCTGGTTACAACGTGTCATGGCGGTGAAGCGGAGCACAAGGAAGGCTCCAATTCATTTTGGTGGTTTGGTCACTGGGTTGGCGCTTTACTTGGGGCTGAACTTTCAGTCCATGACTCCGATTTCTACGCGGAGTAAGGTGAATGTGCAAGACTTGCACCGTTCAAACCTCATTCTTATCCGGGACGGGTTGGCGTACGCTCATTGCCACGTCAACCAAGCTTACCAGGAGGCATCCCTGCCGGACGACGTCTTCCACATCAAGGGCAAGCAGCATTTCCGATGGCCCATCATAGCCATCGAGTCCTCGGAAGAAGAAGGCGGAGGTGAAGACCAAGAAGGCGAGGCTGAGGAAGACGAGGAGGCTTTCACACCTCTTCGAGCACGCGTGGCACCACGGAAGCGTCCTAGGATGCACCCGGGTGCATCTTCATCATCTCAGCCCCCGCCGCCATCACCACAGCAAGAGCAGCCAGCTGCGGATCCCTACTCCATGCAAGGGATGTATACCATGCTGCAGGACATCCAGCAGACGCAGCACCAGCATATGACTTTGTATACCGGCATCCATGAGACAACGGGCTGGTTGCTTGATAATCAAAGGGCTATGTTCGAGGACGAGCGGCTCATCCTCGCCAACCAAGAACAAATGCACAACCGGTTGCAGTGGATAGAGACGCAACAGGAGCCCTTCTTCGACCACTACTGGAGTCGAGACTACTTTGGAGGTTATCCACAGCCTCTGTCGAGGACCCAATATGATCCAAGCTTCCAGGGGAGTACCCGTCTTGGGATCCTACGGCACCACAATACCCACCACCGCCTCCGCAAGATTGATCAGGGTATCACTGTTCCACCCTTAAGTTAGTCTTTGACTATGAGGCCATAGTCGGATTCAAGCTTAGGGGGGTGACTGGAACAGCTCTATCTTCTATCTTTTCTTTAGTTGTTTTTGCTTTGTTATTTGTTCTTGCAATTTTAGTGTTTGTTTAGGATCCACATCTATCTAGTGTAATTGTGGATGTCGTAAAAAATTGTCATCTCGATGTTTTCATGGGAAATTAAGGGAATTTTAAAATTTTTCTGTGTCATTTGGATAGCTTTACTTGGTTGTCTCTGGGAAACTTATTCTATGAAAATGATTGATTTTGTCAACTTTGAAGCAATATGTCATACCCACACCCCCATTGACTCATGGAAAGTGGATAGTAACGGTTGTTTGAGCCTAACCTAATCAAATGGTAATGAGACCTTAATCAGATGTAAGAGAAAGAACCCTTTAAACTACTACACATGTCAGTAAGGAGGGACACATAATTTTCTTCTAAGGTTCAGTCACTTAATCTTGTGATCATTCCACCCCATTTCCTTTAATCCACCCAAGAATTGGAAGTAAAGTGCAGTTTCAATTTCTTTTGCGTGCATGGCATGTAGATAGGTTTTGCATTGTTATTTTCATGTTTTTGCATCGAATAATGAAAAAAAAATATATAGTGATACATGCACATTACCCTTAGGTGCATGTCATGTAGTTGCACTCACAATTTCATGATTTTCATGCATAAGCACACCATGTATCTCAGTTTTCCTAAATAGGTGCTCTAATTTGTTCCATACCCTCGAAATAAAGCAAAGATCTCCAATTGGAAAGAAAATGGCCTTATACATGTATCTCTAAGCAATTATGGATATATGGGCAAAGAAAAAAAAACAGAAGAAAAAATTCTGGAAACATGAAAAAAATGTTAGAAAAGAATTAGAAAAAAAAGAAAAAAAAAGAGAGTTGGAAAGAAAAGGAATAAGAGGGAGAAAGGAATGATATCACTTGTATAATAGGGGAATTGAGTACATGATGTGGCTTGAGTAGATTTCTATCTCATTTTGAGGTAGAAGGTTAGTGCATGCATCATTCCACCCACTTTTAGGCAGTAGGGCATTCTTAATATGCATTTGCATCATTTAGGGCATTTTGTTATATGCATACTGAAACTGTGTAACGCTTCCAAATTCTTCCATGAACCACCCATTCCATCCACCCGTTGCTCGGATTGGTAGTCCACCGTGATTTTCTCCTCACTCATGTGTATAAGGAGGACGGCTTCCATGTAGATGGTAGTTAGGGCGAGCAACGTAGTTTAGGTGATCACAAGATGCACCATGGCTGAATCGGCGAACTTTATTATGTTAACTGCCCTATGTGATAGTGTTCATCGGTTTGAAGGATAATTTCTTTTATTGATGGTTATTGTCGCGCGCCTATAGGGTAATTACTGTTCTGTGATTAAGGTAGGCCGGTTTGAGAACGTCCAGTGGGAGTCATGGGTGATGTGGGTTTGTATTTTGATTGTTAGTTGACATTCGCAATTCTATTCTAAGGATTAGTTGCTCGAGGGCGAGCAATGTTTAAGCTTAGGGGAGTTTGATGCAATGATTTTGAGTCGCATTTATAGACCGATTTCATATGTGTTTTGTGCCTTAATTACTCATTTTCATGGATATTATTGCATAATTCACTTTATTTGGTCTTTGCCATCATTTTATATCAAATCCCCTTTATTTCATTATTTTAAGCATTATTGATCATCTTATCATAAATTGTGTAGATTTATTTGGTCTTGTTGTGCAATTTCAGGAAAAACAAGTATCTACATCCGTCGATACCATCGACGGATGTCGATACCATCGACCAAGCCACAGGTTGTCAGCCGAGAAGAGCAATACAGAGTCGATACCATCGACACCCAAGTCGATGGCATCGAGATGTCTCCAGGCTGCTGGCGAGGATGAAGTCGATACCATCGACGCAAGTCGATGCCATCGACACAAGGAGAGCTACAGCGTCGCTAAACGACAACAACCGACGCTAAAGGAGTCGATACCATCGACACCCAAGTCGATGGTATCGAGATCACCACAGGCGCCCAGAATAAAAGAAAGGAAAGCTGCCGCTAATCCGCTGGGTCGATACCATCGACCCGCGTCGATGGTATCGACGCCGGCAGATATGCGTTGGATGTGTTTTGATTTCGATCGGACGGCTGTTGTTATTTGACGACCTAATTAGGGACTTATACCTAATGACGGCCGCCCAGACGTGAGGGGGATCTCATTTTTGGATTGCACGAGTGCCGAGGAGGAGAGAAAGGAGAACGGAGGCCGAGAAGCTCATCCCGGGTGATTCGGACGCTGTCGAAGACAATTTCCACCACCGACAGGCGGGGAAAGCTTGTGTTCTACGCCAAGGATCCACCGGTTTTCTCCGTTCAGGGGTTTTCCCATCTATTTCACGTTTTTCTTATGAATTCCCCAATTTCTACCATGTATTCGTGTAAGATGAACATGAGAGGCTAAAACCCTCAATCTTTAGGACCGGGAGTAGCCCGGGGATACATTGTATGATGATTTTATATTGATAATTCATATTTGTCTCTCATATCTGTGGTATAAATTCGTTTTCTCTATTGCTATTGTTATGCTTGATCACCATAATAATAAATTAATGCCCTTAATCACTTCGATAGAAGGATTAACGGTTGAAAAGAAACGAATTCTACATTAATTAATAAAACCCTTGACAAAGGAGTTGTAAAATTAATGGTGGGAACTGAGGGACCGATCTTAATGCGCTTAGTTTAGGGGAATGATTACTATGACGATGGAATCAACCTAAATCTAAGTAGTGAATTACACCACGACAGTGGGTAATTCTCATTTCAGGCCACTACCCGGATAGAGAGAGAAGTGTGAGGAATTATATGAAATCTACTACAATGTTGACCCGCGGTGAAACCGCCATCCTAAAGATATCCCTTTTATTTGATTAAATTAACCTTTAATCGATTGTTTTCTTTGTTTGATTTTTATTTTCTTTTAATTTGAACAACAAAACCCTACTTTGTTAATCGGTCTAGCTGATTGCGATTAGTTAGTAGAAGTCTCCAATAATTCACGTATCCCTGAGTTCGACTCGGGCCTCACAAGGCCTATATTACTCGACGCGTATACTTGCGTTTAAGCGCGTAGTAAAATACACGTCATAGTTATTCTATTTGTCCCTTAAGTCTCACCTTTAATTGTTGCATTCTGTGTATGGGCTTGAAAAACAAATTGTCCTCCATTTCCTCAAGAAGAAAAGAGGCTTCCATGAGAATATCATATGAAATGAAAATCTTTTTAACACTTGACAATTTTAGTATTTTTTATTAGAGAATGTACATTTCACAAGATATCAGAGCTATTAATAATGACATAGTTTCATGTGTCTTAAATTGACCCCTATAATGACCTTTCACCACATGATTTCTCGATTATGGGTAGCTTATATGGGAAAAATGAATGTCACTAGAAATAATGAAAGTTGATTAAGAAAATGATACCATGATCTGACCTTAATGTGAACTCAATTTTTATCAATGAATCTTGGAATCAAATAATCATACTTGACCTTTCATATCATGCAAGCTTCATTTAACCAAAATATGACTACTTGCTCCTTATGTTTGAGGTAAATGATAAAAAAAATTATGATATGGTGAAATAAGAATGACTTATATCTTATACCTCATTTTTATGAGGTCTCTATTTGATTAATAACTATGTTGAACTATTTTTTATTAAACCTCAAACATAGTTAAGCAAAATTTGTCCCTATTTGATACACATCATGATTATTCCATCAAAATTTTAATCCTAATGACTCACAAAATCATGATGTAAGGCTATGATACAAAAAGTAGTTTTTCTATTAAATATTGATGCCTTTTGCAATCTCGATTTTGAAATGCTGATTATGGGCCTAGATTTTCCACTATTATGCTCTAATTCCTCAAATGCCTATACCACTACCGTGATGATGAAAGGAAAGGAATGCAAATATTAAATCGACATTGTAAAATCTTGACATTGTTGCCCTATTATGATTTTGAATTTTTATCTTATGACCTTGTAGAATATGATTTGATGATTGTTACTCTCCATATTTTGGATCGTGACCAATGTTGGTAATGTTATAGCTTAGGGTAGTAGTTGACTCATGACTCCCCTAACATAGGCCACATCCCTATTATAACTACCTCTAAGCTTTCACCTTGTTGATTATTTAGAGTTTGGAAAGGTATAACCTTTCACCCAATTTGTATTGGTTGACCTAAGCCTAATAGGTTAAACCCATAGTTGATACTCGATCTTGAATATTCATTTAATAATGACCTTGATATACGACAATGTTGACTATAGCTTGTGGTTGACTTCCTAGATAGACCTAGGCCTAAATAATTCATCAACCTTGGATACCTTGATAATTAAATCTTGATATGTTGCTCTAATATTGCTGAATATTGTTGCTTGAAATTGAATATAGATGAGTGATCTCCCCCAAGGTCTAAATAGGAATCTAAACCCTAGCTTCAAAATTCCGGATCTATGACTTTTGATGTCCAAAAATCTCGACTCTTGATACTGATATATAATATTGTGACTCATGGTCATAAAATCTCAATAATGATACAAATCCTATGATCACACTATTTGGATATTGAGATATATGACTAAATACTTCAAAATCCCAAATCTTGAAATTTTTGAAATGATGACTATTTTGACTCTTTTGGTGTATGACTTAGGATTTAGCTCTCATTAGGACTAGGGTGGGATATCCCATTGATTTTTAGCTTGAAATCATGATATTGAAAGTATGATGTTGTCTCAAAATGTTGAAATATGAAATCTTAAATTATCAATGTATAACCCCACCTATGCCAATGTAGAAGGTAAGACTCTCAGATATTGGGATTGAAAGTCACCTTGTACACTTGATTCAAGGACACTATTTGATTCACCTAAAATATTATCTCTTCAAATTTGTGACCAATAGGATGCTCCATATTTGGTACTCATATGATGACTTTGGACAATATATGCATTGACCTTGATAGTCTATTACTCGATGCTGAAATGGTGTTAGTACCAAGTTGGTTATGATATGGATCATGGAATCCCAATTATGATAATTGTATTATTAGAACTTTGATGATATAAATTTGATTACATAGTTGAGGAGAGTATATGATCTGGTTTTTTATAGTCTCAATTTTGAGGTTCTCTTGAATTTTGGGGACAAAATTCCTTTTTAAGGAGGGAAGGATGTGACAAATTGGATATTTGCATAATTAGGGATTAATTAATCTTTTGACCTAATTATACTCACTCATGGCCCACGATCATTTTCATGGCTTCATAATCAATATGGATACTCAAAATCGAAATATGGTGATCAATGTGGACTTTATACACATTATAACATCACAAGTTTGATTAATGCATCACCTTGTCCAAAGAAGCAAATTTGTCAATCAAACTTCATCATATCATTCTCAAACTTTTTTTCAACATTCTCCATATTTTTGTGAAGCTATAATCCAAATTTCATCTCATTTGGACATTTCTACTATTTACTATGATTTCTTGAAGTTATGTGCTCAAAATCCCTTATTATTTGCTCTTTTTCTTGACTTTGCCACGTCAGCGATCCATACAAAGGAACTGGGGTGATTGTTGGCCCTTGGATCTTCTTCTTGCAGATCCAGGCCTCATCCAATGTCTGTGAGGTCATCATCAACCTCCCGCAATCAACGGGGAAATGCCCGTCTCGTGAATTCGAAATCAACCAACCCTAGTTTAACCAACATTCATGCTTGGTTGTGCCGCCAATAGGACTCCCTAAATATCACACCCCACTTAGGCGGCCATGGCCTCCACCCCTAGCTCGGTTAGCCCTAAATTCTACCTCTTAACACAATAAAAGGCCCCCTTGAGGTCTGCATCAGTCACCCCTTGCATGAAACATTACTCTTTCTCTCTCATTTGGCCTCAAACACCTTGATTCATTGTCATTTTCTACTTCTAGATCAGCATCGTCGCAGATGGCCCTTTGGGCATTCTCTCTCCTCACCTCCTCGCCCATGTTCTCGGATCGCATTGAGTTTGCGAGGCGAAGCCAAACTCGGTCGGCATTCTCACTTCCTCTGTACTCCCCTCCTGCTCCTGAACCCCCTCCACTCTGGCGAGCCTGCCGCCTTGCCATCGTGGCTCGCATGAGGCTCTGCACAGATGGGAGACAGGGATCCCAAACTACTGGTCTAGATGAGGAAGGACCCAGTCCACCAAACCAGCCCAAACCATCTAATCAAAGAGAGTGAACCGACCAAATTGAAGATCTGAACTGAGGTCACAAGCCCTTTGAACCAGCCACTCGCTTGTGCCTACATGGAAAGGATGTTGGGTTTTAGGGGAGATAGAGAAGGCAGCGAAAACAAAATTTTTCTTCTCCCAAACCTAGAATAAAGGAATCACGTCAATGTCTATACAATAGGAAGGATAGTTTGCAAAGTCATACCTTGTCCCAAGGCTTGCTCGGCGACATAACCTCGTGGCTTGCGCGGTCTTCACCTCCGGTCTTGGACGGTGTCTGTGCAGCTCCTGGTCTCACCGAGACTGTTGGGATTGACAACTGTCCTCTGAGCGGCAGAAATCTCATGCCTCTGTAGTAGTCCACACAGACCACCTAGAACTTCGATCTCCTTGTCCCATAAGGAATCACAAGGAGTCACACCCTCCTGTCTGCGTACTAGTCACCGACACACTCTCCTACAACTAGTCGCTTTTCTACAGTTGTCTTTCCCTTTCTGTGCCTCCCTTATCCAGGTAGCACTTGCTCGGGCTCTCTCGGATACCACAACTAGAGAGAACGACAACTTTACAGAGAAATGGGTGTTCTGAGTTGTTGTTCCTGAGAAGCCCCCACTACCCCTATATATATAGGAGGGTCATGGTACATGGTTCTCTACCCCGGGCAATGTGGGATTAAATCCGGAGTAGAAGGGTTCGAGATTTTCCACAAAACAACCAACTGCGCTAGTCGAACCGATCATTTCAAGCCTGAACCGATTGGTTGGGGACCTGAGTCGATCAGTTCACACCTGAACCGGTCAGTTGGGACACCTGAGCCAAAAGGTTCAACAATAAGCCGATCGGTTCGTGGTCCTGGTCCAACACGAATTGACTTTCATGTTTGTTTCCAACTAATGAAATATTAGTCCTTGTCCAAATCAAATGTGTACATGTGAAACAAATGTATATTTGCAAAAAGAGTCTTCTGACTTTCCAAACGATCTTCGTTGGTCACACGAATCGATCGGTTCAACAATTGAGTTGATCATTTCAGTGACACATGAGCCAATCGACTCACCACTTCAGCCGATCAGTTCATCAACCTGAGCCGATCGGTTCAACCTTGTGAGCCGATCGGTTGGGGCAGTAGACTGTGAAAATCAGTCAATTGTAGTTCCAATCAATTTGATACTCTTAATCATCTGGTCGAACACCTTGAACGCTATGATCTTGAGCTATCAATTGATTAAGTGTTTAATTGAACTACTAAACTCCTTTAGCAATCAAATTAAACATCGTTTGTGGATAAACTCCTCTTCCAAATTAAATCCTATGTGTGTGACCTTGCATGCCCATTTCACGTTGGTAGTGAAAGTCCATAACACTTATGACTTCACAAGAAAAGAGCGGTGCCTAGTCGCACATCAGTACTACCCAAGTGAAATAGAAAGTTGGAGAATAACTTTCAATCCTACAATTTGTGAATGGTGTTACAGCAAATGTATAATTCCTTTATCTCTGATATCCCGAATGAACTCAAGGCATGGAATAGTCATCCTGTCAACGTTCATTCACTTTCTTGATCTCAGAGTAGACTGGAGGAGATATGTATGACATCAATATCACATACTAATTCATACATGCGTGCGCACGCCTATCTCAATCCTACTCATCAAGTGGCCATGGATATCAAAATCCCTCAAGAGGGACAAATCCCATATCTATCACTCACCCCTCAAAAGCCCCATGTGTCAAAGCCAACCAATCATCACCTTTATAACAACCCATGTTTCAGGACTGCGTTTGATGATGTCAAAGTGTACCCAATGACATGTGTTGAGTGTAGTGATTTCAGGTCAAAGAATCACATTCACCACCATCACTGTGAGAACTGACTGTGACTACCATGTCATGGTTTCATGTGTAAAACTCACGGTGGGTCTGTCCGGTACACTTGTTCTCTAACAAGTACCTATGTGTTTGGTTTGATATCTCCATATCATGACTAATTGACATGCTTTTTACGTGCGTAGAAATGCAAGTGTACGCGTCAATGTAATATAGGCCATTGTGAGGCCCGAGTCGAACTCAGGGATACGTGAATTGTCAGAGACTACTACTAACTACTCGCAATCAGCTAGATTGATTAAAGAGTTGGAAGTTGTTGTTAAAATGAAATAAAACAAAACAAAGAAATCGATTAAATGTTTGGTTTAATCAATTCAAAATGAGATCTTTAGGATTGTGGTTTCACCACGGGTTTTCATTGTATTAAATTATATTCAGTTATTCAAATTTATCTCTCTATCCGGGTAGCGGCCTGAAATCAGAATTGCCCACTGTCGTAGTACAATTCACTACCTATATCTAGGTCGGTTCCACCGTCATAGTAACATATACCCTAAACTAGGTGCATTAGAATCAATCTCTCGGTATCCACCATTAACCTTACACCACCTTGTTCAAGGGATTCGTCAATTAATGTCAATTTCGCCTCTTTTCAACCGTTAATTCTTCTTTCAAAGTAATTAAGGGCATTAGATTATTATTATGGTGATCAAGCATAATAATATAATTGAGAAAAAAAAATTATACCATGGATTTAAGAGATAAAATATGAATTACTATGATAAAATTGTCATACAATGAATTCTCGGGCTACTCCCGATCCTAAAGACAAAGGGGATTAGCCCCGCATGTTCATCTCAGAGCAAAACATGGAGTAGAAAAAGGGAAACATGGAGAAAAACGTGATTGAGTGGTGAAACCCCTGAACTGAGATGATCCAAGCAATCCTCGGCGTAGAATACGCATTCTCCCGCCTGTCGGTGGTGGAAATCGTCTTCTTCAACGTCCGGATCAGCTGGGGCGTGCTTCTGGGCTCCGTTCTTCTCTCCACACCTTCTCGGAACGTGTGGAGCGGCTAATGACGTGATAGATTTCTCTTGGCCGCCGTCATTAGGTATAATTCCCGAGTTAGGTCGCCAAATAATCACAGCCGTCGAATTTAGATCCATCTAAAGAAAACTTGTATCTGACGGTGTCGATACCATCGACGCGGGTCGATGGTATCGACCTGGCGTGATATCGGCAGTTCTTCTTTTCTCTTGTCTTTGCGCCTGATGCTATCTCGATACCATCGACGAGGGTCGATGGTATCGACAAACCTGTAGCGATGGTGTTGTCTTTTTGTGTTGCTGCAACTCCACTTGTCGATAGTATCGACATATGTGTCGATAGTATCGACTCACTTCTTGCCAGCAACTTGATGGTAAATCGATACCATCGACTCTCCTGTCGATAGTATCGACTTTCTTCTGCTCCTTGTGGCTGGCAACCTGTGGTCCGGTCGATGGTATCGACCGCTGTTGATGATATCGACAGAAGCAGATACTTGTTTTTCCTGAAATTACAACACAAAACCACATAAGCCTACACAAAACATATTCTTTTAATAATTTATGCTCAAAATACTGAAATAAGGGAGATTTGACATAGAGAAGTAGCATAGACCAAAGTAGATGAATTATGCAACATTAACCACAGAAATGACTAATAAATGCATAAAACACATATAAAACAAGTCTATAAATGTGACTCAAAATCATCGCATCAAACTCCCCTAAGCTTGAACATTGCTAGCCCTCGAGCAACTAAACCTTATAATAGAATTGCCAGAGTCAACTAAAGAACAAATCATCACAACAGACATCCCATATGATCCCCACCGGACATTCACATTCCGGCCCTCACTAACCATAGAATGATATTTACCCTAAAGGCGACAGTAATCATCCATAAAAGATATCTACCTCAAAACTGATGAACACTATCACATAAGGCAGTTAACATAATACAATTTGCTGGTCCAAACTTGGTGCATCTTGTGATCTCCTATACTACGTTACTCGCCCTAACTACCATCTACATGGAAGCAGCTCTCCTGATATTCACAAGTGAGGAGAAAATCACGGTGGCCTACCAATTCGAGCAATGGGTGGATGGAATGGGTGGCTCATGGAAGAAATGGAAGCATTATAAGGTTTCAACATGCATAAAACAAGAATGCCCTAAATGATGCATTTGCACATGAAAAATGCCCTAATGCCTAAGATTGGGTGGAATGATGCATGCACTAACATCCCGTCTCAAAATGAGATGGATATCTAACTGAGCTACATCATGTACTTACTCATCTTAAGATGTAGGTGAGATTATGTTCCTTTCTCCCTCTTATTCTACTTGCTTCTTAATAACTTTCTTTTTCTATTTTCATTTTTTTTTCAAATTTTTTTTCCAGGCCCTTATATCCACAATTGACAATGAATAATTTATTGGGCTTACTTTTTCTGCATAACATAAATATTTGAACTATTTAGAAGGTATGGAACAATTTAATTCACCATTAAAGAAGAATTGAGGTACATGATATACTCTATGCGTAAAAATTATGAATGCAACTAAATGACATGCACCTAAGGATAATGTGCATGTATAACTATTCTATTTTTTAATGCAAAACATATGAAAGTGGTTGCAATGCAAAACCCATCTACATGAGATGCAATCAAAAAGGTTAAAACCGTAAAGTACTTCCAATTCTTATTGTGGATTGTGAAAAACAATTGGGTGGAAAGATCACAAGACTAATTGACTGAACCTTTAAAAAGTATTATATGTCCCTCCTTACTGACTTGTGTAGAAGTTAAGAGGTTTCTCTGTCTTACTTCAAATTAGAGTCTCATTATCATTTGGTCAGCTTAGGCTCAAACAACCAATTCCGTCCACTTTTCATGAATCATTAGGAATGTACAGTTGTGACTTTCTGTTTTAAAGTTGACAAAACCAATCATTTTCTTAAGTTATGTGCTCAAAGTTGAACAACACTCAAGCTTGCGAACACTCAAAATTTTTTAATTTTCCCTTAATTCCCATGTACAAGCTAGTGACATGACACATGACTTAAGACATCCACAATTACACTAGATAGAACGTGGATCCTAAAAACAAACTAAGATTGCAAGAAATAAATGACAAGAACAAACAAAATAAAACTAAAAACTGAGAAAATAAAAGATAGAGTTGTTCCAACTACCCCCCCCCCCAAGCTTGAATTCGACTATGGCCTCATAGTCAAAAACAATCTTAAAGGTTGGAACAGAGATACCGATTTACTCTTCTGTTGGAGGCGGGTACTGTGGAGTCGTAGGGTCCCAGGATGGGTACTCCCCCTGAACGTTCGGATCAAACTGGGGCATAGGTGGAGGTTGTGGATACCCCCCAAAATAGTTCTGACTCTAGTAGTGATCATAGAAAGGTTGTTGTTGCATCTCCATACTATGCAACCTGTCATGAATCTGTTGTTGGTTTCCAAGGAGGAGGCGCTCATTCTCGAAGATCACCCTTTGATTGTTAAGTAACCGGTTCATAGTATCCTGAATACCGGTATAAACTATAGTATGATGCTGCTGTGTCTGCTGTATGTCCTGTAGCATAGCATACATGCCTTGCATAGAATAGACATCCTCGCTTGGCTGTGAGGGCGGTGGTGGTGGCGGAGGCTGCGAAGATGAAGATGCACATGGATGCATGCGAGGACGCTTCCTAGGTGCCACTCGTGCCCGAAGAGGATTGTAGGTCTCCTCTTCCTCTTCAGCCTCGTCGTCATTGTTTTCATCGTCGTTGCCGCCGTCTTCATCGGAGTCAGCAATGGCTATGATAGGCCATTGGAAATGTTGCGCCCCTTCGATATTGAAGATAGGATCAGGAAGAGAGCATTCTTGGTATGCATGGTTTACATGGCAATGAGCATATGGTAAACCATCTCGCAGCGGGATCAAGTTGGATCGGTGAAGATGTTGCATATTAACCTTGCTTTGGCTGGAGAGAGGAGTCAAGGTCAAGAAGTTCAGCCCAAGATATTGAGCCAGCGGGGTGATGAGTCCTCCAAAATGAATTGGAGCCTTCCACGTACTCCACTTGACCGCCAACACTCGCTGCAGAAAGAAAGCTCCCCAGTTGCACTCTTGACGCTTGAGTCGCTTGTGCAAGAAGAATAGGTCCGACTCCTGGAATTTGCTAAGGGACAGATCACCCCTAGCAAATAGATTGGAACTCAGCATCTGGTGGAGAATCCGTGCGAACGGATGCTCGAAGTCAGCTACAGCTGCATTGTGGTAGCTTACCGATTTGCCCGGCGGCACCGTCACAAGCTCGACGAAGATCACGTCGTAGTCGGTACGGTTGTCCGGCCGCCGGTAGTCAGACCGCGAACGATTCCAGTTGTAAATCTCATTGAACCGGCGGAGTGTAAAATGGTAGTCATTGTTGTACAGCCGGAAAGACACCCGACCCTTTATCCACTCGCGATCGGTGGCTATGATGTCGTTTGGCACGACACAGATGTCCAGTGACGCCATGAATTCTGCTACCAGCTCCTTGTAAGTAGGCCATTCATTGAAGAACGGCTGGCCATCATCATGGTACTCCAGCTCATCGGGTGTCCTACTCGTGTGATGCGCCTGCCCCTTCAGAACATAGGCCAAATTGGCCTCGAATCCCAAGTTGCGGATCATTTCCCGCTCAACATAACGGGTCGACTCGATTTTCCTTTTCAGAATCTCCTCATAGATCTTCTTGACCTCCGTAGACGGATGAAAAATCCGCAGGTGTGGAATCGACGCAGTCGGTGGTAGCACGAACTCTGGGATGTCCATCGGTTTGGCGCGCGAAGAAGATGCACCAGCAACATGCACCATGGTTGCGGAAGAAGGAGTAGAGAAAGAGCTCGGTGAAGATCGGAGAAGGAAATCCACGCTCCATGAAGAAGATGCTCCTAGATGCTCGTCGCCGGACTCAGATTGATCTGGAGGACGCTCGGTGCAAGTGGAGAAGAATTGCTCTGGGGTTGTGACGTCATATGACGACAATCCTTCTCATATATAGCTGACGCCGGCGCTGCTGTGTGCCCGTCGATACCATCGACGCAGGTCGATGGTATCGACACACGTAGAACAATCCATATGTTCTTGGTATCGACGGTCGTCGATGGCTGGATCTGCGGGGCCCGGATCACTGACGTGTCGATACTATCGACAGGTGTCGATGGTATCGACCCGTCCCACAGATCGACTTTCTGGTTGCAGAGATCGCCTTTGAAATCCTCTCGCGGATCGGTGATGTGGCGCATCGATACTATCGACGAAAGTTGATAGTATCCACTCTCTGATTAGGGCAACTCCCTCGCGAGGCCGGCTGCCGCCTTCTGTATGTAAAAGTGTCGATACCATCGACAGGCCCGTCGATGGTATCGACTTTACTGAGTGGATTTCTTCTGAATATCTCCAGTGATCTTGCAAGTATCGACACCCATATCGATACTATCGAACTCTGCTTGCGATTTGCATGTTGGTATGTCGATACCATCGATGAGGCCGTCAATGGTATCGACGCAGTGCGATTTCTGCAGTCGCCAACCTGTACCACGGTCGATACCATCGACACAAGGTTCTATGGTATCGACTCTGCCTCAGTCCTGCACAATGATCAAACGATCACGACATCTTTTTTACACTAAAAACAAAGTCAAAATAAATCAAACTACAAATGTAAACGAAACTAAACTAAAGTACCGATGATTGGGTTGCCTCCCAACAAGCACCCTTATTTAACATCTTAGGCTAGACGACTTGAAGCTCCTCCTCAACTTGGAACTTTGGAGAGTGTGCCTAATGGATCGTGCGGCAATTTGAACTCCACTCGATCTTGACCAATACCCAAGGTCAATGTACCTATCCCAATGGCAGTGACAACATCAGTCGTTGCTTGAAACGGCCTACCCAATAGCATCTCGCAACTTTTAAGTTGCGGCATGTCCATGATGATGAAATCCACCGGAAAGATGAACCGGTCCACCTTGACGAGTACATCCTCGCACACTCCGTATAGTTTTACAATGGACCCATCCGCTAACTCAATCGTTGCTGTCGACTTCTTCATCTCCTTCAACCCAAGCTTTTGAAATGTGGACAGTGGCATAAGATTAATGCTCGCGCTCGAATCACACTGTGCTCGTGGAAAATGTTGAGTGCCTATTGAACATGGAATATAGAAGCTTGCTGGGTCTTTCCTCTTGCGTGGTAAATTCCCATGAATAATCGAGCTCACCATTTCATTCACCTGGCAAACATCCGTGTCTTTAATCCGCATCTTCTTGTTGATGATTTCTTTGATAAACCTCCCGTAGGCGGGAATCTTCTCAATCATTTCACTAACGGAATATTGATATGAAGTTGCCTAAAATCTCCAAGAATTTCCTGTAGTGTCGATGCTCTTTCTTCAGCCTCGGGCTGTCCGGACTAGACACAATTGCCTCATTTAAATGCTTATGAGGTGGCACATATGAGCTTTTCAGGGAAAGCTCCCCTAAGCTTCTTTCAATGACTCCCTATGGCGTAGACTTTGGTGGATCATCTTCAATAGGTGTAACTTGCAGTGGCATCTCTCTCGCAGTGGACGTATCTTTACCTTGACAAATGGCTTTCACCTGCTCTTCTTGCCTAGGTGTGGGCGTGACCATCATGTGCTCTTGGCGGGCTTTTCTGAAAGGAGTGTATCCACCTGGTACTGAACATGCTCATCATTTCCTGATTTTGCTGCACCATTTGACTAAGCAACTCGGTGCTTTTATCTTCGGTTCTTAGTTGTGGCTTTGCATCAGGATCTTGTAGGAAGTTGTATGGATCCTTCCATGAGAACTTCTTGTCCCTCCTCCAAGCATAATCATTATTTCGATAGCCCTGTTGTTGCATAAATTTAACCTGGGCCTCCTCCTCGGATTCTGCATCTTCTTTGGCAAGCAATTTCTTGGCTAAAAGATCTAATTTATCATTCATCTCCTTGATTGCCTTTGGCTCCCCTTCTACTCGAACGTGCTCTACAGCATCCCTATCTCCCCAAGACTTCTTCTTAGCCATATTTTTCAGGATTTCCCAACATCTTGTATCTGTGTTGTTCAAAAAGAATCCTGAACCTGCAGAATCTAAGATACTTCTATCATGCTCGGAGAGAGCAAATTAGAAGATCTTGACCTATGTCTCCTTGTCAAGCCCATGATGTGGGAACCGCCTAAGCATGATCTGAAACCTTTCCCAGGTCTCAGAGTAGGTCTCTCCTGCCTTCTGAGTGAAGTTGTGGATCTTCCTGATCATGTCATTGGTCTTCTCGGGTGGGAAGAACCTTTCAAAGAAAACTTCCACCATGTGGTTCCATGATTTCACGTATTCGTCGTTAAGATTATTTAGCCATTCACGTGCGTTTCCCGCCAGAGAGCTCGGAAACAGCTTTAGGTAGAGTGCATCCTGCGGGAACCTGTCAATTTTGACCATGTCGCAGTTTTCCATGAATTGACTTATATGTGTGACTGGATCTTCGTTCTTGAGCCCATGGAATGCGTTTGACTTGACCAAATTAATTAATGCATGATCAATTTTATATGTTGGAATGTTGATCGCCTGCTTTTTGATCGGCCCCTTCGACGCAGATGACGAAGAAGCCTTGATCTTCTCCCATATTGTTTGTGGCTCTGCCATCTCTTCTTCTTCGGGCTCAGAATTTATATCCTCCAGATTGTCTTGATTGATATCTTCCTCATCTTCCGGTCCCGTCAATGGAACCTCTGGTGCGTGCCACATGTAGTCGGTACTACGCGTCTGCACCATGAACCGAACCTGCAAAGTGAAAGTTTAAGTTCAGTACAGTGCTTGATGATTACAAATTTTAGAAAATAGACTGTGAATTTTTGAATTGATAAAACAATGTGGCCTAGAGCGGCCTCTTGCAGCACTCGTAGTGCCGACAACCTCTTCGTTTCTCCGGCAACGACACCAAAAACTTGACACGCTTTTTACGTGCGTAGAAACGCAAGTGTACGCGTCAATGTAATATAGGCCTTTGTGAGGCCCGAGTCAAACTCAAGGATACGTGAATTGTCGGAGACTACTACTAACTACTCACAATCAGCTAGACCGATTAAAGAGTTGGAAGTTGTTGTTAAAATGAAAAGAAAATGAAATAAAACAAAACAAAGTAATCGATTAAATGTTTGGTTTAATCAATTCAAAATGAGATCTTTAGGATTCCGGTTTCACCGCGGGTTTTCATTGTATTAAATTCTATTCAGTTATTCAAATTTATCTCTCTATCCGGGTAGTGGCCTGAAATCAGAATTGCCCACTGTCGTGGTACAATTCACTACCTATATCTAGGTCGGTTCCACCGTTGTATTAACCTATACCCTAAACTAGGTGCATTAGAATCGATCTCTCGGTATCCACCATTAACCTTACACCACCTTGTTCAAGGGATTTGTCAATTAATATCAATTTCGTCTCTTTTCAACCGTTAATTCTTCTTTCAAAGTAATTAAGGGCATTAGATTATTATTATGGTGATCAAGCATAACAATATAATTGAGAAAAAGAAATTATACCACGGATTTAAGAGATAAAATATGAATTACTATGATAAAATTGCCATACAGTGAATTCCCGGGCTACTCCCGGTCCTAAAGACAACAGGGATTAGCCTCGCATGTTCATCTCAGAGCAAAATCTGGAGTAGAAAAAGGGAAACATGGAGAAAAACGTGATTGAGTGGTGAAACCCCTGAACAGGGAAGATCCAAGTGATCCTTGGTGTAGAATACGCGTTCTCCCGGCTTTCGGTGGTGGAAATCGTCTTCTTCGGCATCCAGATCGGCTGGGGCGTGCTTCTGGGCTCCGTTCTTCTCTCCACACCTTCTCAGGACGTGTGCAGTGGCTAATGACGTGATAGATTGCTCTTAGCCACCGTCATTAGGTATAATTCCCGAGTTAGGTCGCCAAATAATCACAACCGTCAGATTTAGATCGATCTGAAGCAAACTTGTATCTGACGGTATCGATACCATCGACGCGGGTCTATGGTATCGACAAACTTGTAGCGACGGTGTTGTCTTTTTGTGTCACTGCAGCTCCACCTGTCGATAGTATCGACATATGTGTCGATAGTATCGACATATGTGTCGATAGTATCGACTCACTTCTCGCCAGCAACCTGATGGTAAATCGATACCATCGACTCTCCTGTCGATAGTATCGACTTTCTTCTACTCCTTGCGACTGGGAACCTATGGTCCGGTCGATGGTATCGACCACTGTCGATACCATCGACAGAAGCAAATACTTGTTTTTCCTGAAATTACAACATGAAACCACATAAGCCTACACAAAACATATTCTTTTAATAATTTATGCTCAAAATATTGAAATAAGGGAGATTTGACATAGAGAAGTAGCATAGACCAAAGTAGATGAATTATGCAACATTAACCACAGAAATGACTAATAAATGCATAAAACACATATAAAACAAGTCTATAAATGTGACTCAAAATCATCACATCACTAATGAGATTCTATCATCAACCAACACCACAATCTAGTCTTGTGTGTCATTGATGTCTATCTACCTTCCAAAATGACATCTGACTAGGGACATAATAAGAATGTACAAACTCTTAGCATCTGTATGATCTCATCATTCAGGTCCTCAACCTAAAAGCTTACATCATTGGGTATTGTCATTCTCTAGACATTCAATATGTTCTATCATTATCTCATATGACTAAACCAGAAAGAATTGGAAGCTTGCATTTGATGTTTACCGAATCAATATTAATGTATCCCACCAATCATCCCATGATTGGCTCTCAGGGCATACATACCAACAGACTCCCACTTGCACTACGAGCCAATCACCCTTGAATCATATTAATAGTGATCTTCAAACATGTCCCACATGTTACTGTGCTCTAGTGCTAACATAATGAGTTATGGCAACACCTTGCCAGAGTTGGTACTAACTGCATGTCTCTCATCTCTTCGTTGTACGTCACACGTATGAGATGGAGTTGACGTAATATGTGACTCTAGTATTCCTTTGCTAACCTTTATCCATGTTGCATGATCAAGTACTCCTTACTTGTCATCAAAATATCAGAATATCTATAAGTTCATCTCTATGAACTTCCAGATCCATATAGTATCCACTAATATTCTCTAATACATGGATACTCAGCTTTTCCCTTTAAATGGCTTTAATGGAATGTTTCCATTTATCAACAAACATTCACTTTTATATATCTCATATATATATTTTTATGATTAATTTTCTGTCCTTTTCGGGAGTTCACATCAGTATAACTCTTTACAGTGAACCCTTCCTTATTTCCATAGAACTAGTACTTCTCAAGCACTTATCAAGTTCTCATGGTATTCCAGTAAGCCTTACTAGAACTAGACATACATCCACTCGTCATGTCCTATATACGAGTTATCAGGATGAGCACATCATATTGTCATGTCCTACATACAAGATGATGAATGCATTTTATTCTTGCTATGTCCTATACATGCAAGATAATGGGATGACTACATACATGATAGATCCACATCTATTCTTAGTGTTCCCATTCTTCATAAGAATTGGACACTTGGCCTGGGGATACTAACTCCATGTAACATGGACTAGTTTTCTCCCACTAAATTTGTGCACACTGAACCCTTCAGTATAGATTGACAATGTATGCTTTCTCTTTTTAGGTCAAGAAGTTTTCATAAACTATCTCTATAGATATCTATTCCTATCTCATAGGAAACGTCTCTATCTTCCTTAAAGATAATTTCCTCTTTGTATTCCATTCTAGAACATCTCATTCCTAATCGATATGTGGAATGCAAATACGCTCCCACTCAATCACAGATCCCTTCTTTATCTTTGACGTATTAGTCAAACCCTTTGACTATATCAAAGTAAAGATCCAACTCTGAGTTGCTTGTAGTTAATCAATCACATTGATTAGTCCATTGTAACTTATAGACTTCATTTGCATTAATGGATTCATAAGCCTTATAGGTTGTTTCATGTACACATCCTTGTTTTATTCCTCATTGGACTGTAGTTTTAGTACCTATATGCCAAATCTATTAGCCATTAAGTTGCAATCAACAAGCATCATCCTTCTCAAAATGTCATCCATGTGTCTTAACACTTAAGACACATTCGCACTTATGGATTTCATCCCAATGGGTGCTACCATCAAGGTCATACCTTATGGTTTACAGGGAAGTCATTTAGGATGTAATGGTCATATACCATAACTCAAAATTCGGTTCCTCATATTCATATAGATAGTTGATTCATCACATGACCAACTCATCATATAGATAATCGAGGTGTATCTGTCAAGGATATAATAACTCACAACTCCTTGTGATTTTTAATATCCTTTATTAGTGTGGGGTATTCTTTATTTAAGAAAAAATTAGTTATTTGGTAATCATCCTCTAACTCCTTAGAGTATGACTCCTTCTTGATTTAGACATCACCATGCCTTAATCATGAGCTTACTATGATACTCTATCATAAATACTCATAAGGATCTCAAACATTTGGTTCAAGTATTTCATTCATTGATCTCATCTAGAATTAACGCTTTACTAAATTCGTACCTCATCTATGATATTCTTGAACACTTCAAGATATTCATATTGGTATTTCTCTAAACACTGTTTGAAGTACTAGCATTAACTCTAATAGGTATGTAAATACATCACATGTATTATACCCAATAGGATAATCATTCTCCCACAACCTTAGTGAAGATTGATTAAGCATGTCCAAGAGATTCATGTCTCTTACTGGTTCTCTAACCGAAAAGAGGCTAGACTTATCCATCATATGGAAACTAGAAATGAATTTCTCATGATTTATGCTAATTTGATTGTTTGAGTTATCAATAACATTTAGGTATCACTTTATCTTATGCATACCAAGTACCACAAGATAAACAAGGCTTTGCCACAAAGATTGAAACATCAACTTTATTAATTACCATCATTGTCATACAATATGAAAAATTAAGGTGTTTCTATCCATTGGCAAATATGAATTAGCAGTTCATAACTCTATTACATGCCTTCAAGGCTGAAAATAAACTAAAGTAATCCTATCTGTGGCGGAAACACTTGCCCCATTTATTGAGTGCTTTACATTTTATATCTTGGTATCATATACCTTAAAAATGTTACAAGTTTATTTCCTGAAACCTTTAGGTGGAGACGTCTGTTGCCTCCTTCTTTAGTTCTTTCAGATAGAGAGGACAATTCCTTTTCCAATGTCTAGGCTTTTGACAATGGTGGAAATTACCTCTCTTAGTCACGCCTCCCTTGGCCTTGAGAATTGAAGACGACTTGGGCTGTTGGCTAGCATCAGAACCTTTCTTAGCCTTGCCCTTGCCCTTGCGCTTGGACTTTCCTTTCTAGTTGCTGATCATCATCACAGATTTAGGCTTGTCCTTCTTCATCTGTGCCTCGGCTGTCCTCAACATGCCCAACAACTCTACCAACGGATTGTCAAAGTTGTTCTTGTTGTAGTTCATCACAAACTGACTGTAGGATTCTGGCAATGATTGCAGTATCACGTCAGTAGCCAACTCTTGGCTCAGGGGAAACCCCAGTCTTGTCAGGTTCTCCACATACCCAATCATTTTGAGCGTGTGAGGACCAACTGGATTTCCTTCTATCATGACACACTTGCACAACACCCTGGAGACATCATATTTCTCTTGTCGTGCTTGATCTTCATACATGTTCTTGAGATGCTGAATCATCTCAATGACACCCATGTTCTCATGCTGTCTCTGCAATTCGTGATTCATGGAGCACAACATCAAGCACTTTGCATCGATGGAATCTTCAGAATGCTTCTTCTAAGTATCCCTTTCTGCCTTTGGTGCAGTAGGAGCAGGTTCCTCTGGAGCTGGAGTATCCAGGATGTAGAGCTTTTTCTCTTGAGTGAGAACAATTCTCAATGTCCTAAACCAGTCGTGGAAGTAAGTCCCATTCAGCTTGTCCTTTTCAAGGAACAATCGCAATAAAAAGTGATTGTTGTTGGTTGTCATTTGTACTACAAAATGAAATATATGCAATTTAGTCCAAAACTCAATTTTGACTTATTTGATTGATTTGAAAGGTTAATGATATAATTAGGACTTTAATTAATTATCGCTCCCACTATTTTAGTTCAAATTGATAGCCCTCACCATCAATTTAGAAGATTGCAACGTATAATCTTCTAGTGGGTCAAGATCCATATTTCATCAAGTCATGAGTCAGCTTTGGATGATCGCCCAAAATCTTGACTATTCAGGTAGGCCATCATGCCAATTGCATCATATGCAACTCTTAATGAATGAACATACGCAACACCTTGCCATGAACATTCCGTTCCTTTGGGCTTAGATGCTCTAAGAATCACCAGTTAAGTCTAACCCAAAAGCCGACACGGTAAACATGCACCCTGCTTTGGCAGAGCCTACATGTTTACCCTTAACACTTCCATGAGATAGATGGCGCACCACGCTTTGGCATAACCTACGCTTGGTCGGTCAAGTTTTTCATGTGTGTCTCTAATGGAAGGCGTAAAAGACTTAATATTTAGATGAGGGATTTGGTTTTATAGGTATATCTACATATCCAATCACCACAATACATAGTACATATTATATACATGCTATGTCCCATATAAAACATGTGATACGATAAAAGCAATGATTATGGCCATCCTAATGTGATTCCTCGAGCCTAGAGCAATCACGGTTATCTAGGTCTACATCACATGCAACCTATCCATGATGAAGTGTTATAGCCTTCTGAGTTGATCAACTCATCACATGAATGACCTACTCGCCCTGGCCGGTTGTCTGGGTGCCACCAACCGATTGGTTGGCTCCTCCAACCACTCGGTTCACCTGGTCGTCATGCATCTCCTCAGGCCGCCACCTGCTCATCTCGCTTCTCGAGCCGATCATCTAGATCGCCAACCGATCAGTTCACGCCTTGAACTGATAATCTCAGTAGTCGTCAGATTGTCCTCCGTCCCTTGACATAATAGGAAATATAAAAAGAACTATCCTATTTACATTTAAATTGGGAAACCCCGAGTTACATTTGGGGGGAGCAAATGTAGAAAAGAAATCTCGAGTTATCTCGAGTTACATCAGGAATAAGAGATGGGGAATCGGTGCACAAACCAAGATGCAAGCAACCACATTCAACCAAACACACATATATAGGGTTTATTGGCCATAACCACGCTATCCATCCATCATAAAACTCGTTTAAGGGTGACGCGTATCAAGTGCATTCATATTACATATCATATATGTATATTGGGATTTTTGGATTTAGGATTGGAGATGCATAAAGCCAATTTTATTCGCATCATATGCAATAAATAAAGGCTACAAACCATAATCGATCACATCGATAATCCTAAAGTATAGAGCAGTTGACGTGGCTATGATACCACTGTTGGGTTTTAGGGGAGACAAAGAAGGTAGCGGAAACACAATTTTTCTTCTCCCAAACCCAGAATAAAGGAATTGTGTCAACGTCTATACAATAGGAAGGATGGTTTGCAAAGACATACCTTGTCCCGAGGCTTGCTTGGCGACGTTACCTTACGACTTACGCGGTCTTCACCTCCGGTCTTGGACGGTGTCTGTGCAGCTCCTGGTCTCACTGGGACTGTCAGGATTGACAGTTGTCCTCCGAGCAGTAGAAATCTCCCGCCTCTATAGTTGTCCACACAGACCACTTAGAACTCCGATCTCCTTGACCCACAAGGAATCAGAAGGAGTCGCACCCTCTTGTCGGCGTACTAGTCACCGACACACTCTCCTACAACTAGTCGCTTTTCTGCATTTGTCTTTCCCTTGTTGTGCCTCCCTTATCGGGTAGCACTTGCTCGGGCTCTCTTGGTTACCACAACCAGAGAGAACAACAACTTTGCAGAGCAACTGGTGTTTTGAGTTGTTGTTCCCGAGAAGCCCCCACTACCCCTATATATATAGGAGGGTCATGGGACAGGGTTCTCTACCCCGGGCAATGCAGGATTAAATCAAGAGTAGAAGGGTTTGAGATTTTCCACAAAACAACCAACTACGCCAGCCGAACCAATCGTTTCAAGTCTAAAACGATTGTTTGGGGACCTCAGCCGATCGGTTCGCACCTAAACCAATCAGTTGGGACACCTGAGCCGATCGGTTCAAGGATGAGCTGATCGGTTCATGGTCCTGGTCCAACACGAATTGACTTTCATGTTTGTTTCCAACTAATCAAATATTAGTCCTTGTCCAAATCAAATTTGTACACGTGAAACAAATATGTATTTGCAAAAAGAGTCTTTTGACTTTCGAAATGATCTCGGTTGGTCACACGAACCGACAAGTTCAACAATTGAGTCGATTGTTTCATTGACACATGAGGCGATCAAGTCACCACTTGAGCGGATCGGTTCATCAACCTGAGCCGATCAGTTCAACCTTGTGAGCCGATCGGTTGGAGCAGTAGACTATGCAAATCAGTCAATTGCATTTCCAATCAATCTGATACTCTTAATCATCTGGTCCAACACCTTAAACGCTATGATTTTGAGCTATCAATTGATTAAGTGTTTAATTGAACTACTAAACTCCTTTAGAAATAAATATAAACATCATTTGTGTATAAACTTCTCTTCCAGATTAAATCCTATGTGTGTGACCCTGTGGGCCCATTTCACGTTGGAAGTGAAAGTCCATAACACTTATGACTTCACAAGCAAAGAGCGGTGCCTAGTCACACATCAGTGCTACCCAAGTGAAATAGAAAGTTAGAGAACAACTTTCAATCCTACAATCTATGAATGGTGTTACAACAAATGTATAATTCCTTTGTCTCTGATATCCCGAATGAGCTCAAGGGATGGAACAGTCACCCTATCAACGTTCATTCACTTTCTTGATCTCAGAGTAGACTGGAGGAGATATGTATGACATCAATATCACATACTGGTTCATACATGCATGCACACGCCTATCTCAATCTTACTCATCAAGTGGCCATGGATATCAAACTCCCTCAAGAGGGACAAATCCCATATCTATCACTCACCCCTCAAAACCCCATGTGTCAAAGCCACCCAATCATCACCTTTATAACAACCCATGTTTCAGGACTACGTTTGATGATGTCAAAGTATACCCAACGTGAGTGTAGTGATTTCAGGTCAAAGAATCACATTCACCACCATCACTATGAGAACTGACTATGACTACCATGTCATGGTTCCATGTGTCAAACTCACAATAGGTCTGTCTGATACACTTGTTCTCTAACAAGTACCTATGTGTCAAACTGACTATGACTACCATCTTTGTCATCAACCAACACCAGAATCTAGTCATGTGTGTCATTGTTGTCTATTTACCTTCCTCAATGACATCCTACTAGGGACATAATAAGAATGTACAAACTCTTAACATCTGTATGATCTCATCGTTCCGGTCCTCAACCTGAAAGCATACGTCATTGAGTACTGTCATTCTCTAGACATTCAATCTGTTTAATCATTATCAAATCAATATTAATGTATCCCACCAATCATCCCATGATTGTCTCTCAGGGCATACATACCAACAAAGGATTCCTGATCATTTTTATTTCTTCCTTTAAAAGCTTGGCACACACTTTAAAAACAGAGTCACAACATGCAAAAGGAAATCACCACGGTGCTTGATGTTTCATAACTAGTCCTTGTAATTGCTAGGAAGACCATTGAGTCACAATATTTATCATTTTTTTCCTTTATATATTGGTAATGCAACATAGCTATTAAGAATAAACATGTGACATCGATACAGTTTTGTTTCCTTTGTTTGGGATATAATCTCATAAACTCATCCTTGAGATCTCAATATGATAACCCTTAAATCCAAGGGACTTTACTTTGGCAAGTGCTTTAATAAAAGTAACAAAAATAGAATTTAAAAAAGTGCAAAATGTTTGATGGTAACCAACTGTAACAACCACTGTTACTTTCTTTGACAAGTAGTTACTCTTCGTGACAAGTAGTTACTTTTTTACCAAAATAGTTAATTTATATACCACACGGTTACTTTCACGGGTTGGGGTGTGTTGACATCAGATAAAGTCTGTGTTGTTGATGTTTTATCCTAGAGGACTAGTGTTATATGAGTTAATTATCACTTTGTCACTTTTTTATTATCAAATGTTACTTTCTGCATCATTGTCGTTCTCTTGTTGGACCCCCTCTATATAGGCTTGGAGAATGCGGAAGAGTCTAATATCCTCTCGTGGGAGTTTGTGCGGACTATGGAAGCCAGAGTGGATGAGTTATTTTCATTGGTGGTGCTGTTCAGAATGCAATGTCTCCGTAAGTGGTATTGGACATGCGTTGGCAAAGTTACCTTGCGCCCAAATCACAAGTGCTTTGATCTCTACTCTCCCAAGTCATGTGGACAATTTTCATGCTGAAGCGCAGACCCCTCTCCTTCCTACCTATTGCTTCTGTAGTTCTAGCCCCATCTCGGCGTGCCATGGAAGCCGCCCCCTGGAGACTGATTTAATCCCTCTGTAGTGGCAGATCCAAAAAATCTTGGTAGGGGGGGCTAAGTTTAATAAGTTACATATATGCTTTTTCGTACCAAAGTAGATAAGTACACAACAAGCACTCCCTCCTTACTTGGTCTTGAAGTTCTATTTTATACTCCTCAATTGATTTTTGAAATCTTGGGTTAGTGAAGATATCATCTTTGATTGAACTCAACATTTACACAAACTTTATTTTGTATAGTTGTATTCACATCACAAACTTTCCATAGCCATGTTGCTACTTTTGATGAGTCTGTGGTACTTTTTGGGCCATATAGTTACTTTGTGTACCACATAGTTACTTTGTGTACCACATAGTTACTTTTCATGACTAGGTTTTACTTTTTGGGTAAAATAGTTACTTTTCATACCACATATTTACTTTTGATGGCTAATGTTGGCTAAATGGACATCTAAAAATCCCTTTGTTTCGATGATGACAAACATTTCATTCTTATTAATCTAACAAGCTACTTGAGTGTGCAGGACTAAGCAGGATGACAAAGTAGCAAGGGAAAATCCAAGAGCTTACTTAGTTATATTTTCATGCAATGTAATCAATGTTGTAAAACTTGTACAAATATATAATGTACAAGTACTTAGAATTGCATGTAAATCAAGCGTTAGATTTTCCCTAGCCAAACACCATAGTTAGACATGTCATCCCATTTAATTAGGATCACCTTTGCACACTCACACATATAATTAATGCTTAAATTGAAACCTTGAAACAGGATCATTCTCGGTCGACAAACTCCTCGACCGAGACACTCTCGGTCGACAAACTCCTCGACCGAGAAAGATCCAAAGTAGCCGTTAGACACAACAGACAAAGTAGTTGGCAGTTGCAAATGAACGTTGATCCAGAGAGCCTGTCGGTCGACAACACTTCGACCGAGTAGGTGTCTCGGTCGACCAATTGTCGACCGAGATGGTCTCTGACAGCAACTGCAGAATAAATTAATTAGCCGTTGTTAAAGCAACAACTTTGTACCTAACGGCTAGTTAAGCACTTAGAAACCCCTAGAAGTTGTCTAGAACGTCCTTAAGCATACTTAGGCCATTCCTATAAATAGGACAAGCCATAGGACACTAGAATTCACTTGTTACACTTGAGAATACACTTGAGCATACTTGAGCAATCTTTTGCAAGCAATTTGAGCACTGTGATCATTGGCCTACTTTCTCCTTAGCTCAATCTCGTGTCCTATAGGCTAGATTCTCCTATCTACAGCAATTACAAGTTCACATACTTGGCTAGGAGATCTTACGCTTGATCTAGGCATATCAAGCCTCGGGCTTAAAGGATAAGTTGTAATTTCCGTTTCCTTTCTTGTTCCTGTTTATCTTTTGTACTCTCCTTGCTACTCCTAGGGTTGGAGGCTGCGGATTGGAGAGGGTTGACTTCTCAGGTGGAGAAGGGGACTTCAAGCTACTTCAAGAAGGCTATCGCAAGGGAAGCTACTTCAGAAGGCTGGTGCAACGGGAGTTGGTGCATCTACTTCAAAGGAAGGCTGCTTCAAGGTTGGCGATTACTTCTAGGTGAAGGCTGCTTGAAGGGTTTAGGAAAAGAGATTGTATTTTATGTAAATTCCTTGAAGAGGTAATAAAATAAATTTCTTTTCAAATCCCGGTTGGGTAAGCAACCGGGTAGTGGACTGACGGCTATAGTATTTGCTATAGTTGGAACCACTCTAAACCTTGTGTCTCCTTGTCCAATATTTTCATTGTGGTTGTTTGAGTTCAATAATTGTTAAATTATCTATAAAACTCTATTCACCCCCCCTCTAGTAGTTTTCAATTGGTATCAGAGCAAGGCTTCAAGGAACCCTAACAAGGTCTTGAAGAAATGGGTGATGGAATGCTCAACAACCTCAACATTGAAGGGACTCTTGTTGCTAGGCCACCGACATTCGATGGAACAAACTACCAATACTGGAAAAGAAGGATGCAGTTTTACTTCCAAGGCGTCAACTGGGATCTATGGAGAATGGTATCTACTCCTTATCAATTCCCTCAAAATGACTTTGCGGAATGGGATGCAAACACGGTAAAACAAGCCCAAATGAATGCAAAAGCCGTAAGCATTTTATATTGTTCTATTTCTGTAGGAGAATTTAATAGAATTTCAAATTGTGATACAACGTATGATATTTGGAATAGATTGTCTATCACTTATGAGGGTACAACCCAAGTTAAAAATTCCAAAATTAGCCTGCTTAAAACAAAGCTTGAACATTTTCGTATGGATCCCAATGAAACTATTAGTGAAATGTATTCAAAATTCTCTACTATTGTTAATGGTTTGAGTGCCTTAGGAAAACCTGTTCTTGAGGAAGATCAAGTATCAAAAATTCTTCGATCACTTCCTCCAAAGTACAAGCCAAAGGTGACAGCCATTGCAGAAGCAAATGACCTCACTCGCCTCAAAATGGAACAACTCATTGGTAATTTAGAAGCTCATGAAGCAGATCTAGAAGAGGAAGAAAGAAGAGAATGTGAACACCAAAGTGGGAAGAAGAAGGATGTGGCTCTCAAAGCCTCAAGAGTTGTCACACAAGAAAGTGAGGAGTCAAGTGAAGAAGAAGAAGAAGCCTTAATCGTCAACGGTAAGAAGTACAAAAGGTTTAAATCTAACAAAATTTCTAGTTCCTCTACTCCCAGGTGCTTTGAATGTGGGAAGAAAGGGCATTTCAAAAATGAATGCCCCAAAGCAAAGAAGGGAAAGAAAAGCTCACATAAGAAGAAAGAAGAAAAAGCCTATAAAGCTGCCTGGGATGAGTCAAGTGACAGTGAAAGCGAAGAAGAGGTGGAATGTCTAATGGCAAGAGAAGAAAATGAAGATTCTCAAGAGGTAAGCCTTGTTGATCTTCCTAAAGAAGAGTTAATTACTAGTTTACAAGAAACTCATGATAAGTATGTTGATGCCAAGAAGAAACTAAAGAAAGCCATAAAATCAAATAATGAGCTCATTGCTAAATTAGATGAACTTTCTTGTGAAAAGAACAACATTGATCTTGAAAATGTATCTTTAAAAACATCTTTAGATGATTGCACTAGAAAGCTACTCAATTTTGAAACCAATGTTGATCTTCTATCAAAAGAAAAGACTGATTTGCTAGCTAAACTACAAGATTATCAAACTCAACCTATCTTGTGCAACCATTCGGACTATGATAATATTGTAAAAGAAAAGGATTCATTGGTTTCTGATTTAGACCAAGCAAGAAAAGATATACATAAGAAGATGAATGACATTGCTACGTTACAAAGAGAACTTCATAAGTTAAGAAGAAAAGATATTCTTGATAACATATTGAAAGTTGGTAATGTTTTCAATGGAAGAAAAGGTTTGGGATATGTGCCAAAGAAAAACCAACCCAAAAAGACCCAAACTATGTTTGTACCCAAGAACACAATGACTAGAAAGAGAAATGAAATTGACTCTATTACTTGTAATTTCTGCTTACGTCTTGGACATTATTGTTTTTCATGCCCCTACAAGACTAAGGAGTCCGATTTAGTTTGGATTCCAAAACCCCAAACTTAGAAGAATGGAATGTAGTTGAGATATGACCAAATGCTTAATTTTGCTATTTATATTGTCTTATCTCAACAAAAGGTGCTATGCTTATTGTTATCATTTTTCTGCAATTTCTGAAACAGTAATTCTGTCGGTCGAAGTATTGTCGACCGAGCTCTGGGTCGGTCGAAGTATTGTCGCCCGACTGGATGTCTTTAACAAATCAAAAATTTACAGCACCTATTTCGGTCGAAAATTGGTCAACCAAGAAATTTTCTGTGTTTTTGCTTGTGATACAGTAACCTGCTCGATCGACAAATTGTCGACCGAGACAAATATCGGTCGAACAATTGTCGACCGACTGGTTTTCTGTATCAGAACTTTTATATACATAAGCACTTAAAAGGTTTCTAACCATATCGGACCATCACATGGGTACCAAAATCTACACTCTAATGCAGGAATGGGTAGTTGACAGTGGCTGTTCCAAACACATGACCGGGAACAAGGACACATTTCAAACTTTTGAAGAAAAGAAAAGTGGAACGGTCACCTTTGGAGACAATGGTAAGGGCAAAATCATTGGAATAGGTAATGTTGGAACAAATCTCGAAATTAAAAATGTTCTACTTGTTGATGGATTGCATCATAATCTAATAAGTGTAAGTCAACTATGTGATAGTGGTTATGATGTGTTATTTAACAAAACCTGCTGCAAACTATTGATAGAAAACACTACAAATGTCGTTTATGAAGGAAATAGAGTTGGAAATCTTTATATCCTTAAACCAAACTCTATGAAATCAGTAGTAGGTAAATGCTTGCTTGCAAATGAAAATACCTTACAACTATGGCATAAAAAGCTAGGACATGCTAGTTCACATGCTATTAAAAAGTTAGTGAAATATGATCTTGTTCGTGGATTACCTGATTTGTCTTTTGATCAAGTTGAAAACTGTGAACCCTGCACAATGGGAAAGCAAACCAAAACCTCTTTTAAATCAAAACATGTACTTAGCACCAGTAGATCCTTAGAATTAATTCATATGGACTTATTTGGACCAATGAGGACACAATCTATTGGTGGTAAACGATACTGTTTTGTTATTGTTGATGATTATAGTAGATATACATGGGTATATTTTATTGCAACTAAGGATGATACTATTCATGTCTTTATGCAATTTTGTTCCAAGATTGAAAATCTTTTACAACATAAAATATGTACCATTAGAAGTGATCATGGTGGTGAATTTGAGAATCATACATTTGAGACCTTTTGTACATCTCAAGGGTATACTCACAATTTTTCTGCTCCACGTACCCCACAACAAAATGGTATAGTTGAACGGAAAAATCGATCTCTACAGGAAATGGCTAGGACCATGATGCTTGAACACAATACACCTAAAACCTTTTGGGCTGAAGCTGTAAACACTGCTTGTTATGTGCTTAATAGAGTAACTGTTCACTCTCATTTGAAGAAAACTCCATATGAAATATTACACTCTAAGAAACCTAGAGTTGACTACTTTCATACTTTTGGCTCCACATGTTACATTTTAAACACCAAAGATGATAGAGACAAGTTTGATTCTAAATCACACAAAGCATTCTTCTTGGGATATTCCACTTCTAGCAAAGCCTTTAGAGTATATAACACTATCTCTAGGAAAGTTGAGGAATCCATTCATGTTTCTTTTCATGAAGAATCGAAATCTGAAAATCTAGATATCACTGATCTCACTAATCAATTCGACAATATAACTATTTCCAATGATTGTGAGAAAACTCCTATATCCGATCCCCAAGTTGAACCACAACCCACACCTAGGCTTATCAAGGATCATCCCCAAGAACTAATTATAGGAGATCCAAATGATAAAGTCAAAACTCGGTCTTCCTTCAAAGATGTTGCAAACATGGCTTTCATTTCCATCATTGAACCTAAGAAGGTATCTGAAGCTCTTAAAGATGATTACTGGATAATAGCCATGCAAGAGGAGTTAAATCAATTCACTAAAAATGATGTATGGGATTTAGTTCCTAAACCACAAGACAAAACTATCATAGGAACTAAATGGGTTTTTAGGAATAAGCTCAATGAGACAAGAGAGGTCATAAGGAATAAAGCTCGATTAGTAGCACAAGGATATAATCAACAAGAAGGAATAGATTTTGATGAAACATATGCACTCGTAGCTAGACTTGAAGCTATTAGGATGTTACTAGCTATTGCTGCCCATAAAAACATTAAGCTATATCAAATGGATGTCAAAAGTGCATTTCTCAATGGCATCATACAAGAAGAAGTATATGTTGCTCAACCACCTGGCTTTGAAATACCAGAAAAAGGTGACCATGTTTATAAACTTAAAAAGGCACTTTATGGTCTAAAACAAGCACCTAGGAATTGGTATGAACGGCTCAAGACATATCTTTTTGATAATGGTTTTTCTATTGGAAATTCAGATTCTACTTTATTCTTCAAAACATATGCATCTGATTTCTTAGTTGTGCAAATATATGTTGATGACATTATTTTTGGAGCTTCTAATGATTCATTATGCGCACAATTCAGTGACATTATGCAAAAAGAATTTGAAATGAGCCTCATGGGTGAACTAACATTCTTTCTTGGTTTTCAAATTAAGCAAACACCTGCAGGAATTTTCATAAGCCAAGAAAAATATACTAAAGAACTTTTAAAATGTTTTGGGATGGATCAATGCAAACATGCTACTACTCCTATGGCTACTTCTATCAAAATTGATAAGGATGAAAATGGGGAACCTATTGATGATTCCTTATATAGAGCCATGATTGGTAGTTTGCTATACTTAACGGCTTCTAGACCGGACATTATGTTTTCCGTTGGTCTTTGTGCTCGATTTCAATCCCAACCTATGCAATCTCATTTTTTAGCGGTTAAACGAATTCTTCGATATCTAGCTGGTACTACTTGTTTCGGTTTATGGTATCCAAAAGGACAATCTTTGGATTTTAAAGCATATACTGATGCAGAGTATGCTGGTTGTCGACTTGATCGCAAAAGCACTAGTGGAGGCTGTTTCTTATTAGGGAGAGCCTTAGTATCTTGGTTTAGCAAGAAACAAAATACGGTTGCCCTATCCACAACTGAAGCTGGATATATGGCAGCCGGGTCTTGTTGTGCTCAAGTGCTTTATATGCAACAAGTATTAAGCGATTATGGTTTTAATTTTTCATCTACACCTATTTTTTGTGACAACACGAGCGCCATAAACTTAGCACACAATCCTATTTTACACAGCCGGGCAAAACAGATTGAAATCCGTCATCACTTCTTAAGGGATCACATCTCAAAGAATCATGTTTCCCTTCATCATGTTGATACGGAAAATCAATTGGCTGATATTTTTACAAAACCACTTCCACTAGATCAATTTAATAACATTAGGAAGCAATTGCTTATTACTCCTTTGGAAGATGTTTTCTTTGATATCTGCGGTTCTTAAAACAAATACGTTTACTTGGTTCATTTTGGTTTTTCAATGGACATCTTTTTTCATTCGATTTGACAAGATATCTAATTAAGGGGGAGTTTTATCAAAACGGTTATCTAATTAAGGGGGAGTTTTTATCAAAACAGGTTATCTAATTAAGGGGGAGTTTTTATTAAAACGGTTATCTTTTTTAAATGACAAAGGGGGAGAGATATATAAAACTATAACTTAGTATTTATGAAAAACTCAATCAATGAGTTTCATAAATATACTCTTGGCTTTACAGTGAAAGTTGCTACATTCCCAAATGAACTGGATTTCATGTTCCATAATTCATTGGGAATAATAAGCACACATTTTATAAACAAGAGGAAAAGATACATAAGGCAATCTAAAGGTATGAAATTCATATGTTTTATATTCATATTGGAAATGTTTGTCATCTTCAAAAAGGGGGAGATTGTTGGCTAAATGGACATCTAAAAATCCTTTTGTTTCGATGATGACAAACATTTCATTCTTATTAATCTAACAAGCTACTTGAGTGTGCAGGACTAAGCAGGATGACAAAGTAGCAAGGGAAAATCCAAGAGCTTACTTAGTTATATTTTCATGCAATGTAATCAATGTTGTAAAAATTGTACAAATATATAATGTACAAGTACTTAGAATTGCATGTAAATCAAGCGTTAGATTTTCCCTAGCCAAACACCATAGTTAGACATGTCATCCCATTTAATTAGGATCACCTTTGCACACTCACACATATAATTAATGCTTAAATTGAAACCTTGAAACAGGATCATTCTCGGTCGACAAACTCCTCGACCGAGACACTCTCGGTCGACAAACTCCTCGATCGAGAAAGATCCAAAGTAGCCGTTAGACACAACAGACAAAGTAGTTGGCAGTTGCAAATGAACGTTGATCCAGAGAGCCTGTCGGTCGACAACACTTCGACCGAGTAGGTGTCTCGGTCGACCAATTGTCGACCGAGATGGTCTCTGACAGCAACTGCAGAATAAATTAATTAGTCGTTGTTAAAGCAACAACTTTGTACCTAACGGCTAGTTAAGCACTTAGAAACCCCTAGAAGTTGTCTAGAACGTCCTTAAGCATACTTAGGCCATTCCTATAAATAGGACAAGCCATAGGACACTAGAATTCACTTGTTACACTTGAGAATACACTTGAGCATACTTGAGCAATCTTTTGCAAGCAATTTGAGCACTGTGATCATTGGCCTACTTTCTCCTTAGCTCAATCTCGTGTCCTATAGGCTAGATTCTCCTATCCACAACAATTACAAGTTCACATACTTGGCTAGGAGATCTTACGCTTGATCTAGGCATATCAAGCCTCGGGCTTAAAGGATAAGTTGTAATTTCCGTTTCCTTTCTTGTTCCTGTTTATCTTTTGTACTCTCCTTGCTACTCCTAGGGTTGGAGGCTGCGGATTGGAGAGGGTTGACTTCTCAGGTGGAGAAGGGGACTTCAAGCTACTTCAAGAAGGCTATCGCAAGGGAAGCTACTTCAGAAGGCTGGTGCAACAGGAGTTGGTGCATCTACTTCAAAGGAAGGCTGCTTCAAGGTTGGCGATTACTTCTAGGTGAAGGCTGCTTGAAGGGTTTAGGAAAAGAGATTGTATTTTATGTAAATTCCTTGAAGAGGTAATAAAATAAATTTCTTTTCAAATCCCGGTTGGGTAAGCAACCGGGTAGTGGACTGACGGCTATAGTATTTGCTATAGTTGGAACCACTCTAAACCTTGTGTCTCCTTGTCCAATATTTTCATTGTGGTTGTTTGAGTTCAATAATTGTTAAATTATCTATAAAACTCTATTCACCCCCCCTCTAGTAGTTTTCAGCTAAGTGTTACTTTCTAAGACAAGTAGTTACTTTTTGGGGTAGATAGTTACTTTGTGTACCACATAGTTGCTTTCTAAGACAAGTAGTTACTACATAATTGTGTTTAGTATTCTAGGACTTAGGATGGCTTTAGAAAATGTTAGGCAGAAACCCCTTGCGACCACTTGACATGCCTTCTCCAAGTAACATTTTTTAAATGTTTCCTTCATTGACTCAATCCGATGCACGACAAGAGACGACCACTATCGATAAGTAATAACCTTATGGGTTATGTGTCTCATTAATAAAATTGAGACCTAGACTTTCTAGAACGGACACATCCTTCTTGAGCTCTACTGCCTTTGTAACTAGAATGGTTGATAGGAAAAGGCATTGTGCCTCACAACACTTGGCCGCAACCATCCTCTATAGTTCATCAGGTCATAACAATGTTTCTCATTACTTTTGTGTAGAACTTGGTACGAATTGCCACTTGGTTATCTACCTTTAAATTCATAAATCCAATCAAGAATAAAGAGGAAATGAATTGGTTTTAACAAGAACTTCTATCGTTGTACATACTTGGTTCATGGGCACCCGAAAAGAACATTGTTCATAAAAAAGAAGATTCTAATTTAGCAAACATAAATAATAAGAAAAAATAAGATAAAAAATATCACACATTGATTTTCAGGTGGGTGATGGAAATGGGAATGAGGAGATGGAGAAAGTTTGGTCATCCTCTACCATTAAAGAAAGATCAGAGTCAACAAAGATTGCACTCCAAACTTCCCAGCAATGTATGTCACTAATGGTAACTGTCATTGCTGACTACAATAGGGAAATCGATACAGGCAACACAGGAACAGAAGTGACAACATGGTGAGAAGGAGTCAGCAATGGCCTGCAGGGAAGGTGGGAGTTGTCACTCTAAACATGGGCATCTCAATCATTCATATAGCCTTGTTACCTGACTAACAAGAAGGTCATCTTCAACCGCACAGACTTCAACACCTCTGATATCTCCTTTTCCAACGGATGATTTGGGTACAACGTTTTTTACCAAACCGTCTTACATGACTGCTCCATACAATCTGTGGATTTCAATCACTGATTCTCCTATATTGACCTCTTACCTTCCTCACTAACACTTGGTTCTCCTCAGGTGTGATCCTCTATTCCAGCGGCGACCAAAAAGGTAGGTTTAATGATGGAGACCACACCGTACACCACTTCATACTATATTCTACAGACTATAGTGACCAGGCATTGTGCAACTAGGAGGAGGATCCTGGTGGACTAGCTGTATAGAGGTGGTCGAGCAACATCATCAATATAATTGCAATTGGCCCTTCTACCATTCTTAGTGTCTTTGGTCTTTACAGAGTGTGTCGTCATGGTAAGGAGATCCATACGTCAGTTCAGACGATTGCCATTATGGTGCGCATATTGCAACAACGGTTATGGGGTTGATTGACTCTATGGTGTGGAAGCGACGAAGGGGATCAATCGAATTGTTCCATCATCCAGAGACGGGGTGTCGGCAGCAAGTAAGCATCTGGGGGTCAAAAGAGGCAAGTAAGAAAATAAGGGTGGAGCACCATTAGAATAGAATAATCAGACACATATAAGATCCGCGAGTTTTTCACCAAGGTAGAATTTCTAAGGTACCCGCACGGGCAACAAAGACAACCCCCATATATATATATATATATATATATATATATATATATATATAAGTATATATATATATAAGTAGGGCATGCCATGTTAGAATTAGACTTAGTTGCCTTAATTTCCACATAATAGGCTTCAACCAATGGGCTTCAGCTTGTTGTCTCTCCGCACCCTGCTGTCTTTAACGAAACAAATGAGCAAAGGTCAATTATGGCCCTTACCGTATGCAGTGACCCCAGTGGTAAAGGAGTCATTTTGCGTGTAGTTTTCTTCCTACGCTATTCCTCCTGCTCGTAAACAGGCCTCCATGGATGAGTCAACCTCACTAGTTGACTCTATGAACTTGGGCTCTTGGGCGGTGGGCGAGGGTACCAACTGCTCCGCCCCATCCCTCCCAACTCAATTGTGGGAGCCAATAGGCAAGGGGAGGTGAGAGTAGGGAGAGTAGTGCAGGTCAGAACTGCAATGGATCTGAGGTAAACGAGAACAATAAAGGTAGTGTGAAGTCGAATTGAGAGCGGAGGGGTCTCTCCTTGAGTTCAGGGAGTCTAGACAACAAACTTTAGAGGAATAGAACGCCGTATATAGGCATTGAGAGTGTGGTCTGAAGGATGTTAGAGTCTATCTCCAAAACGATGTGGGAACTTTCTCAAGTCCTCCCAAAAACCCATCAATCTAGAGTTGTTTGAGTTTCAAATTACCTCCTCAACTCGATGGGGGAGTTTTTAAGAGTGGGGGTGGCAGAGAACTAGCGGATAGTTCCCGATTGCATCGTGACTCCCTACTCACAGCTTTCCCAAAACAGCCAAAGCTAGGTGATGATCTTCTGATCATCGGATTATGATCCTAGGGACAAAATGTGTGTGACAATGTAATGGGCCGGACCATAGTCTCCCAAATCGGATATAACTCTGACATTTAATGATGTCCTTCTCACTTTAAGAAATTTTACAAAAATCATATCTCTTAAATCGCTTATCCGTTTGATGCCAAATTTTAGAGGAAAGTCCATAATGACTTAATCTACTTGTGTGTTAAGTTTGGGACTCAAATACGAAAGTATGAGAGATTTTTATTCATATGCAAGTTATCTCTTAATAAGTCATATTTTATTCATATTATCTCTCTCTTACTCTTTATTTTCTTTATTTGGATTCCTTTTACAATTAGAAACCTTGTGGATTCGAAATAATGATTCAATCATACATATTTCCACATATTTCTCATATTTTCATCATTATCTCAAATTTCCTTCTTAATGATGCATTATTTGATTTCTTCTTTTTCTTTTAATCATATTGGACTCATTAACATATTATGATCCACGAAATTTCATTCACAAAGGAAATATAGCAACGGAAATCCATTAAATATGCATAAATCATACAATTCCCATAATCATACATTATTGGGTAAAATGTTTTTCCAACCATATGAACCCAAAAATTAGGGTTGTAGAAGTTAGGGCATGAAAAATCACAAAAATGTGGGGGAAAGAGAGAGTGAAGGGGGAAATGGAGGATCCTGCACCCAATTGTGGCCAAGGAAGGAGGGAACTAACGTGATTTCTCATCACAATAGCATGGTAGGTGGTGGAAGCGTCCTTGGCAATTCTCTAGTACAGAGGTAGGAAAGGACTTCTAAACCATTGATCTGGAGGAGGAATCCATGGCTCATACATCATGTGGCCTTGATTGGTTCACTCAAGAAAATGTGGATCACAGCCAAAAGGGAAGCAGCCAATGGGTCTCATGCCTAGATTTGGCCCAATTGGCTCACAAATCCAATTAAATCAATGATTAAAAGACAAGGTTGAAAAGGCTATAACTTATGCAATGAAGGTCAGATTGAGGTTTCATATAAATTCTCTTTTTTCCATCATGCATAGATTCTTATCATTAAAATTTCTCAACTCATGTTGGCTCAATCTCTGGAATACCCCCTCATGATCTTTGTCAATTCAATGAACTGGGGTCACCTTCCCCTCTAGGGCTTGGTGTTGCATCGACCTTCCCCTCTAGGGGCTTGTCCACCATCACCAAACATCTAGAGACAACATAAGTGGTTTGAGCAAGTTATATTTAGATCTTCATTATCCCATATAACTATTGGGTTCATATATTTATGAAGACCGCTTACATAAGTGTTATGCTCCTCGTGCACATATGCATGGGAGATTGAGTCATCTAAACCCATCCCATTATCTTTCTGATTCCTGATTTCAATTTTCTCATGGGTGGTATCCCATACCACCACACCATGTTCATTATTTAAGATTAAGGTTTTAAGGTTAGGGTTAGGGACTATACTCTACCTCTTAGAGTTTCCATTTAACTTGACTCTCTATAGTTCTCATACCCTAATCCATGTCCTTCCTCTGTGAAGGGACTTACCATACTTGTATTTTTCTAGTTTGCATCTTTCTATTGGTTACCCTCTCTAGAGGAACCCACACAAAATATTATTTCTTTTCACATTTTACTTCTCTAATTAACAATTTCTTTTCAAATCTTATTAAGCAAATAGATGAGAAGTAGACGAAAATGTGAGATGAGAAACCTAAAAGATACATTATGTTTTACTAATCTTTCTCTTAAGTTTCTAACGATGATTTGAAATTATAAACTATTAAGTATTAGCCTAAGGCCCATGAACAACATCATGGGCCTTCCAAAGTCTCCATGAGCTTAGTCACATACCTAATTACCAAACTTGAGGCTTTGGTAACTATTGTATTTTATATTTGCCTCACATGAGCACATATGTTCAAAATTACATTATTAACTTAAATTGAACATTTACTATTCTTGGGTTTGGAATCAGCAGCCAAGATCCCACACATCACTTCATTGTTATATGTTCCCTAATTCATTTATGCTTGGAATCTACAAATTTCAAGGATGTAACATTCAACCCTCCTTAAAAGGAATTTTTTGCCAAAATTCAGGCCTACTAAGCCTAGGTGAATGATGACTCGTATTATTTTCAAATCTTAGGGTTAGCACCCTACTTAGATGGCTCAACAACTTTTCCTTGGTATATCAGTTTTCATTTTATTACTAAGATTGGCACCTGAATTGAAATTCAAGTATATCCACATCTATAATATATCCATCTTATCATCACTTGATGATTTCATTCTCATCGGTGATTTCATTATTACTTGGTGATTTCTCTATTCACCTAGGTTTTCGTCCTATTATTCAGTATTTTCACATGAGGGTGAGGTGACACCTCTAGCCCTAGTTCATGCTATTACACATTCAATGTAGGATATTCATCCTCATTATCTCAATTTTAAGCATAACGTGTGTCTATCTAATCTCCCTCCCTCATAATGAGATGAAATAAGCATTTGACTGCAACCCAAACACAAAGTTCATTCCATTCCAAGAGCGGAGAGAGTACATACACATATTACCTTTCAATTTCACATATTAAGTTGAATCATACTCGATCTGACTCTAAACTTACTTGTTCTTAATTTCATACTATTCTTTTATTCCATGAAGTCAAGCGTCCCTTTTACTCACTCTTACGTTAGTGCACAACTTCTCTCAAGTTTTAATGACTTCCTTATATCTTTTATATTTACACCTCATGTGTTTTGAGCCTTAGGCATTTCCTTGAGGTCTCTAGGTGTATAGGTACCTTTGGAGTGATCTCATCCTTATACATCAAGGGAGTGCCTGTCACATTCACCCATTAGGCTACATGATCCTCATGGAGGTAGCTAATCTCCTGAGTCATGTATCTTGGGCAAACCTAGTTGTTACCTCCGGAACACATGGTCATGTGCATTCAAGTCATATCAACTCCCAACCCATCGGTCCTATGTACCTCCATCACACCCTACTTGACCCTAGGATTGCATTAGGACTCTACCCTCCCTAAGGGTTTCTTTTGAGATGTCACATATTTTAAGCACATTATTCTCTTATTTAATTCTTCAACCCAGATTGCATTCACCTCTCACTTTTGAGTAGACATTATGCAGTGTAGTCCCAACATTGGGCCCTTGACACCTTCCCTCCAGGGCCATGTCGTCGTCCCTCCTGGGCTTGACCTCCTTTGATCTTCCCCTCCAGGGGCTTGATCCTACACCACTACACTGTGGACTTGGGCCACCTTCGCTCCTGGGCTTGGTGGCATTTTGGTCTTCCCTCCTAGACTTGACCATTTCATGACCTTTCCTCCTGGGCTTGGTCGTCCACTCAGACCACCTTCCCTCTTGGGCATGGTGCCTTAACGATCTTCCCTCTTGGGCTTGACCATTTCATGACCTTCCCTCCTAGGCTTGGTCATCTACTCAGGCCACCTTCCCTCCTGGGCTTACTGCCTTACCGGTCTTCCCAATCTTAGGCTTGACCTATCGTGTTACTCAGAGATGGCATCCTTGGGTTCAAAGAATATAAGTTATTTTCATGTTTTTTTATATGTTTAACTCTTCACCCCTCTAGGTGAAGATTAAGGTTATCTTAATACTTAAATACGTTTATTCACTTACCTTTTTAAGAAAAAGTCCTATCCTAGGGTGCCTTCTTAGCTCATAGGAGGGGGTAAGGTTCTCTAGACACAACTTGATCCCAATATCTAAGGTTTTTCCTCTCTCCTAAGTCATCTTCCCACTCTTTGGTTGACCCACCCCAGGTTGGCACACTAACCCTAAAGGTTTCATATATATTCCCTTTTTATTTTCATCATGCATAGATTCTTATCATTAAAATTTCTCAACCCATGTTGGCTCAATCTCTAGAATACCCCCTCATGGTCTTTGTCCATTCAATGAACTGGGGTCACCTTCCTCTCCAGGGCTTGGTGCTGCATCGACCTTCCCCTCTAGGGGCTTGGCCACCATCACCAAACTTCTAGAGACAACATAAGGGGTTTGAGCAAGTTATATTCAGATCTTCATTATCCCATATAACTATTGGGTTCATATATTTCTTAAGACCCCTTACATAAGTGTTATGCTCCTCATGCACACATGCATGGGAGACTGGGGCATCTAAACCCATCACATTATCTTTCTTATTCCTGATTTCAAGTTTCACATGGGTGGTGTCCCATACCACCACAACATGTTCATTATTTAAGATTAAGGTTTTAAGGTTAGGGTTAGTGACTACACTCTACCTCTTAGAGTTTCCTAGTCCCTTAACTCTCTAGAGTTCTTATATCCTAATCCATGTCCTTCCTTTGTGAAGGGACTTACCCATACTTGTATCTTTCTAGTGGTTACCCTCTCTAAAGGAACTCACACAAAAGATTATTTCTTTTCACATTTTACTTCTCTAATTAACAACTTCTTTTCAAAGATTATTAATAAAAGAGATGAGAAGTAGACAAAAATGTGAGATGAGAAACCTAAACGATACATTATGCTTTACTAATTTTTCTCTTAAGTTTCTAAGGAAGATTTGAAATTATAACCTAGTAAGTATTACTTGTTGAATCTGGGCTCTGTTACCAAATGTAACAACCTTAAAGTCACATATCATTACTCATAAATTCTAGGATCAGATTCAAGAAATAATATAGAATAGTAAACAATTTCCATTAATGAACAAATAGTTACATGTTTACATAAAAAGCTCATTTAAGGAGTTACATAAATTTTAGAAAGAACTAACTTGTACAAGTGTGAAGAAATACCACTAAGACTAAACCTGCATGAATAACTTTAGTGTCTTCACTATCTTTATCCTATAACCCCATGTCCACGAATCAAGTATACTTGATACCTAAAATGCCGACAAACAAATACGCAGTCAGTATATTTCTATATTGGTACGTGGGTTCATCCAATAATCACAAGTAATCATATAACTCACATCTATTATTTTCACATAAGAACAAACACTTGTTTTCATATTCTAACCCATAATTGGTCTACTACCTCAGGTGTAATCATTGTCCCTCTGGGGCTTGTGAATATGTGATCCTTGACTACTTTGACAATATTTAATGCATGAGCATGACTAAAGCATGGATATTGATGCTCAATCTACTTCTTAATCCTAACATCAGTATACTTAATGGACTTTATGCATTAGAGAAGACTTAATCACCCATCATGTACTCTTGATGATTCTTATTGCATAATATGACTTGTTTTAAGATCTTAATGATGAACTTGATTCTAAAATGGAGATATTTCTTCTAAATAACAATAATGCCTAATCAACACTAAATTCAGTAACCATATGATGCCATGTCGCATGTATGACCAAGATCACTCTATTTCTTGCTTTTCCACATCATATGACCTTATATGCATACTTTTTGCCCCTTTACGTTAATACTTTGTGCATCAAACCACCCCCCTTCTACTCTAGAAATTAGTAACTTTGTCAAGTATTAGAGACCCTAATGCATGGGTTCACTCTATTGTATGGTATGATGAGGCATGTGATCAAATCAACTAGTTATGACCTAGTATGCCCATATACGACTAGTTCTCTATGCTTGCTCCCTAATCTCGATGTGAATATTATTGTTATGCTCCCCCCTCTCAAATCAACATTGATCCTTCTTATTCTTGATCACCTTGTTGTGAATGTCCAAACTAAGTCCTATCTTGAACCCTAAAGGCATATAAACTATGTTGATGCTTGCATAAATGTTGTAATTTCAATACTCATGATTGGGAATATGATGGGTAGACCCTAGGGGACATCCAACTACATTGCAAAGTGTTTCTTATGACATAGTGTTGCTTATGTAAAGCATATTGAATGCTTCATTCTCATTTCATGTTGACCCTTGACCTTGGTTGCTCTATTGTAAGTCCTTTTGACCTAGATTGTATATAAGCAACATGAATCTTGTACTATTCACATAAAATGAGTGGAATCTCAGACTAAAATGGAACTTGAACCACACCTTTATGATGACCTCAAAATCATTAAAAGATAATCAAACATGTAATTAACTAAATATGAACCTAACTTGTCTAAAACCCTAAAATTAAGCTAAGCATGTACATAATCTTGTTGTTTAATCAGGTGTGACTTATGGCTAGATGGTCAAGGATATGATAAGTTAAGAATCTTCAAATCGGGTACAGGCTTTAAGTAATTATATCACAATGTCTGTATCTCTTGAAATGTGATATAGATTTGTATGCTTGTTTATTTCTCATATAATGCCATGTATTAATCTAATGTACTCGATGTTTGTCTTGCATTGTTGTTTTATAACTTGCAAACATAATATGGAAACCCTTTATATAATGTTGAAACATGGTTAACTCTTGGCGATGGCCTTTAGGTCCCTAACATATAAAAAGGTTAGCTAATCTTGAGCACCCTTACAAACTCTTCCAATGGGAAATAGTCAAAGCCTTGTGAATACATGATTTTGTTAGTATAATTGGAGTGAAGTGACATAAAATATGCGCCCTTAAATTTCTAAGAACTTAACTTGTTTATTCTTGGTCATTACTTCTACCAATATTTTCAAATCATGCGAAGCTTATGTATATGAATATTTTATCCCTATACTCAGCACATCGTGTGCTTGACCTGCCTTGTTTCATGCAATTTATAGGTTCAGAGATGGCTAGAAGTGATGGCTTTGATGATCTATGACATGTGTTCTTATTGTAAGATCCCTAGTATACATGAGCAGACTTGTAAGATTGTACTCTTGAAAATGTAGTTGAAAGTTTGTAATAACGAATGTGGTTTAATATATCTTGTTGAATGTTGAGATTATGATTGTTGATTTTATCTTGTTATCTGTTCATGTATGCTAATATTTATACTTATGCATTCACACATAGATAATACCATGCTAGGGAGGGACACCTAGGTCCTATCGCCATTGACTTTATAGTCACTCGGAGTTAAGGTTTGGGTAACAAACGGTGCTATGGCATATGGTATTAGAGCATCAACAATAACTACACCAAACATTTCTTACATTAAAATCAAAATAAAACTAACTTTATATTTCAACCTTAGAAACTTAATGAGTTATCCTTGTGGACTAAGATGACTTAGCCTCTAGGTTACAACCTAGATGTGCTAGAACAAGGTGTAGACTTGTGTAACCTTAGAGACTTTCTTTTCTCCTCCTTCTATCATGTAGTATGGTTTGTAGGTTTAGGAGGGAGAGAACAAGAGATCTTATCCTAACCCTAGACATATGTTTGTGTCATGTGTATAGGATATCTAGTGTTCACCATGTTCTTGCTAGTTCTCAAGGTGTAACGGTACTAGACTGCCAGATGAGTGTGGTAACTCATTTTGGTTTTGATTTTGTTTTAATGAAGTATGGTGGTTATCATTGCATGTTTCAATGTTGTAGAATAACTGTTTCAAGTATCATTCTATGTGCATATGAAAAATGTTACCACACGTAGAAAGACAGTGAGTATCCATGTCCCCTAGGAGAAAGAGATATAACATCAGTTTAGATGAGAGTGTTTACATGATATTTGTAGTCTCTAGAGTTGTCTAGAGGCACGATAAATGTTAGACTAGAAAGTATACTAGATGACCCTTGTTGATGATAAAGATGATAGTGATGATTATGATAATGGTGATGGTGATGATAATGATGATGATGACAATGACGACCATGTTGCTATTGTTGATGTGATGTTCTGAGATGTTTCAAGATGATTCATGTTATGTTTGTTGATATGAGAAAAAATTGACCATGCAACCCTAACCAGACCTAGCACCATGTATGGTACATATGACTTGGTTGATGTGCTAAACAAAGTTAGTGGCTTTACATGCTTCCTCGTGCCTAATCTTTCATATGATGAGATATAATGTGTAAGATATGGTTTGGGACTAACATAGGCCTTAATATCTTTATGAAGTAGGGCCTCTAGCATGGGACATACGATAAGGATGACCTCTTGATATGAGCCGACCCGGAATGGGAGAAGGTCAGAGCACCTAAACCCTAAAATATGTGAAATGTTGAAAATATGCAAGATGAAATTCATAATGATGAGTCCCTAGATATATTCCTTCTAAGTATATTAATTGAGTTACCTACTGTGTGGTTCTCTAAAATGTTGAACCCTAGATTTCCTATGAAAAAATCTAGCCATATAGATGGAGGCATTTGAATATATGATTTTTTCTATATAGGTGAGGGAGATGTCCCAAGACGCTAAGGTTGCCAGGTGACATCAATGATGACCCTTACACTTGGGTTAGTGGTTTTATGTAAAGGAACCTAGTGGTTGCTCGCGTTTGGTTTGTTGGTTAAAAGTTTGGTATGGGTAGATGTTGGTGGACAACATATTTGTCCTTGACATAGATAAGTCTTAGATTGTGTGTCTTGAGCTTGTGGAGCTCTTTCTAGATACAAGTGACACAATTATGAAACCTCTATGTCAATAACAATATTGTCCCCAAAACGATCCCTCATACATGAAATAATTGCACTTAAGATAAAATTTGATATATGTACAATAAGCCTCTCTCACAAGCTAAACCTATTATAAAATCATATCATACATGAAAAACGTAATTTTGAAATAATGGACTTGATAAGATGATGCTTGAGATCTTAGCTTGAATAATTATGGATAACATGCTTATTTTCAGACTCAAAAATGAAAAATGATGAACTTAATATGACAATGATCTTGGTGTCTTAACTCGAATAACATGACAAATAAATAGCTTAATTTTAGAACCAAAATAAAAAGTAAAGAACCTGTTACATCCTTGAAATTTGTAGATTTCAAGACTAAATGAATTAGGGAACATATAATAATGAAATGATTTGAGGGATCTCGGTTGATGATTTCAAACCCTAGAATCATAGTAAATGTTCAATTTAAGTTAATAATGTACTTTTGAACATATGTGTTCATGTGAGGTCAATATAAGATGCAATAGTTGACAAAGCCTCAAGTTTGGTAATTAGGAATGTGACTAAGCTCATGGAGCCTTTGTAAGGCCCAAGATGTGGTTCATGGGCCTTAGGGTCACTTTTCAGCCCTATTGGATAATCATAGTTTACATATTGGTCCCTGAGACATGATTTTTGATATGGTGGATATTCATGATCATAATAGGTATCCAAAATAGTCAAGGGTGATGGATAATCAGAATATAAGATAATGAGAGCATTTATAGGATAATCCAAGATAGTATGTGGATTAGATAATTAATTAAGAGATTATCCATCTTTTTCTTGGAATCCAAATAAAGGAACAATATGTGAGTACCTAAAAGAAATAGGAGACATTGTTTAAAGGACAGGAGAAGTTTGGTATATAAAAGGCAACCCAGTGAACCCCGATTTTGAAGTATAAGTGGAAAAGGATTTAATGAGTTCCATGTCGGGAGGATATTTTATTTAGGAAATACTTTAAAGAAAGACAAAGAGAGAGAAGGATAGAGAGTTTGTTTATCATGGGCATTATGCTTTATCCCTTTTCTTGATTCACCTATAAAGTTAACTTTAATAGTATATGGTAACACGAAAGAGGTGAATCGGCAAGAGTATTCTAATTAGAATACAGAATAATCCTAGAGGAGACAAGATCAGTAGGAGGCTTTCTTGGGCAGGTATATGTATACCTATGTAGGTTTCCTCCTGGAGCCCATGGCTTCCTTGGATCTCATGATGATACCCAGGAGGGGAAGAACCGAGCTTGCTGCAGTGGTTTTGCATAGGCCATCATGCCTTGCTGATGGAAAAGGTAAAGGGAGGAGGAAGTAGTAGAGCCTCTACTCGACCTGATCGGTGGATCCAGAAGGTGCCTCCCAGCCTAGAGATAATCGACGTCGACGTCCGTAGAGGAATTCAACCTACCGACAGCAGTGATAGGGGTTGGATGAAGACGACATGGCCGAGGGCACCTGCATGACAGATCCATGGAAGTTCGTTGCCATTGACCCAGGGTGGCAGGTTTCTAGCCGCTAGGGTAGAACTCTACAAGACTCACTGTGGTGGTGGAAGTTGAATCAAACCTATCCCAGTGGGGCTCCGGTCGTTGATCTTGTCAAGGGCTAGGAGGCATATGTGTGGTTGGTGGTGGAAGAAGAAGATGACACCTCAGCCAACATGTGAAGATGCTCAGGTAAACAACCTAACCTGTTCTTTTGTAACAAATTGTAAATCCACAACATAGAGCTCTCGTCCTCCTACCTCCGACCTTCATGGACCGTGCAAAGGATAGGGCTAGGTTTAGTATAGATGGGAGGATCTCCTCTGACCTTCTCTGGGTCTCGGAGGCCTTGGGGTCGATGAGAATAGCCACAGATTCCCATTCAGGGTTAGCCACTGGGCTGTGTCGGGAGGTTAGGGGGGAGTTGGAGTCAAAAGACACACCTACCCCAAAACCTATACATGACCCATAAGGGCTCAAGGGTCTTTAACCGATAACTTAAAGGGGTTTCCCACATCGAGTGTAGGGCTGACATGGCTGCAGGCCATTGGCCAGAGCCCGCTCACGTGGCAAATAGTAAACGAAATAATTATTGCTGACTTTTCAAGCTATGATTGGTCAGAGTAGATATATTCTTGTTAAATTTACAAAAAATAATTAGTAACTCTGATAGGGAAATATAATATATGAAAATTGATCAAGAGAACGAGAGAAATCCAAATAAAATAGTTTGATATTCCAATTATGCATCCTATTCCAAAAGTATACACAACACATATCCTAATGTGTTTAATGAAAAGGAAAACCTAGTTTTGTATAATATGATGCTTAAGTGGGTAATATTTTTATGTTGTTTTAATACTTGATCTAGACATGTATAATGAGGAAATCCTTGATAATGATGAATAGTTGATGATTCTAGATTTATCATTTTATTCATGCTGATTTAGGGTTTTATAACCAATGTCGACATCTTGCTATGATCTAATGTTGATAATGTGATCTTGGTATCATGAATAGTTTAATATGCCTTAGAAGATGATCATGGTTTAACCTAATATACATAATTGGGTTTGTAATCATAGAAACCATGACATTAGTGTTTTTAACCCTAATTCCTAGTCCAAACATATGATAACCCTAAACCCTAGTTTATGAACGCATCTAGATCTAATTAATGTAAGGTGAATACATGGTGACACGTACGCAATATGTATATTTCAGATTGAATGCTTTTTTGGTTGGATGTTTCGATGCACTCTTAAAGTATATGAGATATTATACATAGTTTCTGTAATGACATAAGGTATGTGGTTATGCTTTTGAATACATGTATCGAATTTCGAGTTTAGATGAGAGTGTATACATGATATTTGTAGTCTCTAGAGTTGTCTAGAGGCACGATAAATGTTAGACTAGAAAGTAGACTAGATGACCCTTGTTGATGATAAAGATGATAGTGATGATTATGATAATGGTGATGGTGATGATAATGATGATGATGATAATGATGACAATGATGACCATGTTGCTATTGTTGATGTGATGTTCTGAGATGTTTCAAGATGATTCATGTTATGTTTGTTGATATGAGAAAAATTTGACCATGCAACCCTAACTAGACCTAGCACCATGTATGGTACATATGACTTGGTTGATGTGCTAAACACATCTAGTGGCTTGACATGCTTCCTCGTGCCTAATCTTTCATATGATGAGATATAATGTGTAAGATATGGTTTGGGACTAACATAGGCCTCAATATCTTTATGAAGTAGGGCCTCTAGCATGGGACATACGAAAAGGATGACCTCTTGATATGATCCGACCCGCAACGGGAGAAGGTCAGAGCACCTAAACCCTAAAATATGTGAAATGTTGAAAATATGCAAGATGAAATTCATAATGATGAGTCCCTAGATATATTCCTTCTAAGTATATTAATTGAGTTACCTACTGTGTGGTTCCCTTAAAATGTTTAACCCTAGATTTCCTATGAAAAGATCTGGCCATTTAGATGGAGGCATTTGAATATATGATTTTTGCTATATAGGTGAGGGAGATGTCCCAAGACCCTAAGGTTGCCAGGTGACATCGATGATGAGCCTTACACTTGGGTTAGTGGTTTTATGTAAAGGAACCTAGTGGTTTCTCGCGTTTGGTTTGTTGGTTAAAAGTTTGGTATGGGTAGATGTTGGTGGACAACATATTTTTCCTTGACATAGATAAGTCTTAGATTGTGTGTCTTGAGCTTGTAGAGCTCTTTCTAGATACAAGTGACATAATTATGAAACCTCTATGTCAATAAAAATATTGTCCCCAAAACGATGCCTCATACATGAAATAATTGCACTTAAGATAAAATTTGATATACGTATAATAAGCCTATCTCACAAGCTAAACCTGTTATAAAATCATATCATACATGAAAAACATAATTTTGAAATAATGGACTTGATAAGATGATGCTTGAGATCTTAGCTTGAATAATTATGGATAACATGCTTATTTCAAGACTCAAAAATGAAAAATGATGAACTTAATATGACAATGCTCTTGGTGTCTTAACTCGAATAACATGACAAATAAATAGCTTAATTTTAGAACCAAAATAAAAAGTAATGAACCTGTTACATCCTTGAAATTTGTAGATTTCATGACTAAATGAATTAGGGAACATATAATAATGAAATGATTTGAGGGATCTCGGTTGATGATTCCAAACCCTAGAATCATAGTAAATGTTCAATTTAAGTTAATAATGTACTTTTGAACATATGTGTTCATGTGAGGTGAATATAAGATGCAATAGTTGACAAAGCCTCAAGTTTGGTAAATAGGAATGTGACTAAGCTCATGGAGCCTTTGTAAGGCCCAAGATGTGGTTCATGGGCCTTAGGGTCACTTTTCATCCCTATTGGATAATCAGAGTTTACATATTGGTCCCTGAGACATGATTTTTGATATGGTGGATATTCATGATCATAATAGGCATCCAAAATAGTCACGGGTGATGGATAATCAGAATATAAGATAATGAGAGCATTTATAGGATAATCCAAGATAGTATGTGGATTAGATAATTAATTAAAATATTATCCATCTTTTTCTTGGAATCCAAATAAAGGAACAATATGTGAGTACCTAAAAGAAATAGGAGACATTGTTTAAAAGAAAGGAGAAGTTTGGTATATAAAAGGTAACCCAGTGAACCCCGATTTTGAAGTATAAGTGGAAAAGGATTTAATGAGTTCCATGTGGGGAGCATATTTTATTTAGGAAATACTTTAAAGAAAGACAAAGAGAGAGAAGGATAGAGAGTTTGTTTATCATGGGCATTATGCTTTATCCCTTTTCTTGATTCGCCTATAAAGTTAACTTTAATAGTATATGGTAACACGGAATAGGTGAATCGGCAAGAGTATTCTAATTAGAATACAGAATAATCCTAGAGGAGACAAGATCAGTAGGAGGCTTTCTTGGGCAGGTATATGTATACCTATGTAGGTTTCCTCTTGGAGCCCATGGCTTCCTTGGATCTCATGATGATACCCAGGAGAGGAAGAACTGAGGTTGTTGTAGTGGTTTTGCATAGGCCATCATGCCTTGCTGATGGAAAAGGTAAAGGGAGGAGGAAGTAGTAGAGCCTCTACTCGACCTGATCGGTGGATCCAAAAGGTGCCGCCCATCCTAGAGATAATCGACGTCGACGTTCGTAGAGGAATTCAACCTACCGACAGCTATGTTATGGAGTGTGAATTGACGAGTCAAGATTTTTAGGTAATGGATTGCATTGTGCACATGTTGAAATAAACATCTAGAAAAAAGAGCAAGAAGGCAGTGTGATGGCATTATTTGAGTACTTATGTGCCGGTAAGACAAACCACTATCACTCAATAATACAAAAACTAACCACATTACAATTAAGGTTGCATCTATATAATGTGGTATATTGTTTTTACAACAAAAGCTAGACATAATGGTGGGTGACATAAAACTAGATGGGACCAATATGATATCACCTCTCTTCAGTGTACCTGACAAAGAATTTATGACAATTGATTTAGTGTTTATGATATGAATAAGGAAAATCATTGATACTTGCTTGAACCATGTTTTAGAGTTAAGGTGCATAACTCTTACAATTCAATGTCGTGAAATTTCATTTCTAAGAAAGAAGTCATTAGACGGTAAGAAAAAACAAATAACATTAATGCACTATTGAATGAAATGGTGTAATTTTTATTGTACCTAATAATGTTTGGTTTTGCATGCAGGTGATCTTTATTCATGAGTTCATTATGAGACTGCTAGAGCGTGGAAGTCAAATGTCTTAATGGACAATTGAATACCATGAATGCACTCAGCAAGAAGATGACGGTATTGATTGTGGAGTATATGTTATAAAGTATCTTTAATGTTTGGTGAATGGGAAAGAGATGAATTTCACAAGTAAAGACATCCTTGTAATAAGTGTAGAGATCTTCCAAGAAACGATGATGATGGGAAAACTGCAGCAAGTTAGAGAACTTGCTTGTGATCAAGAAGAGACAAAAGAAGGAACATGTGATAAGAAAAATGAACATAAGTTCGTGGATAGCTTGTTAAGCTTGAATACATGGATTGTGTGAGATTTAGTCTAGATTTTCCAAAATAATGTTGTGAAAATTTGTGATTTAGAAATGATGCTTAAGAAGATGTATATCTAAACAAAGAAAATATAGTCAGAGTCTGAATTATGTTTTTTGTTGAACAAAAAGTTATAGCTAGATTCTAGAGAAAATAGGAGTTCTCTGGGTTTATCTTTATGCAAATATTATGATTTTGATTACAGTGGATTCTCTGGATTTGATGCTTTTTTGTCATGTTTGAACCTATTTACTTTGATGTTCTTTACATGGTTTTGTAACTTGAGCTAGATCGTGACCATTTTCATCAGCATTACTGTGTATGACATGTTGTATCACAAGTCATATAAAATCTAAAAGATGATTATGTGAGGTGCTAATTCTATCTATGAAGTAACTCTCTGAAATGAAGAGAAACTATGTGAAATGTAAAGTAACAATGTGAATTGAAAAGTAACTTTATGATGACCTCAAAATCATTAAAAGATAATCAAACATGTAATTAACTAACTATGAACCTAACTTGTCCTAAACCCTAAAATTAAGCTAAGCATGTACATAATCTTGTTGTTTAATCAGGTGTGACTTATGGCTAGATGGTCAAGGATATGATAAGTTAAGAATCTTCAAATCGGGTACATGCTTTAAGTAATTATATCACAATGTCTGTATCTCTTGAAATGTGATATAGATTTGTATGCTTGTTTATTTCTCATATAATGCCATGTATTAATCTAATGTACTCGATGTTTGTCTTGCATTGTTGTTTTATAACTTGCAAACATAATATGGAAACCCTTTATATAATGTTGAAACATGGTTATCTCTTGGCGATGGCCTTTAGGTCCCTAACATATAAAAAGGTTAGCTAATCTTGAGCACCCTTACAAACTCTTCCAATGGGAAATAGTCAAAGCCTTGTGAATCCATGATTTTGTTAGTATAATTGGAGTGAAGTAACTATGTGATCTTGGTATCATGAATAGTTTAATATGCCTTAGAAGATGATCATGGTTTAACCTAATATACATAATTGGGTTTGTAATCATAGAAACCATGACATTAGTGTTTTTAACCCTAATTCCTAGTCCAAACATATGATAACCCTAAACCCTAGTTTATGAACGCATCTAGATCTAATTAATGTAAGGTGAATACATGGTGACACGTACGCAATATGTATATTTCAGATTGAATGCTTTTTTGGTTGGATGTTTCGATGCACTCTTAAAGTATATGAGATATTATACATAGTTTCTGTAATGACATAAGGTATGTGGTTATGCTTTTGAATACATGTATCGAATTTCGAGTTTAGATGAGAGTGTATACATGATATTTGTAGTCTCTAGAGTTGTCTAGAGGCACGATAAATGTTAGACTAGAAAGTAGACTAGATGACCCTTGTTGATGATAAAGATGATAGTGATGATTATGATAATGGTGATGGTGATGATAATGATAATGATGATAATGATGACAATGATGACCATGTTGCTATTGTTGATGTGATGTTCTGAGATGTTTCAAGATGATTCATGTTATGTTTGTTGATATGAGAAAAATTTGACCATGCAACCCTAACTAGACCTAGCACCATGTATGGTACATATGACTTGGTTGATGTGCTAAACACATCTAGTGGCTTGACATGCTTCCTCGTGCCTAATCTTTCATATGATGAGATATAATGTGTAATATATGGTTTGGGACTAACATAGGCCTCAATATCTTTATGAAGTAGGGCCTCTAGCATGGGACATACGAAAAGGATGACCTCTTGATATGAGCTGACCCGCAACGGGAGAAGGTCAGAGCACCTAAACCCTAAAATATGTGAAATGTTGAAAATATGCAAGATGAAATTCATAATGATGAGTCCCTAGATATATTCCTTCTAAGTATATTAATTGAGTTACCTACTGTGTGGTTCCCTTAAAATGTTTAACCCTAGATTTCCTATGAAAAGATCTGGCCATTTAGATGGAGGCATTTGAATATATGATTTTTGCTATATAGGTGAGGGAGATGTCCCAAGACCCTAAGGTTGCCAGGTGACATCGATGATGAGCCTTACACTTGGGTTAGTGGTTTTATGTAAAGGAACCTAGTGGTTTCTCGTGTTTGGTTTGTTGGTTAAAAGTTTGGTATGGGTAGATGTTGGTGGACAACATATTTTTCCTTGACATAGATAAGTCTTAGATTGTGTGTCTTGAGCTTGTGGAGCTCTTTCTAGATACAAGTGACATAATTATGAAACCTCTATGTCAATAACAATATTGTCCCCAAAACGATGCCTCATACATGAAATAATTGCACTTAAGATAAAATTTGATATATGTATAATAAGCCTATCTCACAAGCTAAACCTGTTATAAAATCATATCATACATGAAAAACACAATTTTGAAATAATGGACTTGATAAGATGATGCTTGAGATCTTAGCTTGAATAATTATGGATAACATGCTTATTTCAAGACTCAAAAATGAAAAATGATGAACTTAATATGACAATGCTCTTGGTGTCTTAACTCGAATAACATGACAAATAAATAGCTTAATTTTAGAACCAAAATAAAAAGTAATGAACCTGTTACATCCTTGAAATTTGTAGATTTCATGACTAAATGAATTAGGGAACATATAATAATGAAATGATTTGAGGGATCTCGGTTGATGATTCCAAACCCTAGAATCATAGTAAATGTTCAATTTAAGTTAATAATGTACTTTTGAACATATGTGTTCATGTGAGGTGAATATAAGATGCAATAGTTGACAAAGCCTCAAGTTTGGTAAATAGGAATGTGACTAAGCTCATGGAGCCTTTGTAAGGCCCAAGATGTGGTTCATGGGCCTTAGGGTCACTTTTCAGCCCTATTGGATAATCAGAGTTTACATATTGGTCCCTGAGACATGATTTTTGATATGGTGGATATTCATGATCATAATAGGTATCCAAAATAGTCACGGGTGATGGATAATCATAATATAAGATAATGAGAGCATTTATAGGATAATCCAAGATAGTATGTGGATTAGATAATTAATTAAAATATAATCAATCTTTTTCTTGGAATCCAAATAAAGGAACAATATGTGAGTACCTAAAAGAAATAGGAGACATTGTTTAAAAGAAAGGAGAAGTTTGGTATATAAAAGGGAACCCAGTGAACCCCGATTTTGAAGTATAAGTGGAAAAGGATTTAATGAGTTCCATGTGGGGAGGATATTTTATTTAGGAAATACTTTAAAGAAAGACAAAGAGAGAGAAGGATAGAGAGTTTGTTTATCATGGACATTATGCTTTATCCCTTTCCTTGATTCACCTATAAAGTTAACTTTAATAGTATATGGTAACACGGAATAGGTGAATCGGCAAGAGTATTCTAATTAGAATACAAAATAAACCTAGAGGAGACAAGATCAGTAGGAGGCTTTCTTGGGCAGATATATGTATACCTATGTAGGTTTCCTCCTGGAGCCCATGGCTTCCTTGGATCTCATGATGATACCTAGGAGGGGAAGAACCGAGGTTGTTGTAGTGGTTTTGCATAGGCCATCATGCCTTGCTGATGGAAAAGGTAAAGGGAGGAGGAAGTAGTAGAGCCTCTACTCGACCTGATCGGTGGATCCAAAAGGTGCCGCCCATCCTATAGATAATCGACGTCGACGTCCGTAGAGGAATTCAACCTACCGACAGCTATGTTATGGAGTGCGAACTGACGAGTCAAGATTTTTAGGTAATGGATTGCATTGTGCACATGTTGAAATAAACATCTAGAAAAAAGAGCAAGAAGGCAGTGTGATGGCATTATTTGAGTACTTATGTGCCGGTAAGACAAACCACTATCACTCAATAATACAAAAACTAACCACATTACAATTAAGGTTGCATCTATATAATGTGGTATTGTTTTTACAAAAAAAGCTAGAAATAATGGTGGGTGACATAAAACTAGATGGGACCAATATGATATCACCTCTCTTCAGTGTACCTGACAAAGAATTTATGACAATTGATTTAGTGTTTATGATATGAATAAGGAAAATCATTGATACTTGCTTGAACCATGTTTTAGAGTTAAGGTGCATAACTCTTACAATTCAATGTCGTGAAATTTCATTTCTAAGAAAGAAGTCATTAGACGGTAAGAAAAAACAAATAACATTAATGCACTATTGAATGAAATGGTGTAATTTTTATTGTACCTAATAATGTTTGGTTTTGCATGCAGGTGATCTTTATTCATGAGTTCATTATGAGACTGCTAGAGCGTGGAAGTCAAATGTCTTAATGGACAATTGAATACCATGAATGCACTCAGCAAGAAGATGACGGTATTGATTGTGGAGTATATGTTATAAAGTATCTTTAATGTTTGGTGAATGGGAAAGAGATGAATTTCACAAGTAAAGACATCCTTGTAATAAGTGTAGAGATCTTCCAAGAAACGATGATGATGGGAAAACTGCAGCAAGTTAGAGAACTTGCTTGTGATCAAGAAGAGACAAAAGAAGGAACATGTGATAAGAAAAATGAACATAAGTTCGTGGATAGCTTGTTAAGCTTGAATACATGGCTTGTGTGAGATTTAGTCTAGATTTTCCAAAATAATGTTGTGAAAATTTGTGATTTAGAAATGATGCTTAAGAAGATGTATATCTAAACAAAGAAAATATAGTCAGAGTCTGAATTATGTTTTTTGTTGAACAAAAAGTTATAGCTAGATTCTAGAGAAAATAGGAGTTCTCTGGGTTTATCTTTATGCAAATATTATGATTTTGATTACAGTGGATTCTCTGGATTTGATGCTTTTTTGTCATGTTTGAACCTATTTACTTTGATGTTCTTTACATGGTTTTGCAACTTGAGCTAGATCGTGACCATTTTCATCAGAATTACTGTGTATGACATGTTGTATCACAAGTCATATAAAATCTAAAAGATAATTATGTGAGGTGCTAATTCTATCTATGAAGTAACTCTCTGAAATGAAGAGAAACTATGTGAAATGTAAAGTAACAATGTGAATTGAAAAGTAACTATGTGAACTGAAAAGTAACTATATGAACTGAAAAGTAAATATTAGACATATAGAGTAACTATAGATAAAAAAAGTAACAAAAGGTTCTGAAATGTACCTACAAAGAAACTCTTAATAAGAATACAACTATCTGAATATAAGGTTACACATTTGTTCTGTTATTATGGCTAAAATAACAAGGTATGATTGTTCTGTAATAAATTAACTATATGAATTGAAAAGTGACTTCATCAACCAAAAAATAACATCATGAGGTTAAGTAACTATATGAACCTGAAAGTAATAGTGTGGGAAAAAAAGTAACTATTGGACATATAAAGTAATGCCAGGTCCACAAGAGTAACATAGGGTTCTATAATGTAATGACAAGGGATAATAATATGAGGAATTTATTTGAACATTAAGTTACATAGTTGTAGCATTCCTGCTACTAAATAAAAAAACAACATTTTGAACTTAAAGGTATTTATAAGTAACACAACAACTGGCACAAGTAGAATGTAAATGAAAGTACACATCATGCTAAATAAACAAGTATGATTGTTTTAATTATAAGTAACTATGTAGCTTCATACGGACATTCCACCATCACCCAACCACAATCGTGGGAAACACCATGGTCGTGTAGAAAAACATTGATTATTGAATTAGACCCATAATCAAAGAGTAAAAAAAGAGTAGTATTCTGAATTTTCCATATAGTTTATAATTTTTAGCATTTCTATTATCTACTAAAATTCTTAAACTTGATGTTCTCTGTAAATTTCTTAGTATTGGTCGTAGTCTACCATTATATCTATTAGTGCTTGCTCTGGCTTCTTCTATTTTGTCTCCATTTGTTATTTGTAACTGATTTCCCTCATAACATTTTTTTTTGGGATTTTATTATCCGTTACTAAGGGTTTTTCAGAGACATCTATATTTTCTGGTATCTCTATTTCTGAGATTATGTCTGGTTTTGTAATTTTTCCTATTTCTTTGAATATGTTAGGAAGTATTATAATATCTTTGTCTTCAAAATTTTAGAGTGATGTGTGTTGCTAAGAGCATAGCTTATTATGTAGGTTATTGAACAAGGAGTGGATCCTGTTTTCATGAATTTTGTTCTTTGAAAATCTTGTATCAGACTTAAAGTTTTGTTTATATTATTATCTTTAATATTTACAGTTATCTTTGGATAAATATAAAAGACTAATTTTTGATGACTGAGATTTCCTTGTAATATTCCTAACGTAGCATCTCTTCTGTCATTAATTCTATTATCCATTAGTACAATATTTATAGGAGGATCTATACCTTCTTCAAATGTTGCTTTTATCATCATTTGGATAGCTCCTATATGAATCCATCCTATTTTAGATCTATCTTTTATTTTTTCCATTTTTCTCATTAAGTCTTCTTTTCAAAGTAAAGGTATATTTATTTTATTTCTAGTGTATTATATATGCATAGGCATTTCTCTGTTGGTTATTCCGTAGTAGAAAATATGTTTTCTTTGAGTAATTCTTTCAAAGATAGATTTTCTAAATCAATCTGAGTTTTCTAATCTGAATTCAGTGCTTCTTATTCGATTAAATAATTTCCTATTTATTAATACCTCTTGCAAGAAGTTTCCTGCTTCTTCTTGGTATTCTTCAATTATTTCTATTTCAGTCTGATTCTGTGTCTGAGGAATAATAGATTGATCCATCTGATTGTTCAATAGATTGATCCATCTGATTGTTCATCATCTGTTATTTGAACAAATTCTTGAAAGTTTTATATTTCAGAAAGTTCTTCTTCTATTATTTCCTCAAATTGCTTTTGGTTAATTTAATGAGATCTTCTATTTGGGCATTTGTTAGCATAGTGCCCTTTTTCTTGACATATAAAGCATTTGCATTCTTTTGGGTTGTTTTTATTATAGTTCTTCTTTTTTCTATAATATTTTTTCTTTGGTTTCAGCTTAAAACCAAACCTTTTTCTCTTTTTAAATTTATATTTATTTCTTCTATTATACCTCATTGGCTAGCATCCTATGGTTATTGGATGAGTCAATTGTGAACAACAAAGTCCTTGTTTTACTACTTTATTTGTTTTTTTTACTTAGTGTAGCTTCTGCACACCATTCTTCTAATTTCATTCTTAGAAATTCTATTCTTCCTCCTAATGTATCTGCTCATTGTCCTATATATTGGGGGTATAATTGCATAGCTTAAAACCCCAAAGGGTCAGACACCTTGGTACAAAATAAATTTAATAGACTTTTATTCGTTATGTTTTCTTTATCAGTTCTATCATATATTTTATAGAAATATTCCTAAAATTTTCATATATAGTCATCTATGTGGCACATGTCACAAAACTTTAGATTTTATAATAGAAATGTAAATTTTTGTTTTTCTTTTTTTACATCTTTGTTTGTATTCCATGTTTCACCTAAAAATTCTCTACGTAATTCATTTTCGTAATTATTTACTACTTGGACTAAAGTGGTTGTTGTTCCTTTTATTGCTTCCTTGTCATTATCAGTTAATCCTTTCCACCAATATGTTACGATTCCTTGTAAGGTTAAATGACAAAATCTTAATGTTGTGTCAATATCATAACTTTGCGATGTTATTGACAAATATGTGGCTTTCGCCCATCTTGTTATTGCTTCATCTATATTTCTAACACAGTTTAGGTTTAAATTAATTGCATTTGCACTAATATATTCTTGATTCATATAATCTACTGGGGTTTCTAAAGTAATTTCTTTTGGTCTTCTGTCTGATGCCCAGTTTATTCCTTCGTATCTATTTCTGTCAGTAGGTTTTCATCGAAAACGAGGATCTGCCCAATATCAAGCTCCTGGTTTTTCTGGCATTTCATTTCTACTGCCTTGTCCACTAGGGACAGTTGTAGGAATGGGCATCGTTACTTGACTTCCAGAAGTTTCTCCTTCTATAGGTTTTAGATTTATGGTTTTAACCCTTTCCGTTAATCTAACAAGTTCTTGGCTTAAACTATCTAGTTCTTATGCATCAGCTTCTAAATATTTGTTTTCTAATTGTTCAATTTTAAAGTCATTTGTTTCTTTTATCTGGAGGCGGCATAAGCTTATCTCATTTCCACTTATTTGAAATAAATTTATTTTTGATATACATTCGGTATTTTGTTGTTCATATATATATATTCCATTGTTTTCTGTAATTCTATTATCATTTCTTGAATTCTTTGAAAGTTTTTTGAATTATTTTCATGAACCTGTATTTCTAGTTTTTTGTACATATTATTCAATGTTTACTTAAAATTCTAAGTCTAAAGCTTCACATATGTTATTTTCTAAGTAATTTAACTTGTTTTGTTCATATATAACTTCATTTTCATATTTATTTGGATTGTTACTTGGCTCTGATACCACTTTGCATTGGTAGAAATTTTGGATTCTATTATCACACTTTGAAAACATACTCGAACTGCCCTTATGGGTTTTGTATGCTTTCTCAGCTTTTCGGTCTATGTTTATTTACTTATTTTATACATAATTTTTAGTAACTTCATGCTTGATATGTCTTTTGACGCATAAGAAACTAGCTTTTAGCAGATAGTAACACTTTGAGTACTATAGAGAGAAAAATAAAGTCTGTATACATGTGTTTCCCACCTTGCTTCTGTTAGTCTTCAGTGCCAGTCGATCTTCTCTTAACGATTTATAAGAGAAGCAATCCTTGGACATAGATGTTCTAGATCTCAAACTCCTTATCATCATCCTATAGCCTGCATGTCCCTACATCCTTGTGCATTCCTTTGCTTGATCGGACAATTTTGGATGAAGGCCTCTGGGATGATCTAAGGGAGAGATGACTCTCAATAGGTGAAGATATATTGGAATGAAGGTGTAACAGGTTACACAAGGATTTTCCTCTTCTATTGTAGTACAACGATTACTATCATTTACTAAAGCTGGTTTCTTATGCTAAGGGAATTAGTGCATACCACGCATTGAATCGGAATAGAATTGAAATAGGGAAGATACTTGCTTCTTTATTGAACTCAAATACTAGAACATTTTAAAGTATCTACATTATCGGGGCTCTCTCCAACTTCGAGTGCCTCCTTATAACTCTTTGAGAGTTTATATAGACACTCTCATTTACAATGATGCTTACATTTTGATTTCTCTTTACATTGTAATTGCACACTTGTCTGGTTGAGAACACTTTACTTTTTTAGTGCTTTTCTCCATCGAACACTTGTCCGGTTGAGGTTGCCTTTCTTTTTTTATGCTTTCTTTCATCATTGATGACGTATCCAGTATATTATTGTTCTGGATCATCATTGCTGACGTCTTGATGCCTTCTGCCAATCGTCTTCAGAGACTACTACTGTTGTTGTTGTCTTTATCCATTTTGTCTCGGCACGTCGGGCATATTCTTCCTTCGTGTTTTTTGAGCTGGAAGAATACTTGCTGACATCAGCTACTTGATCTTATTTGTCCCGTTTCTGTTTTCTTTAGAAATCTTTCTAAATTAATTTTTGTTGATATATTGGCTCATCTTGTGGTAGAAAGAATAATTATTTTGTCAGAAGCTTTATGTAACCATCTTCTATTTTCATTTATTAATTTTTATATTACTTGGAAGAGAACTCTCAATCCTAAAGCTCTTCTGACTTCCATAAATTCTTTGTCAATTTTGTTTCTTTCGAATTCTTTCTGGTAGCTTCCTTCAATTTCTTTGACGTAATCTGGAGATGATACTCCTATTTGAATGCAGTGGACTGGATAAAACTTTTTTAACTTTTCCCAATCTTCTGATGCAGAGAATACTTTGACGTAAATATCGCTAGTAGGTTTACCAGTAGACTATTAGTTTTGAACTCTTTGATTGCTTTAATACTTTCTTGGGGAAGTCCTTGAACTTCTCTTAAATCAAGACTTAGATATATTAAGTTTGCCGCTCCAATTGTGAAGCAATCTCTAATAATTTTGTGTAAAATTATTTCCTAGGAATATGGCTTGTTGTGCATATTCAGGGGTATAGAATGGTGGACATGTAACTATATAATTTCCTAGGATAATTTTAGGTTTTTTGACTGCATTAGTTAATTAATGTATTTTCCTGTAAAGTCCATTCCATATAATGTAGGTAATGTGGTAATAATGGAACCATTTTCTCTACAAAGTGAAGGACTATATTTTACACATAATAATCAAGAGTATTTTTGGAAAAAAGAAAATGACTACTATATATAGTGTCTACATTGTTGCAGAAATCATATATGAAGAATATAAAACAGAATACTTTCATGCATTTCTCGATACTGGTTCAGGAACTTATATTGCCTGAAGACAATGCTTTCTTGAAAAGTACATGTATATATATATATATATACATATGTATATATATATGTATATGTATATATATATATATATATATATATATATATATATATATATATATATATATATATATATATATATATATATATATATATATATATATATATCTGTATGTATATACATATATATATATATATGTATATATATACACATATGTATGTATATACATATATATATATACATATGTATATACATACATATGTGTGTGTGTCTATATATATATATATATATATATATATATATATATATATATATATATATATATATATATATATATATATATATATATATATATATATATATATATATATATATATATATATATATATATATATATATATATATATATATATATATACTATTCATTCGGTACCCGTGCGGGTAGATAAGGTTAGTTATCCGTGGATTAGTGTTGTAATAGAGAGACATATATTTTTAACTAGACAATCAAAATTGTTAAGCGATGACAAAAATTTTAATATAAAGACTCGTTTTGTATTATATTATTGTTTCTATTACAAATATCATTTTTACTGTAATCAGACATGTAATACAAAATGAGTGTTTGTATTACAAATTTGGTCATCTCATTTCAAATGATGTCTGTCTCATTATTGATAGATACCTTTCTCTCTCTCTCTCTCTCTCTCTCTCTCTCTCTATATATATATATATATATATATATATATATATATATATATATATATATATATATATATATATATATATATATATATATATATATATATATATATACCCTTCGAAGGTGGCGAGGGGCTGCTCAGTGTACGGCTCCGGATGGTGATCGTCGAAGGTCGGGCGACGAGCGTCGTCGAATCGCAGCTTTCGATTACGGCCTTCAGGGCACGACTTCATGAGGCGAAGGAGGTGTGGGTGGCGAAAGGGGCATCTTCAACGACTGTTGACGTGGACGGATCCGGTGGCGACGGAGATGAGGGTGACGCCGCCTATGTCGCTCCCCCCTCTATTTCCCCTTTCCGTGCCCGTTTCCTGGGCCTGCGGGACCAGTGGCTCCAGAGAGATGCGGGGGCGCTAGACCTCGGCGGTATGCTCACTTGCCCCGCGATGACTGTGGAAGGCGGTGGTGTCGCCCTAGGCATGGGGTCGCTCTCGAGGGATGCGGCGACGGAAGCGGACTTTGCTTCTTCTCACTATGATTCTGAAGATGGACAGACGGCCAAGGTGGTTGCAGCCATGGAGGTTTTGGCGGTTGGACTACCCTTTCCCCTTTCTTCTTCTGCAGGTGGGGATCAGGGTGATACAGAGATCGGCAACAAGGACGGGGATCCCTCGGAGGGGTAGGGCGTGCCCGAGGAATTGAAGGTGTCGAACGCAGTGGAGGAAACCTTATAGCTGGAAGATGTAGACACTGTGATTGAGGTTTTGCCTGAGACAGATTGCAAGACTTCCGATTGTGTCGCTGGCGATGATTACATCTTTGGGGGATGTTTTTGGGTGGGGACTATCTGTATACCCCTCCTGGAAGTGTCCTCCATGATTGCGTCATCGGGGGAGCGAGTTGTGAGTGAACAAACTGATGCAACGAAGGCCATGGAGGAGACAGTGGCTCACAATCGGGGCTGTCATCGCGTTGTCTGCTTCTGCTGCTTGCAACGCGGGCACAAGCGGATTCACTACAGGGTGGAACCGTTTTTCTTCCGGTGTCGCTCCCCTGGTCACCTGGCGCGTGACTATGACGCTCGCCGGAAGGTCAAGGGAAGGTCTCCCTCTCCCAGGGATCGATGCTTTCGATGCCTTCAGAGGGGCCACTGGAGGAACGTTTGTTCTTCCCGGATTAAGTGTTTTCGTTGCAAGGCTTCTGGTCACACAGTGAAGGACTGCCCTCTACGCAAGCCAAACACACTTTTACAGCTGAGTCGAAATGGGGTTTCTACATCGGGCAAGCCTAACAACTCAGGTTGGTTTCCATGGAACGGGAAGGCAACTGAGGCCCCTGTCATTGGCGGGACCCCTAGTGGCGACAAGAATGACACCATTGCGAGATGGGTGGAAGATGCAGTCAGGGACCCCTGTCGACGCATGCGATCTCCTTGCTTTGGTCACTTCTTGAGGCCAATACGGGGTGGTGAGCACACGAGCTCGTGGGCACACATGGATGATATGTCTTCAAACAGATCGTCTATGAGGATGATGGTTAGCGAATCATATGGGGACGAATTTTCAAGCAACGCTGAGGATGAAGATAACGCAAGGGAACCACTAGCTGGGCCTAGGGGTAAGAAGCACGGAGGATGGTTCTGATGTGTAGATATCTAGGGATCTTGAGAGAGGGGTTTTGGAATGTTTGTGGTATGGCTTGATTTCAGGGTACATTGAGGGTTGGTCATGAATGATACTATGTAATGCGATGACAATTTTGCTTGCTTTAGGGGCAAGATGAATAAGATGGACCTCAATTTATTTAAATATATATATATATATATATATATATATATATATATATATATATATATATATATATATACATATATATATATATAGAGAGAGAGAGAGAGAAAGAGAGAGAGAGAGAGTCAGGCTAGAATACACTCGAGTGTACATATCACATGAATACACTTGAGTGTACAGATCACATGAATACACTCAAGTGTATTTGTATATCAAGACCATTTTTTGCAAAATGTAAACCATTGATATTCATTGTCATACTATAACTAAGTTACATGCAAACCTTGAGCCTATTTGGATGAGTGTAAGTCACTCATCCAAGGATAACAAAATTGACGCGTAAAACTAATTCGAAATGCATAATTTTTACGTTCTTGATAACTTGAACTATAAATGTCCAAATGTGCTCAAATTTTGTATATGAGCTGTTCACAAGTTGTTTAAGAACAAAAGATTAGATTTTTGAAAAAAATATTGCATCATGAAAAACTACTTGAGTTTATTCTGCTCCGAATACACTCGAATGTATTCTAGCCCCCCCCTCTCTCTTTATATATATATATATATATATATATATATATATATATATATATATATATATATATATATATATATATATATATATATATATATATATATATATATATATATACGTTGACTATTTCATTGTCACGTTCACGAGATCTATCTTTTGATTATCTTACATAGAACTCTCGCATCCCGCGTTCAACAATCTCTCCCAAAAACCAATTGTCTCTTCCTTTGTTATGGCCGCACTGAAAAAGACATCTATGTAGCTACCTGGACGGGTCACACTATCACAACGACCCGTAGATCTGTTAACCACGACGAGATGATTTGACAACCATAGTGATACAACATCATCCGCGATATGCTTTCCTACTTTCTTAATCAAATCACGTGTCCCTTATGTACAGTTAAACAGATATTTACCGGGGTTGTCCGCACATGAACTGAGACCTCAGGAGGGGGACACACATCTGTTTCGTGCCAGGATCTCTAGCGTCATTGCTTTTTATTTAAAAGTAAATAGGTGTCATTAGATAAGCATGAGCCATACGACATCTACAAAGGTGATTGATAACTATTAGATCCAGTTGCTGGCACCTCCGGAAATCTAGGGACCAACTACAACCACAGCTTATGTGTGCTTCAAAAGACCAAGCCTCGTCTACACGATCAGTAGCAGCAATGGAATCGGAAAAACTACTTGACGTGGAGAGTCAGATCCAGAATAATAGAATCTAGCTTAACTGAATGCCGTTGCCATTGCTCTGCACTTTGTCTATATAAATTAATCATTACTGTTCTGTAAAATGATGAGTTGAATGAATATACAGCCTTCAATTCTCACATGGTATCACGAGCCATGTCATCAGGGACGGAGGGGGGGTGGGCAAGCATGGCCATGTCCCCACAAAAAAAATTCATATATATATATATATATATATATATATATATATATATATATATATATATATATATATATATATATATATATATATATATATATATATGTTATTAGTCTATTGAATAATATATATTTACTAGGACGAATACCAAGTAAAATTTAGAAATGGTTCAATGGTCGGATGTGTATTACATGACCCGTTTGGCTCAAGTTTGAATCTTGTTACACCCAAGTTTTCATTATATCGCATTATGTATACATAAGTAGTTGATTTATATTGAAGATGAGCATTAAACTCATGTAATGAAATTGTTGTACTGGTAGAGTGTCTATAGTAGTAGTTAAATGTCTCAAGTTCTACTCTCTAGTTCCACGTGTGTTCTTGGAAGACCCAATTCCTCCCTCTCTTACGTAGCCAAAATCTTGACGGCCACATCACTGGAACTACTCCACCTCCACCTCCTTTTCTTCCCCTGAAGCCTGCCGACGACACACTGGAATCCAATACCCCAGCTCCCACACCCAACCCAGCTTACTCTGATTGACATCGCAAAGATCAACTCCTTCTCAATTGGATCTTTGCCTCCTTATCTGAGGACATCCTCCCTGACGTGGTCGGTGTTTCCACGTCTCATGCAACCTTGACCGTCCTTCATCAGTCCTACGGAGCTCCCTCTCATATTCGTGCTGTACAACTCAACCAACAACTTCATCAATTGAAACGAGGAGACACACCTGTCACAACATATTTATGTCAAGCAAAACTCCTTGAAGATCAGCTCGCCACCGCCGGCCAACCTATCACGCCAACCACCATCAATGCAATCATTTACACCAATCTTGGATCTTACAAAGACATTGTCACTGCATTGTCCGCTCGTGTGACCCCTAACAACATGATGAGATTCACACGAAAGCCTTCCAAGCCCAAGAAAACACCACACAAGATACAACCCTAGCTTGCACGATAAAAGCGAAAACGGTCTCCCAGTCGACAGGCCAAATCGACAAACAAACAACCAATGAGAGATCTGAGTTAACGATAAACACCACAAAATTTTATTAAGTAACTTCACAAAGATTACAAGAATTGTCGCTCTCCCACAATCCCATTACCACAATAGAATTCCATACCCCACTCTCGCTCTCTTCCTTCTTGGATATCCATATGACTTCCTCTGTATTGACACACTCAATGTTTGGCGCTATTCGGAACACCAATAACTCATGCACTACTACAGAAAATGCTTTTTACAATGGGAAAAACACAACAGTTCTGTTGGTTGTGTTGTAGTTAGCATATCTTTTACAACAAGTCTATTTGTGTGTTGTGAATTATATATTTTATACAACACAAGTTATATACAATGGGCCAAACTCGTTGTAGTATATGTGATACTACAATAGGTGCTAAATTGTTGTAATAGACTGTAATATCTCAACATACTCAAACATGTTGTAAAAGACCATAATTACACAACATGCTCTAACCCGTTGTAATAGTCACGTGTGCTAACTTGTTGTAATAGATCATCATTACACAACATACTCTAAACCGTTGTAAAAGATCATAATTACACAACATGCTCTAACCCGTTGTTATAGTCACGTATGTTAACCCATTGTAATAGACCATCATTACACAACATACTCTAACTCGTTGTAAAAGATCATAATTACACAACATGCTCTACCCGTTTTAATAGTCACATATGTTAACCCGTTGTAATAAACCATCATTACACAACATACTTTAACCCATTGTAGTATACCATAATTACACAACATGCTTTCACCTATTGTAATAGTTACCTGTTGTAATAGACCACAATCACACAACAGGTTTTCACGCCATTTGTTGTATATGTACAACAAAGAATATATGTGTTGCATAAAGTAAAACTGGTTCAGCGGTTTGAGATGTGCCTTACTTTCAAGTGGTCTCAAGTTCGAAACTTGTGTCTAGATGTATTTTCCTTTTATCTCAACATGTTATATACAACACCCCTATTACAACAGGTGTGTTCAATGATCTACACCATGTATTAACTATTGTATAAAATACATATATTACAACATGCGCAACACGTGTTGTATAAAGAACCCCCCATAATACAACACGATCTAATACAACAGTTGACACCCATTGTAAAATGGAAAAATGAACTGTTGTAAAAACCATTTTTTGTAATAGTGATGGTATCTACCTCTATTTATAGGTACAGGACTAGGAGAGTTGTGTCTATTCTATAAGGACTAGGAGAACAACAATAGAATAAGAGAAGGAAATAATGTTTGGACTCTACGTTGGACATTACTTTCCCTTTCCTAATATTGCTGGACTTAATTCTAATCCAGTTCAGATAAGAACCAAATCTTAACAATTTCCACCTTGGATCTTATCCGCTGAAGTATCTGCTCCTTCAAGAATTTTGCTCCCGTTCTTCTTCTATTTGCTTCCGCCTTCGGAAGCTACTTCCGCCCTCAGAAGCACTCTACTGTTGCACGCCTATGCAGAGTGCGAGTCCAAACATGGCTGCCCGGACCCTTCATCTGAGAGCTCCTCAAGTTGTATAGTTTGAAAAACTACACCACCTCCTCCTACAGCTGGAATAACTGCAACCTTCATTCCTTTGGCCCTCCATGCCATAGGTTTATACCTTCTCCGAGCTCCTGTTGGCACTGCATGGTCGGTCTTACCACGTCTTCCTTCTTCCAACATTTGACAATTTCATAGCCGGTCTTGCAGCCTCGCACGTGATACCCCTGAGACTTGAAGACATGTAGCATGTTTTGAGCTCACCTCACGTGGCAATGCTTCATCTACACCTCCAGTGGTAGAACTCTCATCAACTACTCCTCTTTTAGTTAGAACCTCCCCAACCAATCGATATGCTCCTATGGACCAGGTACCCTTCATGATCACTTGCCCCTTGAATGTGACTTGCACGACTCTACCTTGCTTTGAAATCATGCAACCGATGGATTCAAGTGCCCTATCAGATATTAGTTTCCTCTTGAGACCAGGGACATATCAGACCCCCGACAATGTACGATGTGCTCCATCATGCATCCTAAACGTAATTGCTCCAATTCTGACGATTTGATAGAGTTTGTCATCTGTCAGTTGAACAGTCCCACGCGCCCGATGGAAAGATCCTTCATCAAATACATCTCTCTCTGGACATATGATATAGCGATAGCCTGAATCAAATATCCACCCATGATTGGTACCTGATTTAATGACAGCCAGTGCTTTTGAATATCCTTCCGCTAACGAGTAAACTCCACTCTTCAACTGTTTTAGTGTTGGACAATCTTTTAATATGTGGCCCTTCTCATCACATATATAGCATACGTGTCTGCCTTTTCCCTTTTGATTCATCTTCCTGTGACCCTTGCTTTTTTAGGTACCATCTGTAACATTTAAAAAATTACCTCCCGAGGAGGAAGATTCAGATGGCTTCTTCAAAGACTCTCTCTCTAATAAATATGCAATCACCTCGTTGAAGTCTAGTGTAGTCTTCCTGACAAGGATCTTCATCACCAGTTGTTCCCATGACTGTGGTAGAGATGATGCTAAGAGAACAACCTTATCGCTCTCACGGATCTTCTCCTCCATGCTAACCAGTTGTATGACAAGATTGTTGAAGACATTGAGATGGTCGATGAACCTTGTGCCTTCTTCCATGTGCAATTTGTACAATTGCCTTTTCAGCACACACATGTTTGTCTACGACTTCACCATATACAACTCTTCTAAGAACTTCCATAATTTCATTGGTGAATCTTCATTGATCACTCAATACTTTACCTTTGCGGAAAGACTTAGATGGATTGTATTGACTGCCTTACACTCCATCATCCTCCAGTCTCCTTCACACATCTTGTCTAACTTTTCCCCTTCAAGAACTTCGTTTAGCCCTTGTTGGACTAAGACGTCCTTCACCGGACTTTGCCACATACTGAAGTTTCTTTTGCCATCAAATTTGTCAATATGATGACTCCCCACATTGCTAGTCGATGCCGTCATGAATCACGTGCCTCCAGTGCTCGTTGATCATGTTGTAGCAACCTTCGCTCTGATACCACTTGCTGGGATTCACGCAGAAACCCTCCAAGCCGAAGAAAACACCACACAAGATACAACCCTAGATTGCATGATAAAAGCGACAAAGGCCTCCCAGTCGATAGGCTAAAATGACAAACAAACAACCAATGAGAGAACTGAGTGGGCAAAGAAGACCACAAAATTCTATTAAGCAACTTCACAAAGATTACAAGGATTGTCGCTCTCCGAAAATCTCGTGCCCACAATAGAATTACGTACCGCACTCTCACTCTCTTCCTTCTTGGATGTCCATATGACTTCCTCCATATTGGCACACACAATGTTTGGCGCTAGTCAGCACACCCATAACCCATGGTGTCTACCTCTATTTATAGGTACAGGACATCCCCTTGTAAGGAAGTAGGAGAGTTGTGTCTATTCTATAAGAACAAGGAGAACGACAATAGAATAGGAGAAGGAAATAATACTTGCACTCCACGTTGGACATTACTTTTCCTTTCCTAATATTGTTGGACCTAATTCTAATGCAATTTGAAAAAGAGATAAATTCTAACACAAGTACTTGGGATCCAAGATACATCTGCGAGGAGAGGTTTAAGGTCATTTCTGCTCAGGTTCCTGAAACGAAGCACACTAGAAGATTTTTGGTGGAAGCCATCATCAATCTTGATCGAAGAATGCTTGGCGAAGACGTTGATTGCCACCACTTGTGTCCTTAGAGAAATCACTAGTCTGTTAGCCTTAGGAATCACCTTAATATCAGGGAAGTACTAGTAAAACACACATGAACAACAAGAGCAAACAAAACAGAGTGGTGATTCTCTATGACCATCATGGAAAGGGGGAAATCCAGATGCTTGGGTCCCCAACGAGGGAGGGCAAAGGCTGAAAGCCCCACCCTTATTCTAGTTGTCACCCAACAGAGCAACCGACCTCTCCCAGACAGCAAAGCAGCTCCACCACGAATAGGAAGTAACCCACACCAAAATCCATAGCAGAATCCAAATAGATAAGATCGGAAGATCTACAACCAACATAGAAAGGGGGAAACCTCAACGACGTTATAGATAAGATCGGAAGATCTACAACCAACATAGAAATGGGGAAACCTCAACGGTGGTGTACCTCAACACGAGAGGGCACTGATTAGAGACCACACCCTTATTTGATTCATCTTCTAACTAAGCCTGCAATCAATCCAACTCCATCTATTCACTCCGTCACGCCGCAGGAAAAAAGCACCCCAAACACCAAAAAGAAAATGGAAGTCAGTCGCTTTATGGGAACCCGTAGCGCTGACGCTCCTTATGCGGAGGTGGGAGGGTCTAGAAGTAGCCCGAGGGGCTAACCATTCCGGCCACTAAGGAGATAAACTACGGATGCCCCACAGCTACACCCATCAACCCTCCACCTCGCCGTCCAGGCATCGACCATGAGCTCCACGGACAAAGATGACCAAACCGCCGAGAGAGGAAGGAGGGAAGGGAGAGGAGTGGGCAGCAAGAGGGTGGCCCGGGGAGAAGGAAGGATCTTGCCAGCCGCCGTCCCTCTCCCCCAAGCCGGTGACAAGACCTAAATCACCGAGGTAGTCCCCCTAGCAGAGCACGGACCGCTGGCTTCACTCTCCTGTTCATAGTTTTTGTTTGGATGTTGTAATCATTCGCTATATAGGCCATGTGCCTTAATATGGAGATGCTGACTGCACCACCAACGACGAGACATAAAGAGAAGTACAATCGCAGCAGTCTCAGGCTGGAGCGATGTTAGTGAGTATTATGAAGATCTAATAGCAATACAAATAGAAGAAGTGATTTGGGATGATGTTTAGACAATGGTGCCTGAACGAACATGCAATCAAGGATGTCTTTCCATACTGCGACCAGATCCATGCGTGCTGAACATCATGTTTCTTGTCAATTTAATTGAATTCTTTCTTTTGCCGATCCGTTACTGGTTAATTGAAGGCATGATCTGAATCTATATTTATACAAGGAACATAAATTATATCCATCCTTTATGGGAATCCATCCATTCCTTGATGATTGTTTCCTCAGATGCTGCCAATGCAGATCACTTATTATCCGCATGGAGTTCTCACTTCCACATGCCCGTAGAAAATTTCATCATGAACTATATTATAGACAAGTCCTTGCATGTTGATCCTTATAACAAAATCTGACAGGTGAGTTCCTCTTTGTCTACTTCTTATCTCTTTTGCATATATTTGCAGTTTTTTTCATCTAGATTTTTATAGATCTCACCTTTATTTTCGTCTTCAATTAGATATCTAAAGGTTGGTATGGAATCATAGGGCTAGTTTGGTCTTCCATGAACTTCCATTTTTTCTGTTAGGCCCTAATGTAATCTATGGCAATTACATACCGATCGTTGACCTTTTTTTGTATGCCCTTCTTGTAGGGTTAACTTTGGGCTATCTATGGGTTATGTTTCTGGTTTCGACATGCAATTATATTCTTTTTTTACTTCACAAAATTGTAGTTGAATTGATACAAGAAGGATTAAAAGTGTGACGTTGTTGGGTGGACTTACTTTATAAGACAAAAGGCTACTCTGGAAACTATTAGTCGATAATTATAATTTTCATATCCAAAACAGACTACCACCAATTGGGTTCTTGTAATTATCTTACTTGATAAATATATAACTTCAAGATGACATTGTTAATGAAATGTAACAAATTTTAACTATAGTCATGGATTCATTCAACTCAAAAATTTCAGGACAACCAGCTAGACTTCCACAGACTACTTGTCTTGAAAATATTACATGGAAGGTTGTAACTTATTAACATAAGCATAAATGCATTCAGTTCTTTTTCACTCAAAAATTTTGAAGTTTTCTAGCTATTGCTTGAATTTGACTCATCTGGTTAAAATTTGGTGCTTGTAAATGTTGTTTTTGTTAAGAGTAAAACAAACCTCACACATATGCTTATAATAATACTATCATGTCAATCACATTATTAAGACATCTCAAATGGATAAAGACATGATCACTACAACAATATATGTATGCATTGTATAGAAGAATAGTACAATCTTAATTGAATTTCAATTCCCAAACAAATTCTGCAAACAAGTAGGTTAGAATATGGAATGATCTTAAAAATTGTAGTAGCCACAACACTAAATAGATTCATAGGGATAAATCATTGTGTTGTCAGCTTGATAAAATTGATACGGAGATCAGATTTTTTATCTTATGCCTTTCAAATTTTATCAATTCTATGATCATTATAGGGGTCAATTTAAGAGACATGAAACTATGTCATTATTAATAGCTATGATATCTTGTTAAATGTACATGCTCTAATAAAAATACTAAAAATGTCAAGTGTTAAAAATATTTTCATTTCATATGATATTCTCATGGAAGCCTCTTTTCTTCTTGAGGAAATGGAGGACAATTTGTTTTTCAAGCCCATACATAGAATGCAATAATTAAAGGTGAGACTTAAGGGACAAATAGAATAACTACTAGAAGAAGTTGTAGGAAAACAAAGTTTAGCAAATGCATTTATATGGAATTGTATTTTCTTGAGACATGCTTGGATGGATTTTGTTTTTAAATTCTGATAGAGTCTCTTATAGACTTTCTAAGTTTTTAAATTTTGTAATGTTATTCCCACATCATAATCATCATCATCACCATCACCATCTAAGCCTAAATCTCAACCATAATGAGGTCCTTTACATGTTATGCTGACATTAATATAAAACCAATGGAAGCATTAAGTACATGATATGCACTTGAAATTCCTTCTTATTTCCATGAGCATGTACTCAACCATTAATATTAAACTATTGAATATATCCTAGACTCCACAACTACATATTATATAGAAAATGTAGCTAAAGAATAACTACAAAGAGCTATGGTTTTTATTTGAACCTTTATGTATTTTAGGTTTGTTATTTTAGTTTCCTTGAAAAAAGTTACAAGAAGAGTTGTTCGTTTATTATGTTCATCATCATTTAAAAAAACAAAAAGTACTCATATATTTGATTCATATCACTAAGAACTATTATACCATATGAATCCAACAATCATTTTTTATGGTTTTTTTTATCTTAATGTGATTCTTATAGTGATTTGTCTAAATCTCACTCAGCTATCCTTTGTCTTGCATCTACATATAATTGAATTTAAAATTGCAGTTAAACTCATTATGGAGAGATATTGTTTTTATCATAAATATATATGGCTTTTAGGTGCTTAATAAATTATGAATTATGTTTTAATGTTACACTATTTTCATTTACCTTGTGGTGAATAAAACATGTAGTGCAGAATTGACTTATATCATTGTGAAGTAGTATACTATATGTATCCAATATATCATTTTGTGTGGTTCTATGCATATACAATCAAATATTTTTAGTTGTTTTTGTTATTGGAAATATATTGGGGTATAGCTCAACATGCAACACATATTAGACACACATACATATACATTTGTGTATTTATATGTTCATGTAAATATGAATTGGGAAAAATGAAAGCTTAGATATAGTCTCATGGCGTGTGCTAAATTACCATGAACTCAAAAAGAAACTATGATTTATTCCAACATGTAGGTGTTAGTAAAAATATTAAGTACTAACAATACTGGTAATATAGAAATGCTCTCTATTCATTATATAAATACGTAAATTGTTTGAATGAGTGCAAATAATATCCACTATTGTCAAAATATCACATATTTTAAACGGAACTCATCAAAACCAATGATATTCATTGATTAGGTGTTTTTACTGATTTTGCATGTGCACTTTTTCGGTGACTTCAATTTTAGAAGGTAAGTTCAATGCCCTTCACAATACTAATTAGTTCTTCTATTTCTAAAATTTGAAAAAACTGAGTTTATATGTTAACATAAAATAAAATAATTCACAGGATAGTGAATCATGGAATAAGAAGAGAGCATGATTGTTTCTCACAATGACAATCACTATTGTGATGTAACCTCAGGTTAATAAAAGTTGTGAAGGTCACCACTAATTTGACTACATTGAAGCATTAGTTCGACATACATGTTAGTAGATGCGATCAAAATTCTACATGTAGATAAAAAAATTATATCTCTCATTTTTTGTTGTCATGATTGGGTCTATTAATTTTTAAAGTTTATTAGTATATATTTAATTATAATCACCTTCATATTTAATATGTTTATTTGGAAAAAAATGGTTCTTTTAGAAACAATCTAGTTTGGAAAACTAACTTGAAGAAAAGATATTTGATCATGCTCCTAAACTATTTTCTTAACCTATGTATCTCATAAAGCAAAAAAAAGCATATGAATATTACGTTTTGTTTTAGTAGAAATATAGATATGACAAAAGGTATTAGAGATGAGAAGCTATCCCGATGTCGGTAATATATTAAAGACAAAGATTCAAGGCGATAATTTACATTTTATATGGAAGTGAAAAATGAATTTATGTATTTGAGAGATATAGGGTATAATTAAGAAAAGTCAATAATAAAGTGTCATTGTTATACCTAAAAGATGAGTTCACATTAAAAAAATATTACATCACCATGACTTATACACGATCGTTAGTCATGTCTAAGTATGGTAACTTGCATCAAATGAATCTATCAATGAGGAATAAAGGTGGAAAAATAGATAAAAATTAAAATTACCATGTATTAATCTAGGCCTGCCATGGTGATAGATAACTCAACGACATCATTTGAATCACCTTAAAATTCACCTTAATCATCTATGTATTATTTTTCAATCGCATCAATGCAAAGACAATGACCATAATAAAAACTCAGCCCATAATCTATGTAGTAAGTACAAGTAAGACGTTCATGGTAGAATATGAACAGAAAGTAGAACCATAATTAGCTCTCTCATATAGTGCGTAGTTAAGATATTTTTAGGATAGAAGATGTTACACTCATGCCACAATGTAGGTATTTTTAAATGACATTTTTACACTATTAGTACTATCCCTTTGTCTTCTACCGCATAATATGTAGATATAGTAATGTATATGGATTCATTAATTTATGAAAGAACGTCGTTGATGTTGGATCCTAGATGGGTGATTAGATGCTCTAGAAGGGGGGGGGTGAATAGAGCTGAAAGCACTTACACAAAATTCATTAAACCTTCAAAATATATGACAAGATAAGGTTGCTAAATAGGTAATTTGAGTGCAACTAAATCATGCATAGCAAGGATAAGAGAGATTGAACATGCACCAATTAGACAAGCTATTTAGAGTGGTTCCACACTTCAAACTAGAAGTGTGTCAGTCCACTTGCCTAGAGAGGTCAACCTCTAGGACTTCAAACAATTGCACTCTTATATTCATTAATAAGACATACAATACATGACCAACAAAGGACTTACCTATCCAATACAAAGATTCTTCAACCTTACCAAGGACTTACCCACTTTGCAAGAGTCTTCTGCCTTCTCCAAGGACTTACCCACTCTTGCACAAGTCTTCGGCCTTGTAGGAATTACCCACTCTTCTTGGATCTTCCGCCTTTGACTTCACCTTCACTCGGAGAAGCTTCCACCAAGGTCTTACCCACTTGAGCTTGGGTCTTCTTCCTTCTCCAAGGGCTTACCCACTCTAGCTCCAAGTCTTCAGCCTTGATCTTCACCAAGGGACTCCTTCCCTTGTTCTTCTTCACCTCTCTTGGACAAGAGAGAGAACCTTCATCTTCAAGATAGGAAATGAGAGATGGGGAGGTGGTGGAAGTGAGAGCCTCACAAGATATACAAATAGGACTAGCTCTCTTACAGATTTCCTAGTCACTCTAATGGATGTAGCAAGTGATTAAGCTGAGAGAGAGAGGAGGTTGTAGGATCACTCAACTATAGAATAGGAACCTTCATAGTGAATGCTCAACCTTGGAATGAAGCACAAGGGGTCCTATTTATAGCCGGGGATGCCTCTTAGCCTTTGGGAACACTTGAGAACAAAAACTAGCCGTTTTGTGGCTTGCAACGGATCTATTTTCACTTGTTGCAACTCCACAACGGCTAGTAGCACTTTTCTGCATTCCAGTACAGTCTGATCGGCTGAGTTTATATATAGGTAACTCGGCCGAATCACTAAAAGACAAGGCTGAAAGCTAGACTGTCGGTCGAGTTCCTTTGGAGAAACTCGGCCGATCGGTCGACTTTCATCTTGGACCGATCAGTGGATCGGCCGAGTTTCCTAGCTAGAAACTCGACCGAACGGGAATCGGCTGAGTTTGTAACTCGGCCGATTGCAACAAAAATTCCAGAATATATGGATCGGCCGAGTTTGGAATTCGGCCGACAAAATCCCTGTTATGGGTATTTTGGAATTTTCGTTTGACTATACAAATGATGGATTTTTGTGTCCCAATAATTTTTCTAAGCTTAATTACAAGTCATACAATCATTACAAGTGATTACAAAGCAATTCTAAGGTCATTTACATAGAGATCCCAAATTGCACACTTATAGCTATTTTGACTTGTCTTTTCTCCAATTTGATATGCGCAAGTTAGGGCATTTGGAGTGTGTCTAAACCTAATCTGAAATCACTCAATGTAGAAGCATTAGACACCAATATGTGGAATGGTTAGTCATCATCAAAACAAGGGTTTAGTCAATTTAGACGTGAGTCAACATTGACCTAATTGACCTTGAGTCAACAATTGAGATATTCTAGAACAATGATCAAAATATCTACAATAAATGACTAATAGGAAGTTACAACCGAAAACTAGAGTTTTTATATCATAAATAATATGTATTGATGGCTTGATTGATAAATTCCTTATCCTATATACAAATGAAATGAGACGACTTGACTTCTACCACCATTTATGCATGAAAACATATATTCATCTATTACGTTATGCTTTTTTTTAAAAAAATGGCCATTCTATTCATCATGTGGCCTAGGCTCGATCCTGGGACCTCTCACTAACAAACCGAGTGTCAAACTATCTTGGTGTCTTTCGTTAGACGAATTGGCCATTCTATTCTGTTATGCTTACATTCAACTTATCAATGTTATTCTGAATCAAGTATATACCCTCATTTGGATATTTTTTATTATAAATGATTTACTAAGCTGGATATAAATAAAGAAAAAGCTGGATATTGACAAACAAAAAATAAACAACTATACCTTGAATTGTCAAGCTGAATTAAAATGTATAATTTGGTATACAATGATAAATAAAATAAAGTGAGAAAAAAATTGATATTGAGAACCTAAACGAAATAATTCTCTTACATAAATTCATATTTTCTAAGAAAGAAACATTTGCAACTATTTAAAGTATTTACGTTCATTGTTTTCTTTCATTATTTAGTATCATCAAAACTGTGTTCAAAGTTATGTTTTCCCAAGTATACAATCATTGAATATTATTGTTTATATTGATAATATCACATCTAATATTACAATAATAAAATTTAAGTTACTTTCTTTTCTTTATCAAATATAGAAGTAATAAAATGAAAGGAAATCATAGATTTATGTAATCATAATGATTTCTTCCACTTCATTAGATATATAAAATTGTTGATTATATAATCTTCCATGCTAATGGCAAATGCTACAAATTTACAATGCTTTACATATTTAATTAGTATCAGCATAAAATTAATGTGTGAATAAAATATTTGTAATTACATAAATATCAAATAATTGTAAATGTCAAAATATAGTCGTTTCATTCATAATTTGGTTTTGTTAATGCGCTGAACGAGCTATACAAGTCATTCACTAGGTCAAAATGTATTGATAGATCAAAAGTATTTCATATGAAGTTTATACATAGTGTCTTCTATGCTATTTTCATGAAGTTTGAAACTTAGTTTTTTTATATTTAAACATACTACTTACTTATTGCAAATTATTTTGCATACATGAAAGTTTAATATTGGATGTGAAACACCTAAGTAATGTGCATAGATCTTTTGAAAATATTCATATGAAACAATATGTGGCAGTAGTCATACAAAGATGATTATGTGCACAATAAAATTTAATATTAGACATAAAAACAATAAGGATCATGCATAGAACGTTATAAAAATCATATCCTTATTAGTGATCTTATTCTATGTTATATATATATATATATATAGGGCCCATCTTTATTGCCCGCGTGGGTAGCTACCCGCCCACCCTTCCGATCACTTTTTTTCAAAAAAAAAATTTTCGAAATTGTAGAGGACTATTTTGTCTAGCTCTCCAAAATATTTGAGCCAAAAATAATATCATTTGCCCCTCTAAAATCAAAAAACCCGTCCTTATATATATCTGCTGTATATTTTGTACAGAGTTACTTTTTTGGCCAGCAGAGTTACTTTTTTGACACCATAGTTACGTTTTTTACAGCAGAGTTACTTTCTTAGCTAGGAGAGTTACTTTTTTGGCTACAGGGTAGCTAAAATCAATGCTACCCGCGCGGGCAATGAATGAACACCCATATATATATATCAAGTTAAGCTTGAATACACTCGAGTGTATTTAGAGCAGAATATGCTCAAGTAGTTTTTCATGATGTAATATTTTTTTTCAAAATTGTAATATGTTTATCTTCTTAAACATCTTGTGAATAGCTCATTTAAAAAATTTGAAGACATTGGAAATTTATAGGTCATGCTAAAAAGACCACAAAATTATACATTTCAAATTAGTTTCGTGTGTCGATTTTGTTGCCCTTATATACAACAAATGGACTCAAAATTTGTATGCAACCTAACATATTATGACATCATACATATATACACACACACACACATATATATATATATATATATATATTATATATATATATATATATATATATATATATATATATATATATATACATACATACATACATACATACATACATACATACAAACACACACACATATATATATATATATATATAAATATATATATATATATATACATATATATATATACATATATATATATATATGATAAGGAAATATTTGTATACCTTGAGCCAAAAGAGGAAACCATGGACATGTAAATGCAATAATCCTAGTGTAAATTGCACCTTCATTTATTTCTTGCATTGTGAATGACAGTTTGTTGGGAGATAGAGAAGGACTGGAAAAAGGTGAGGATGAGAAAAACGTGTGGCACAAAAAGATTGTGTGGCATCTGTATACTCCACTGCGTCATAGAGGCATGTGGCGTATTTGAGTTGAATGTCCTAATCCCGCACTTACATTGTCCTTGAGATTTCTGCATTTTCAAACTTGTATTGCTCCCATTAACCAAACATGAGTTTTTTCTTTCTACAGTTCAAAATACAAAGAGTTTATTTCCCAAAACCCCCTCATTTTCCTTAAATTCCAACATACCCCCTCTCCTTCACTAATTCCAAGCAACCCCCTTCCTTTATACTAAAATATCGCATGTGTCACATGTTATGTTTTTTAAGTGTTAATACACATGTTGTTCAAAAAAATTCTTAGATCCTTTGACTATTATCTGAGGATGATGCCTTCACCTCCTACTTCATGATAGGTCATTATGTCAGGGATGAACATGATCCCCTCTCATTCCTTGATCCTAACAACCTCCATTTTCTACGTATTCCATCATTACAACATCGATGAATTCCTTGTAACATATCAATGTTCATCGACCCCTTTCTTGATCACTCTTCTTGTCGAACAAGAAAACTTTAAATTCTCATAAAATATTATATCAAATATTTTTTGGACTCCACAAACCAGTAAGATCAAAGCGCACACCTATATATAAGTCTTAAAAGCACCCCCTTTCATAATATTGTTGTTCTACATCCCTAAGTGTTCTCAAAATCACCTAGTTTTGTTCATTCAACCTTGCATCCATATGTAACTATATATCATTTGTCCTAAGAGTATAGGTGATCTCTAATCAATTTTCACCTTGGCATGTTTGTCTAGAGCCTAATCTCTCCTTTCTTCATTTTATATAAACCTCCCTTCTCCCCACATTTGCTATCGAACCTTAGCTTTTTAAAGATGCCCACCTTCTTTAGGACTCTTTAAACTTTTTTTTTGTTGTTGTACTTGCACTCTCTCCTTCCATAGGGGTA